>JBBDGP010001809.1:1890000-2230000 GCA_037952835.1 Lithobates septentrionalis
AAAGAGTCTGGCTGCTTGTATACAGAATAATTGGAATTTCTCATAGTACATAGTTATGGTAGATCTAAAGTTGATTGTACAAAATTTGTAAAGTGAGATTGTAAGGTATATGGTGGCCACACACGCTTCAATAAATGATTCATTTCTTGTCCAATTGATCTCTTCCGAGATGTTATGGCTATTCAGTTGTTTTTCAAATTAGATCATTGCATAAATTACGCTCATAAGCTCCTCTGCACAATCAACTTTGGTGCTTTTTTTTTTTTTTTAATTCAAATTTAGATTCATAAAATATTTTTCTAATATCGAAAGGAAATTATTTATGCCTCTAAAAACTTGACCACTTAAGCTCCAGAAGGTTTTATTCCCTTCATGACCAGGGCATTTTTTGGAGTTTGGCACTGCGCTACTTTAACCACTTACAGACCAGAAGATTTTCCACCTTAATGACCAGGCCATTTTTTGCAATATGGCACTGCGTCTCATTAACTGACAATTGCGCGGTCGTGCGACGCTGTACCCAAACAAAATTGATGTCCTTTTTTCCCCACAAATAGAACTTTCTTTTTGTGGTATTTGATCACCTGCAGTTTTTATTTTTTGCGCTATAAATAAAAAAAGAGTGACAATTTTGAAAAAAAAAAACTCAATATTTTTACTTTTTCCTATAATAAATATCCTTCCAAAAAAGTAAAAAAACGAATTTCTATATTATCAGTTTAGGCCAATATGTAATCTTCTACATATTTTTGATAAAAAAAAATCACAATAAGCTTATATTGATTGGTTTGCGCAAAAGTTATAGTGTCTACAAATAGGGCATAGATTTATGGCATTTTTATTATTATTATTTTTTTTTATTACTAGTAATGGCAGTGATCTGCGATTTTCAGTGGGACTGCGACATTGCGGCGGACAGATCGGGCACTTTGACACTTTTTTGGACCATTGACATTTATACAGTGATCGGAGCTAAAAATAGCCACTGATTTCTGTATAAATGTCACTGGCAGGAAAGGGGTTAACACTAGGGGGCGATCAAGGGGTTAAGTGTGTTCCCTGGCAGTGTTTCTAACTGTAGGGGGGCTGGGCTGACTGAAGGAGGAGAAAGATCGCTGTTTCTAATTACTAGGAACAGCAGATCTCTCTCTAACTCCCCTGTCAGAACAGGGATCTGTCTGTTTACACAGACAGATTCCCGTTCTGGCTCTCGTTCCCGACATCGAGGCTGCCGGCCACGCGCATCTGGCCCGAGTGGATTTACACCTACGGCGATTTGCGGGAACGCGCTGACATGCCGCGTATAATGACAGAAGGCTGCTTGGCAAGGTGTTAACTGGCAATGGTCATGCAGCACTGTACGCAAATTCAATTTATATCATTTTTTTCACACAAATAGAGCTTTCTTTTGGTGATATCTGATCACCATTGGGGTTTTTATTTTCTATTATAAAAATGAAAAAAGGGTGCTGTGACCAAGGCTTCTTGCCGAAACACATAAGCCCCAGTGTATTTTACTCACTGTCATGTAAACAATAAAGTTATCATAAGGATCGTTTGGAGTTGCCGGCTCTACTTTTCGTTCGATGTTTGAGAGGACATTTGAGCCTGAGCACCCATCAGTGGATTCCACCTGTTTTTTCTCCTATAAATGAAAAAAAAATGACTGTGAGTGAATGAGCTCTTGGGCTCATTCACATGGTTGGTGAGGCCTGTACAGTGTGAATCAGTGTTTGTTTATGTGGCTGGGGCCACCTGGAGCTGTTTGCAGGCAGCCTATGTTACGCTGTGGGGAAGCAGTAGCTGTACAAACACAGCCGCAGGTACTAATTTGACAGGTGTGTGGATCAGGTGTACGCTCTGAACACAGACAGTGTGCATGCTCAGTTACTCATCCACATCTGCACACCTGTCATATTAGGACCTACGGCTGTGTTCATACAGCTACTGCTTCCCCACAGTGAAACATAGGCGGCCTCCACACAGCTCCAGGTGGCCCCAGCCACAATGAAGTTAGAGCTCATCACATGGTTCAGCATCAAAGTTCATTACATGGTACAACATCATTCAGTCCATCAAAATCTCAGGCAGGAGGTGGAGACCAATAGGCTAATGCGTTTCGAGGTTATACCTCTTCCTCCTACTTCCCTCGTACTGACACCATTCTCTTCCCTTCTGACAAGTCTATTGCTGTACTGAGACCATCCGCTGCTCTACTGATACTGTCCTTTGCCCTGCTGACACCGTCCACTGCTCTACTGACTGACATCATCCACTGTTCACTGCTCTACTGACACCATCAACTGCTCTACTGACACCATCCACTGCCCTACTGACACCATCCACTGCCCTACTGACACCATCCACTGCTCTACTGACACCATCCACTGCTCTACTGACACCATCCACTGCCCTACTGACACCATCCACTGCCCTACTGACACCATCCACTGCCCTACTGACACCGTCCACTGCCCTACTGACACCATCCACTGCCCTACTGACACCATCCACTGCCCTACTGACACTATCCACTGCCCTACTGACACCATCCACTGCCCTACTGACACTATCCACTGCCCTACTGACACCTTCTACTGCCCTACTGACACTATCCACTGCCCTAATGACACCGTCCACTGCCCTACTGACACTATCCACTGCCCTACTGACACCATCCACTGCCCTACTGACACTATCCACTGCCCTACTGACACCATCCACTGCCCTACTGACACCATCCACTGCTCTACTGACACCTTCTACTGCCCTACTGACACCGTCCACTGCCCTACTGACACCGTCCACTGCCTACTGACACCATCCACTGCCCTACTGACACCATCCACTGCTCTACTGACACTATCCACTGCCCTACTGACACCATCTACTGCTCTACTGACACTATCCACTGCCCTACTGACACCATCCACTGCCCTACTGACACCATCCACTGCCCTACTGACACCGTCCTCTGCCCTACTGACACCATCCACTGCCCTACTGACACCATCCACCTGCCCTACTGACACCGTCCACTGCCCTACTGACACCATCCACTGCCCTACTGACACCATCCACTGCCCTACTGACACCGTCCACTGCCCTACTGAAACCATCCACTGCTCTACTGACACCGTCCACTGCTCTACTGACACCGTCCACTGCCCTACTGACACCGTCCACTGCCCTACTGAAACCATCCACTGCTCTACTGACACCGTCCACTGCTCTACTGACACCGTCCACTGCCCTACTGACACCGTCCACTGCCCTACTGACACCGTCCACTGCCCTACTGAAACCATCCACTGCTCTACTGAACACCGTCCACTGCTCTACTGAAACCATCCACTGCCCTACTGACACCATCCACTGCTCTACTGACACTATCCACTGCCCTACTGACACCGTCCACTGCTCTACTGACACTATCCACTGCCCTACTGACACTGTCCACTGCCCCTACTGAAACCATCCACTGCTCTACCAACACCATCCTCTGCCTAATGACACCATTCACTGTCCTACTGACACCAACCACTGCCTTACTAACACATCTCTGCTCTACTGACACCATCCACTGCTCTCCTGACACCATCCACTGCTCTCCTGACACCATCCACTGCTCTACTGACATCAACCTCTGCCCTAGAGTAGTGGCACATCTACTACTGTAATAATACCATTCACTGCTCTACTAACACCCTCATCTGCCCTACTGACTAATACCATCCATTGTCCTACTGACACCTCTGTCCTAGTGGCACATACACTACTCTAATGACAACATCCACTGCTCTACTGACACCATCTTTGTTTTAAACATTTTAAAATGTTTATTTATATGTATTTATAAGAGTGCCTGTATGTATATACAGTGCATCCGGAAAGTATTCTCAGCGCTTCACTTTTTCCACATTTTGTTATGCTACAGCCTTATCCAAAAATGGATTAAATTCATTATTTTCCTCAAAATTCTACAAACAATACCCCATAATGACAACATGAAAGAAGTTTGTTTGAAATCTTTGCAAATGTGTTAAAAATAAAAAAAAAAAATGAAAAAAATCACATGTACATAAGTATTCACAGCCTTTGCCATGACACTCAAAATTGAGCTCAAGTGCATCCTGTTGATCATCCTTGAGATGTTTCTACAACTTGATTGGAGTCCACCTGTGGTAAATTCAGTTGATTGGACATGATTTGAAAAGGCACACACCTGTCTATATAAGGTCCCACATTTAACAGTGCATGCCAGAGCACAAACCAAACCATGAAGTCCAAGGAATTGTCTGTAGACCTCTGAGACAGGATTGTATTGAGGCACGGATCTGGAGAAGGGTACGGAAAAATTTCTGCAATGAGCATAGTGGCCTCCATCATCTATAAATGGAAGAATTTTAGAACCACGAGGACTCTTCATAAGCAGGCCGCCCAGCCAAACTGAGAGACCAGGAGAGAAGGGCCTTAGTCAGGGAGGCAACCAAGAACTCGATGGTCACATAGTTTCAGCATTTCTCTGTGGAGAGAGGAGAACCTTTCCAGAAGAACATCCATCTCTGCAGCACTCCACCAATCAGGCCTGTATGGTAGAGTGGGCAGACAGAACCACTCCTCAGTAAAATGTACATATCAGCCCGCCTGGAGTTTTCCAAAAGGCACCTGAAGGACTCTCATGAGAAACAAAATTCTCTGGTCTGATGAAACAAAGATGAACTCTTTGGCCTGAATGGCAAGCGTCATGGTTGGAAGAAACCAGGCACCGCTCATCGCCTGCCCAATACCATCCCTACAGTGAAGCATGGTGGCGGCATCATCATGCTGTGTGGATGTTTTTCAGCAGCAGGAACTGGGAGACTAGTCAGGATCGAGGGAAAGATGAATGCAGCAATGTACAGAGACATCCTTGATAAAAACCTGCTTCAGAGCGCTCTGGACCTCAGACTGGGGCGAAAGTTCATCTTTCAACAGGACAACGACCCTAAGCCCACAGCCAAGATAACAAAGGAGTGGCTACGGAACAACTCTGTGAATGTCCTTGAGTGGCCCAGCCAGAGCCCAGACTTGAACCCGATTGAACATCTCTGGATAGATATGAAAATCCAACCTGATGGATCTTGAGAGGTCCTGCAAGGAAGAATGGGAGAAACTGCCCAAAAATAGGTGTGCCAAGCTTGTAGCATCATTTTCAAAAAGACTTGAGGCTGTAATTGGTGCCAAAGGTGCTTCAACAGAGTATTGAGCAAAGGCTGTGAATGTTTACAGTATCTCACAAAAGTGAGTACACCCCTTACATTTTTGTAAATATTTTATTATACCTTTTCATGTGACACACTGAAGAAATGACACTTTGCTACAATGTAAAGTAGTGAGTGTACAGCTTGTATAACAGTGTAAATTTGCTGTCCCCTCAAAATAACTCAACACACAGCCATTAATGTCTAAACCGCTGGCAACAAAAGTGAGTACACCCCTAAGTGAAAATGTCCAAATTTGCCCAATTAGCCATTTTCCCTCCCCGGTGTCATGTGACTCGTTAGTGTTACAAGTTCTCAGGTGTGAATGGGGAACAGGTGTGTTAAATTTGGTGTTATCACTCTCACTCTCTCATACTGGTCACTGGAAGTTCAACATGACACCTCATGGCAAAGGATCTGGGGATCTGAAAAAAAGAATTGTTGCTCTACATATAGATGTAGACCCTGAAACTGAGCTGCAGCACAGTGGCCAAGACCATAGAGCGGTTTAAACAGTACAGGTTCCACTCAGAACAGGCCTCGTCATGGTTGACCAAAGAAGTTGAGTGCACGTGCTCAGCGTCATATCCAGAGGTTGCCTTTGGGAAATAGATGTATGACTGCTACCAGCATTGCTGCAGAGGTTGAAGGGTGGGGTCAGCCTGTCAGTTCTCAGACCATATGCCCCACAGTGCATGAAATTGTCTGCATGTCTGTCGTCCCAGAAGGAAGCCTCTTCTAAAGATGATGCACAAGAAAGCCCACAAACAGTTTGCTGAAGACCAGCAGACTAAGGGACATAAATTACTGGAACCATGTCCTGTGGTCTGATGAGACCAAGATAAACTTATTTGGTTCAGATGGTGTCAAGCGAGTGTGATGGCAACCAGGTGAGGAGTACAAAGACAAATGTGTCTTGCCTACAGTCAAGCATGGTGGTGGAGTGTCATGGTCTGGGGCTGCTGCCGGTACTGGGGAGCTACAGTTCATTGAGGGAACCATGAATTCCAACATGTACTGAGACCAGGGTTGCCACATCATCCCTTTAATCCAGGACACACATTAAATTACACAGGTTCTGTGGTTGATTAAGGTTGTAATTAAACTCACTTGGTGCCTTATCTGCATTAAATCAGCCTGAGAACCTGTGTAATTTATATGTGTCCCAGATTAAAGGGATGATGTGGCAACCCTAACTGAGACATACTGAACCAGAGCATGATCCCCTCCCTTCAGAGACTGGGCCGCAGGGCAGTATTCCAACATAATGACAACCCCATACCAGAGGCGGACTGACAACTCATGGGACCCCAGGCAATAGAAGATCATGGGGCCCCCTGTGTCCCCCACCCATACGCAAGCCACACCTACACAAAGCCCCACCTACATAAATCATGGGGCACATAGCAGGCACAGGCACATCACAGGGCATGGGCGCATGGCACATCAAGGGGTACACAGCAGGGAACAACACAGGGCATAGGGGGCACAGTAGGGCACATCACAGGGCACACAGGAAGGCACATCATGGGGCAAAGGGCACATCAGGGGGTAACAGCAGGGCACTGAGAACATCGCAGGCCATTGGGGACATACACACAGTAGGGCACATCAGGGGGTACACAGCAGGGCACTGAGAACATCACAGGGTATGGGGCACATCACAGGACACACAGTAGGGCACATCAGGGGGGACACAGCAGGGCACTGAGAACATCACAGGGCATAGGGCACATCACAGGACACACAGTAGGGCACATCAGGGGGGACACAGCAGGGCACTGAGAACATCACAGGGCATGGGGCACATCACAGGACACACAGTAGGGCACATCAGGGGGACACAGCAGGGCACTGAGAACATCACAGGGCATAGGGCACATCACAGGACACACAGTAGGGAACATCACAGGGCACATCAGGGGGTACACAGCAGGGCACAGGGCATGGGGCACACAGCAGGGTACATCACGGAGCACACAGCAGGGTTTAATATGCTGTACACAGCAAGGCACATTATTGAGCACAGCATGGTGCATCACAGGGGGCACAGGGAACATCAGGGGGACACAGCAGGGCATGGGGCACACAGTAGTCACATCATGGGGTACACAGCGGGGCACATCAGGAGGTACACAGCAGGGCATGCGGCACATCACAGGGCATGTGGCACATAGTAGGGCACACAGCAGAGCACAAGACACACAGTAGGGCACACCCCAGGGCACATCATTGGAAACAGGGCACATTTGGCGGTACACAGCAGGGCACCTCACAGGGCATGGGGCACACAGTAGGGTACATCAGGGGGTACACAGTAAAGCATGGGACACATCAGGGAGTACACAGCAGGGCACAGAGCACATCACAGGGCATGGGGCACACAGTAGGTCACATCAGAGGGCACACAGTAGGGAACATCATGGTTCACAGGGCACATTGGGCAGTACACAGCAGGGCACATCACAGGGCATGGGGCACACAGTAGAGCACACATCAGGGAGTACACAGTAGGTCACATCAAGCGGTACAGAGCAGGGCAAAGGACACGTCACAGGGCATGTGGCACACAGTATGGCACATCCGGGGGATACACAGAAGGACACATCACGGCATGGGGCACATCACAGGCCACGAGGTACGCAGTAGGGCAAATAGCAGGGCACAAACTAAAACACAGGGCACACAGCAGAGAAGACTCAGCACAGTGTCTCTCAGGGCAGCCATCGGGGGGGGGGGGCACCATGGGGGAAGAAGGGACAGGGGGACACCGTGGGTGGGTGAAGGGCACAGGGGGACACTGTGGTGGGGTGGATGAAACAGAGGGACATTGTGGGGTGGGGGGGTGGACGAAACAGGGGGGCACTGTGGGTGGGTGGAGGGCACAGGGGGACACTGTGGGTGGGTGGAGACAAGGGGACCCTGATGGTGGGTGGGTGGAGGACACAGGGGGACACTGATGGTGGGTGGGTGGAGGACACTGATGGTGGGTGGGTTGAGGACACAGGGGGACACTGTGGAGGACACAGGGGGACACTGTGGGGGGGGGGGGGGGGTGGAAGGCACAGGGGCACACTGTAGGGGGGGGTGAGGCACAGTGGGACACTATGGGTGGGTGGAGGACACAGGGGACACTGATGGTGGGTGGGTGGAGGACACAGGGGGACACTGATGGTGGGTGGGTGGAGGACACAGGGGGACACTGTGGAGGACACAGGGGGAAACTGTGGTGGGGTTGAAGGCACAGGGGGACACTGTGGGGGGGGGTGGAAGGCACAGTGTGACACTGTGGGTGGGTAGAGGACACAGGGGGACACCGTGGGTGGGTGGATGACACAGGGGGATACTGTGGGTGGGTGAAGGACACTGTGGGGGGGGGGGAAACAGGGGGACACTGTGGAGTGGGGGGGTAGACGAAACAGGAGGACACTGTAGGTGGGTGGAGGACACAGGGGGACACTGTGGGTGGGTGGGTGGAGGACACAGGGGAACACTGTGGAGGACACAGGGGAACACTGTGGGGGGGGGGTGGAAGGCACAGGGGGACACTGTGGGGGGGGGGGGGGGTGTGGAAGGCACAGTGGGACACTGTGGGTGGGTAGAGGACACAGGGGGACACTGTGGGTGGGTGGAGGACAGAGGGGGACACTGTGGGGGGGGGTGGAAAACACAGGGGGACACTGTGGGGGGTGTGGAGAACACAGTGGGTGGGTGGAGGACACAGGGGGAAAGTGTGGGTGAGTGGAGGACACAGGGGGACACTGTGGGTGGGTGGGTGGAGGACACAGGGGGACACTGTGGAGGACACTGTGGAGGACACAGGGGGACACTGTGGGGGGGGGGTGGAAGGCACAGGGGCACACTGTAGGGGGGGGTGAGGCACAGTGGGACACTATGGGTGGGTGGAGGACACAGGGGACACTGATGGTGGGTGGGTGGAGGACACAGGGGGACACTGATGGTGGGTGGGTGGAGGACACAGGGGGACACTGTGGAGGACACAGGGGGAAACTGTGGTGGGGTTGAAGGCACAGGGGGACACTGTGGGGGGGTGGAAGGCACAGTGTGACACTGTGGGTGGGTAGAGGACACAGGGGGACACCGTGGGTGGGTGGATGACACAGGGGGATACTGTGGGTGGGTGAAGGACACTGTGGGGGGGGGGAAACAGGGGGACACTGTGGAGTGGGGGGGTAGACGAAACAGGAGGACACTGTAGGTGGGTGGAGGACACAGGGGGACACTGTGGGTGGGTGGGTGGAGGACACAGGGGAACACTGTGGAGGACACAGGGGAACACTGTGGGGGGGGGGGTGGAAGGCACAGGGGGACACTGTGGGGGGGGGGGGTGTGGAAGGCACAGTGGGATACTGTGGGTGGGTAGAGGACACAGGGGGACACTGTGGGTGGGTGGAGGACAGAGGGGGACACTGTGGGGGGGGGGTGGAAAACACAGGGGACACTGTGGGGGGTGTGGAGAACACAGTGGGTGGGTGGAGGACACAGGGGGAAAGTGTGGGTGAGTGGAGGACACAGGGGGACACTGTGGGTGGGTGGGTGGAGGACACAGGGGAACACTGTGGAGGACACAGGGGAACACTGTGGGGGGGGGGGGGGGTGGAAGGCACAGGGGGACACTGTGGGGGGGGGGGGGGTGGAAGGCACAGTGGGACACTGTGGGTGGGTAGAGGACACAGGGGGACACTGTGGGTGGGTGGAGGACAGAGGGGGACACTGTGGGGGGGGGGGGTGGAAAACACAGGGGGACACTGTGGGGGGTGTGGAGAACACAGTGGGTGGGTGGAGGACACAGGGGGAAAGTGTGGCTGAGTGGAGGACACAGGGGGACACTGTGGGGGGGGGGGTGTGGAGGATACAGGGGGACACTGTGGGGGGTGGAAGGCACAGTGGGACACTGTGGGGGGGTGGAAGGCACAGTGGGACACTGACGGTGGGTAGAGGACACAGGGGGACACCGTGGGTGGGTGGCGGACACAGAGGTACACTGCGGGTGGGTGGAGGACAAAGGGGGACACTGTGGGGGGGTGGAGAACACAGGGGACACTGTGGGGGGGTGTAGAAAACAGTGGTTGGGTGGGTGGAGGACACAAGGGGAAAGTGTGGGTGAGTGGAGGACACAGGGGGACACTGTGGGGGGGGGGGTGGAGGACACAGGGGGACACTGTGGGGGGGGGGTGGAAGGCACAGTGGGACACTGTGGGGGGGGGGGTGGAAGGCACAGTGGGACACTGTGGGTGGGTAGAGGACACAGAGGGACACCGTGGGTGGGTGGAGGACACAGGGGGACACTGTGGGGAGGGGGGTGGAGAAGACAGGGGGACACTGTGGGGGGGGGGGTGGAACACAGTGGGTGGGTGGGTGGAGGACACAGGGGGAAACTGTGGGTGAGTGGAGGACACAGGGGGACACTGTGGGGAGGGGTGGAGGACACAGGGGGACACTGTGGGGGGGGGTGGGTGGAGAACACAGAGGGACACTGTGGGTGGAAAACACGGTGGGTGGGTGGAGGACACAGGGGAAAACTGTGGGTGAGTGAAGAGCACAGGGGGACACTGTCGGGGTGGGGTGGAGGACACAGGGGGACACCGTGGGTGGGTGGAGGACACAGGGGGACACTGTGGGTGGACACAGGGGGACACTGTGGGTGGACACAGGGGGACACTGTGGGTGGGTGGAGGACACAGTGGGTTGGTGGAGAACACAGGGGGACACTCTGGGTGGGTGGAGGACACAGTGGGTGGGTGGAGAACACAGGGGGACACTGTGGGTGGGTGGAGGACAAAGGGGGACACTGTCGGTGGAGAACACGGGGGGACACAGTGGGTGGGTGGAGAATACAGGGGGACACTGTGGGTGGGTGGAGGACACTGTGGGTGGGTGGAGAACACAGGGGGAGACTGTGGGTAGGTGGAGGACACAGGGGGACACTGTGGGGGGTGGATGACACAGGGGGACACTGTGGGGGTGGAGAACACAGGGGGACATTGTGGGTGGGTGGAAAACACAGTGGGTGGGTTGTTGGAGGACACAGGGGGAAACTGTGGGGGGGGTGGAGGACACAGGGGGACACTGTGGGGGGGGGGGAGGACACAGGGGGACACTGTGGGGGGGTGGAGGGGACAGGGGGACACTGTGGGGGGGTGGAAGACACAAGGGGACACCGTGGGTGGAGGACACAGGGGGACACCGTGGGTGGGTGGAGGACACAGGGGACACCGTGAGTGGACACAGGGGGACACTGTGGGGGGGTGGAGGACACAGGGGGACACTGTGGGGGGGTGGAGGACACAGGGGAACACTGTGGGGGGGGGGGGTGGAAGACACAGGGGGACACCGTGGGTGGAGGACACAGGGGGACACTGTGGGTGGGTGGAGGACACAGGGGGACACCGTGGGTGGACACAGGGGGGCACTGTGGGTGGACACAAGGGTGGGTGGAGGACACAGGGGGACACTGTGGGGGAGGGGGTGTGGAGAACACAGGGGGACACTTTGGGTGGGTAGAGGACACAGGGGGACACCGTGGGGGGGTGGAGGACACAGGGGACACTGATGGTGGGTGGGTGGAGGACACAGGGGGACACTGGTGGTGGGTGGGTGAAAGACACAGGGGGACACTGATGGTGGGTGGGTGGAGGACACAGGGGGACACTGTGGAGGACACAGGGGGACACTGTGGGGGGGGGGTGGAGGACACAGGGGGACACTGTGGTGGGATTGAAGGCACAGGGGGACACTGTGGGGGGGTGGAAGGCACAGTGGGACACTGAGGGTGGGTAGAGGACACAGAGGTACACTGCGGGTGGGTGGAGGACAAAGGGGGACACTGTGGGGGGGGGTGGAGAACACAGGGGACACTGTGGGGGGGTGTAGAAAACAGTGGTTGGGTGGGTGGAGGACACAAGGGGAAAGTGTGGGTGAGTGGAGGACACAGGGGGACACTGTGGGGGGGGGGGGTGGAGGACACAGGGGGACACTGTGGGGGGGGGGTGGAAGGCACAGTGGGACACTGTGGGGGGGGGGTGGAAGGCACAGTGGGACACTGTGGGTGGGTAGAGGACACAGAGGGACACCGTGGGTGGGTGGAGGACACAGGGGGACACTGTGGGGAGGGGGGTGGAGAAGACAGGGGGACACTGTGGGGGGGGGGTGGAACACAGTGGGTGGGTGGGTGGAGGACACAGGGGGAAACTGTGGGTGAGTGGAGGACACAGGGGGACACTGTGGGGAGGGGTGGAGGACACAGGGGGACACTGTGGGGGAGGTGGGTGGAGAACACAGAGGGACACTGTGGGTGGAAAACACGGTGGGTGGGTGGAGGACACAGGGGAAAACTGTGGGTGAGTGAAGAGCACAGGGGGACACTGTCGGGGTGGGGTGGAGGACACAGGGGGACACCGTGGGTGGGTGGAGGACACAGGGGGACACTGTGGGTGGACACAGGGGGACACTGTGGGTGGACACAGGGGGACACTGTGGGTGGGTGGAGGACACAGTGGGTTGGTGGAGAACACAGGGGGACACTCTGGGTGGGTGGAGGACACAGTGGGTGGGTGGAGAACACAGGGGGACACTGTGGGTGGGTGGAGGACAAAGGGGGACACTGTCGGTGGAGAACACGGGGGGACACAGTGGGTGGGTGGAGAATACAGGGGGACACTGTGGGTGGGTGGAGGACACTGTGGGTGGGTGGAGAACACAGGGGGAGACTGTGGGTAGGTGGAGGACACAGGGGGACACTGTGGGGGGTGGAGGACACAGGGGGACACTGTGGGGGTGGAGAACACAGGGGGACATTGTGGGTGGGTGGAAAACACAGTGGGTGGGTGGTTGGAGGACACAGGGGGAAACTGTGGGGGGGGTGGAGGACACAGGGGGACACTGTGGGGGGGGTGGAGGACACAGGGGGACACTGTGGGGGGGTGGATGGCACAGGGGGATACTGTGGGTGGGTTAAGGAGACTGTGGGGGGGGGGGTGGAGGAAACAGGGGGACACTGTGGAGTGGGGGGGTGGGCGAAACTGGAGGACACCGTGGGTGGAGGACACAGGGGGACACCGTGGGTGGGTGGAGGACACAGGGGACACCGTGAGTGGACACAGGGGGACACTGTGGGGGGGTGGAGGACACAGGGGGACACTGTTGGGGGGTGGAGGACACAGGGGAACACTGTGGGGGGGGGGGGTGGAAGACACAGGGGGACACCGTGGGTGGAGGACACAGGGGGACACTGTGGGTGGGTGGAGGACACAGGGGGACACCGTGGGTGGACACAGGGGGGCACTGTGGGTGGACACAAGGGTGGGTGGAGGACACAGGGGGACACTGTGGGGGAGGGGGTGTGGAGAACACAGGGGAACACTTTGGGTGGGTAGAGGACACAGGGGGACACCGTGGGGGGGTGGAGGACACAGGGGACACTGATGGTGGGTGGGTGGAGGACACAGGGGGACACTGGTGGTGGGTGGGTGAAAGACACAGGGGGACACTGATGGTGGGTGGGTGGAGGACACAGGGGGACACTGTGGAGGACACAGAGGGACACTGTGGGGAGGGGGGGGGTGGAGGACACAGGGGGACACTGTGGTGGGATTGAAGGCACAGGGGGACACTGGGGACACTGTGGGGGGGGGGTGGAAAACACAGGGGGACACTGTGGGGGGGTGGAGAACACAGTGGGTGGGTGGAGGACACAGGGGGAAAATGTGGGTGAGTGGAGGACACTGGGGGACACTGTGGGGGGGGGGGAGGATACAGGGGCACACTGTGGGGGGGGGTGGAAGGCACAGTGGGACACTGTGGGTGGGTAGAGGACACAGGGGGACACCGTGGGTGGGTGGCGGACACAGAGGTACACTGCGGGTGGGTGGAGGACAAAGGGGGACACTGTGGGGGGGTGGAAAACACAGGGGGACACTGTGGGGGGGGTGTAGAACACAGTGGGTGGGTGGGTGGAGGACACAGGGGGAAAGTGTGGGTGAGTGGAGGACACAGGGGGACACTGTGGGGGGTGGAGGACACAGGGGGACACTGTGGGGGGGTGAAAGGCACAGTGGGACACTGTGGGGGGGGTGGAAGGCACAGTGGGACACTGTGGGTGGGTAGAGGACACAGGGGGACACCGTGGGTGGGTGGCGGACACAGGGGGACACTGTGGGTGGGTGGAGGACACAGGGGGACACTGGGGGGGGTGGAGAACACAGGGGGACACTGTGGGGGGGGGGTGGAACACAGTGGGTGGGTCGGTGGGTGGAGGACACAGGGGGAAACTGTGAGTGAGTGGAGGACACAGGGGGACATTGTGGGGAGGGGTGGAGGACACAGGGGGACACTGTGGGGGGGGGTGGAGAACACAGAGGGACACTGTGGGTGGAAAACACGGTGGGTGGGTGGAGGACACAGGGGAAAACTGTGGGTGAGTGAAGAGCACAGGGGGACACTGTCGGGGTGGGGTGGAGGACACAGGGGGACACCTTGGGTGGGTGGAGGACACAGGGGGACACTGTGGGTGGACACAGGGGGACACTGTGGGTGGACACAGGGGGACACTGTGGGTGGGTGGAGGACACAGTGGGTTGGTGGAGAACACAGGGGGACACTCTGGGTGGGTGGAGGACACAGTGGGTGGGTGGAGAACACAGGGGGACACTGTGGGTGGGTGGAGGACAAAGGGGGACACTGTCGGTGGAGAACATGGGGGGACACAGTGGGTGGGTGGAGAATACAGGGGGACACTGTGGGTGGGTGGAGGACACTGTGGGTGGGTGGAGAACACAGGGGGAGACTGTGGGTAGGTGGAGGACACAGGGGGACACTGTGGGGGGGGGGGGTGGAGGACACAGGGGGACACTGTGGGGGTGGAGAACACAGGGGGACACTGTGGGTGGGTGGAGAACACAGTGGGTGGGTGGAGAACACAGGGGGACACTGTGGTTGGGTGGAGGACAAAGGGGGACACTGTCGGTGGAGAACACGGGGGGACACAGTGGGTGGGTGGAGAATACAGGGGGACACTGTGGGTGGGTGGAGCACACTGTGGGTGTGTGGAAAACACAGGGGGAGACTGTGGGTAGGTGGAGGAAACAGGGGGACACTGTGGGGGGGTGGATAACACAGGGGGACACTGTGGGGGTGGAGAACACAGGGGGACACTGTGGGTGGGTGGAAAACACAGTGGGTGGGTGGTTGGAGGACACAGGGGGAAACTGTGGGGGGGTGTAGGACACAGGGGGACACTGTGGGGGGGTGAAGGACACAGGGGGACACTGTGGGGGGGTGGAGGACACAGGGGGACACTGTGGGGGTTGGAAGACACAAGGCGACACCGTGGGTGGAGGACACAGGGGGACACCGTGGGTGGGTGGAGGACACAGGGGACACCGTGAGTGGACACAGGGGGACACTGTGGGGGGGTGGAGGACACAGGGGGACACTGTGGGGGGATGGAGGACACAGGGGAACACTGTGGGGGGGTGGAAGACACAGGGGGACACCGTGGGTGGAGGAGACAGGGGGACACCGTGGGTGGGTGGAGGACACAGGGGGACACCGTGGGTGGACACAGGGGGACACTGTGGGTGGACACAGGGGGACACTGTGGGTGGGTGGAGAACACAGGGAGACACTGTGGGTGGGTGGAGAACACAGGGGGACACTGTGGGTGGGTGGAGGACACAGGGGGACACTGTGGGGGAGGGGGTGTGGAGAACACAGGGGGACACTTTGGGTGGGTAGAGGACACAGGGGGACACCGTGGGTGGGTGGAGGACACAGGGGACACTGATGGTGGGTGGGTGGAGGACACAGGGGGACACTGGTAGTGGGTGGGTGAAAGACACGGGGGACACTGATGGTGGGTGGGTGGAGGACACAGGGGGACACTGTGAAGGACACAGGGGGACACTGTGGGGGGGGTGGAAGGCACAGGGGGACACTGTGGGGGGGGGAGTCGGAAGGCACAGTGTGACACTGTGGGTGGGTAGAGGACACAGGGGGACACCGTGGGTGGTTGGAGGACACAGGGGGACACTGTGGGTGGGTGAAGGACACTGTGGGGGGGTGGAGGAAACAGGGGGACACTGTGGGGTGGAGGGGTGGACGAAACAGGAGGATACTGTGGGTGGGTGGAGGACACAGGGGGACACTGTGGGTGGGTGGAGACAAGGGGACACTGATGGTGGGTGGGTGGAGGACACAGGGGAACACTGATGGTGGGTGGGTGGAGGACACAGGGGGACACTGTGGGGGGGTGAAAGGCACAGTGGGACACTGTGGGTGGGTAGAGGACACAGGGGCACACCGTGGGTGGGTGGCGGACACAGGGGGACACTGTGGGTGGGTGAAGGACACAGGGGGACACTGTGGGGGGGTGGAGAACACAGGGGGACACTGTGGGGGCGGTGGAGAACACAGAGGGTGGGTGGGTGGAGGACACAGGGGGAAACTGTGGGTGAGTGGAGGACACAGGGGGAAACTGTGGGTGAGTGGAGGACACAGGGGGACACTGTGGGGAGGGGTTGGAGGACACAGGGGGACACTGTGGGGGGGTGGACAACACAGAGGGACGCTGTGGGTGGAAAAGATGGTGGGTGGGTGGAGGACACAGCAGAAAACTGTGGGTGAGTGGAGGGCACAGGGGGACACTGTCGGGGTGGGGTGGAGGACACAGGGGGACACCGTGGGTGGGTGGAGGACACAGGGGGACACTGTGGGTGGACACAAGGGGACACCATGGGTGGACACAGGGGGACACTGTGGGTGGGTGGAGGACACAGTGGGTGGGTGGAGAACACAGGGGGACACTGTGGGTGGGTGGAGGACACAAGGGGACACTGTGGGTGGAGAACACGGGGGAACACAGTGGGTGGGTAGAGAATACAGGGGGACACTGTGGGTGGGTGGAGGACACTGTGGGTGGGTGGAGAACACAGGGGGACACTGTGGGTGGGTGGAGGACACAGGGGGACATTGTGGGTGGGTGGTGGACACAGGGGGACACTGTGGGTGGGTGAAGGACACAGGGGGACACTGTGGGGGGGTGGAGAACACAGGGGGACACTGTGGGGGCGGTGGAGAACACAGAGGGTGGGTGGGTGGCGGACACAGGGGGACACAGTGGGTGTGTGAAGGACACAGGGGGACACTGTGGGGGGGGGGGTGGAGAACACAGGGGGACACTGTGGGGGCGGTGGAGAACACAGAGGGTGGGTGGGTGGAGGACACAGGGGGAAACTGTGGGTGAGTGGAGGACACAGGGGGAAACTGTGGGTGAGTGGAGGACACAGGGGGACACTGTGGGGAGGGGTGGAGGACACAGGGGGACACTGTGGGGGGGTGGACAACACAGAGGGACGCTGTGGGTGGAAAACATGGTGGGTGGGTGGAGGACACAGGAGAAAACTGTGGGTGAGTGGAGGGCACAGGGGGACACTGTCGGGGTGGGGTGGAGAATACAGGGGGACACCGTGGGTGGGTGGAGGACACAGGGGGACACTGTGGGTGGACACAGGGGGACACCGTGGGTTGACACAGGGGGACACTGTGGGTGGGTGGAGGACACAGTGGGTGGGTGGAGAACACAGGGGGACACTGTGGGTGGGTGGAGGACACAAGGGGACACTGTGGGTGGAGAACACGGGGGAACACAGTGGGTGGGTGGAGAATACAGGGGGACACTGTGGGTGGGTGGAGGACACTGTGGGTGGGTGGAGAACACAGGGGGACACTGTGGGTGGGTGGAGGACACAGGGGGACACTGTGGGTGGGTGGTGGACACAGGGGGACACTGTGGGTGGGTGGAGGACACAGGGGGACACTGTGGGTGGGTGGTGGACACAGGGGGACACTGTGGGTGGGTGAAGGATACAGGGGGACACTGTGGGGGGGTGGAGAACACAGGGGGACACTGTGGGGGCGGTGGAGAACACAGAGGGTGGGTGGGTGGAGGACACAGGGGGAAACTGTGGGTGAGTGGAGGACACAGGCGGACACTGTGGGGGGGTGGAGAACACAGGGGGGCACTGTGGGGGCGGTGGAGAACACAGAGGGTGGGTGGGTGGAGGACACAGGGGGAAACTGTGGGTGAGTGGAGGACACAGGGGGAAACTGTGGGTGAGTGGAGGACACAGGGGGACACTGTGGGGAGGGGCGGAGGACACAGGGGGACACTGTGGGGGGGTGGACAACACAGAGGGACGCTGTGGGTGGAAAACATGGTGGGTGGGTGGAGGACACAGGAGAAAACTGTGGGTGAGTGGAGGGCACAGGGGGACACTGTCGGGGTGGGGTGGAGGACACAGGGGGACACCGTGGGTGGGTGGAGGACACAGGGGGACACTGTGGGTGGACACAGGGGGACACCGTGGGTGGACACAGGGGGACACTGTGGGTGGGTGGAGAACACAGGGGGACACTGTGGGTGGGTGGAGGACACAAGGGGACACTGTAGGTGGAGAACACGGGGGAACACAGTGGGTGGGTGGAGAATACAGGGGGACACTGTGGGTGGGTGGAGGACACTGTGGGTGGGTGGAGAACACAGGGGGACACTGTGGGTGGAGGACACAGGGGGACACTGTGGGGGGGTGGATAACACAGGGGGACACTGTGGGGGTGGAGAACACAGGGGGACACTGTGGGTGGGTGGAAAACACAATGGGTAGGTGGTTACATAGTTACATAGTTACATAGTAAGTGAGGTTGAAAAAAGACACAAGTCCATCAAGTCCAACCTATGTGTGTGATTATGTGTCAGTATTACATCACATATCCCTGTATGTTGCGGTCATTCAGGTGATTATCTAATAGTTTCTTGAAGCTATCAATGCTCCCCGCTGAGACCACCGCCTGTGGAAGGGAATTCCACATCCTTGCCGCTCTTACAGTAAAGAACCCTCTATGTAGGACACTGTGGGTGGGTGAAGGACACAGGGGGACACTGTGGGGGGGTGGAGAACACAGGGGGACACTGTGGGGGCGGTGGAGAACACAGAGGGTGGGTGGGTGGAGGACACAGGGGGAAACTGTGGGTGAGTGGAGGACACAGGGGGAAACTGTGGGTGAGTGGAGGACACAGGGGGACACTGTGGGGAGGGGTGGAGGACACAGGGGGACACTGTGGGGGGGTGGACAACACAGAGGGACGCTGTGGGTGGAAAAGATGGTGGGTGGGTGGAGGACACAGCAGAAAACTGTGGGTGAGTGGAGGGCACAGGGGGACACTGTCGGGGTGGGGTGGAGGACACAGGGGGACACCGTGGGTGGGTGGAGGACACAGGGGGACACTGTGGGTGGACACAAGGGGACACCGTGGGTGGACACAGGGGGACACTGTGGGTGGGTGGAGGACACAGTGGGTGGGTGGAGAACACAGGGGGACACTGTGGGTGGGTGGAGGACACAAGGGGACACTGTGGGTGGAGAACACGGGGGAACACAGTGGGTGGGTAGAGAATACAGGGGGACACTGTGGGTGGGTGGAGGACACTGTGGGTGGGTGGAGAACACAGGGGGACACTGTGGGTGGGTGGAGGACACAGGGGGACATTGTGGGTGGGTGGTGGACACAGGGGGACACTGTGGGTGGGTGAAGGACACAGGGGGACACTGTGGGGGGGGGTGGAGAACACAGGGGGACACTGTGGGGGCGGTGGAGAACACAGAGGGTGGGTGGGTGGCGGACACAGGGGGACACTGTGGGTGTGTGAAGGACACAGGGGGACACTGTGGGGGGGGGGGGGGGGTGGAGAACACAGGGGGACACTGTGGGGGCGGTGGAGAACACAGAGGGTGGGTGGGTGGAGGACACAGGGGGAAACTGTGGGTGAGTGGAGGACACAGGGGGAAACTGTGGGTGAGTGGAGGACACAGGGGGACACTGTGGGGAGGGGTGGAGGACACAGGGGGACACTGTGGGGGGGTGGACAACACAGAGGGACGCTGTGGGTGGAAAACATGGTGGGTGGGTGGAGGACACAGGAGAAAACTGTGGGTGAGTGGAGGGCACAGGGGGACACTGTCGGGGTGGGGTGGAGAATACAGGGGGACACCGTGGGTGGGTGGAGGACACAGGGGGACACTGTGGTTGGACACAGGGGGACACCGTGGGTTGACACAGGGGGACACTGTGGGTGGGTGGAGGACACAGTGGGTGGGTGGAGAACACAGGGGGACACTGTGGGTGGGTGGAGGACACAAGGGGACACTGTGGGTGGAGAACACGGGGGAACACAGTGGGTGGGTGGAGAATACAGGGGGACACTGTGGGTGGGTGGAGGACACTGTGGGTGGGTGGAGAACACAGGGGGACACTGTGGGTGGGTGGAGGACACAGGGGGACACTGTGGGTGGGTGGTGGACACAGGGGGACACTGTGGGTGGGTGAAGGATACAGGGGGACACTGTGGGGGGGTGGAGAACACAGGGGGACACTGTGGGGGCGGTGGAGAACACAGAGGGTGGGTGGGTGGAGGACACAGGGGGAAACTGTGGGTGAGTGGAGGACACAGGCGGACACTGTGGGGGGGTGGAGAACACTGGGGGGCACTGTGGGGGCGGTGGAGAACACAGAGGGTGGGTGGGTGGAGGACACAGGGGGAAACTGTGGATGAGTGGAGGACACAGGGGGAAACTGTGGGTGAGTGGAGGACACAGGGGGACACTGTGGGGAGGGGCGGAGGACACAGGGGGACACTGTGGGGGGGTGGACAACACAGAGGGACGCTGTGGGTGGAAAACATGGTGGGTGGGTGGAGGACACAGGAGAAAACTGTGGGTGAGTGGAGGGCACAGGGGGACACTGTCGGGGTGGGGTGGAGGACACAGGGGGACACCGTGGGTGGGTGGAGGACACAGGGGGACACTGTGGGTGGACACAGGGGGACACCGTGGGTGGACACAGGGGGACACTGTGGGTGGGTGGAGAACACAGGGGGACACTGTGGGTGGGTGGAGGACACAAGGGGACACTGTAGGTGGAGAACACGGGGGAACACAGTGGGTGGGTGGAGAATACAGGGGGACACTGTGGGTGGGTGGAGGACACTGTGGGTGGGTGGAGAACACAGGGGGACACTGTGGGTGGAGGACACAGGGGGACACTGTGGGGGGGTGGATAACACAGGGGGACACTGTGGGGGTGGAGAACACAGGGGGACACTGTGGGTGGGTGGAAAACACAATGGGTAGGTGGTTACATAGTTACATAGTTACATAGTAAGTGAGGTTGAAAAAAGACACAAATCCATCAAGTCCAACCTATGTGTGTGATTATGTGTCAGTATTACATCACATATCCCTGTATGTTGCGGTCATTCAGGTGATTATCTAATAGTTTCTTGAAGCTATCAATGCTCCCCGCTGAGACCACCGCCTGTGGAAGGGAATTCCACATCCTTGCCGCTCTTACAGTAAAGAACCCTCTATGTAGTTTAAGGTTAAACCTCTTTTCTTCTAATTGTAATGAGTGGCCATGAGTCGTCTTATTAAACTCTCTTCTGCAAAAAAGTTTTATCCCTATTGTGGGGTCACCAGTACAGTATTTGTAAATTGAAATCATATCCCCTCTCAAGCGTCTCTTCTCCAGAGAGAATAAGTTCAGTGCTCGCAACCTTTCCTCATAACTAAGATCCTCCAGACCCTTTATTAGCTTTGTTGCCCTTCTTTGTACTCGCTCTATTTCCAGTACATCCTTCCTGAGGACTAGTGCCCAGAACTGGTTGGAGGACACAGGGGGACACTGATGGTGGGTGGGTGGAGGACACAGGGGGACACTGTGGAGGACACAGGGGGACACTGTGGGGGGGGGGGGTGGAAGGCGCAGTGGGACACTGTGGGTGGGTAGAGGACACAGGGGGACATTGTGGGTGGTTGGAGGATAAAGGGGGACACTGTGGGCGGGTGGAAGACACAGGGGACACTGTGGGGGAGAGGGGGGTGGAGAACACAGGGGGATACTGTAGGGGGATGGAGAACACAGAGGGTGGGTGGGTGGAGGACACAGGGGGAAAGTGTGGGTGAGTGGAGGACACAGGGGGACACTGTGGGGGGGGGGGGTGGAGGACACAGGGGGACACTGTGGGGGGGTGGAAGGCACAGTGGGACACTGTGTGGGGGGGGTGGAAGGCACAGTGGGACACTGTGGGTGGGTAGAGGACACAGGGGGACACCGTGGGTGGGTGGAGGACACAGAAGGACACTGTGGGGGGGGGGGGGGGGTGGAGAACACAGGGGGACACTGTGGGGGGGGGTGTAGAACACGGTGGGTGGAGGAAACAGGGGGAAACTGTGTGTGAATGGAGGACACAGGGGGACACTGTGGGGGGGGGGGACGACACAGGGGGACACTGTGGGGGGGGCACTGTGCGGGGGGTGCAGAATACAGAGGGACACTGTGGGTCACAGGGCAGGTCACAGGGCATGTGGCACCACCTCACAGGGCATGTGGCACATGGTAGGGCACACAGCAGAGCACAGGGCACACAGTAGGGCACACCCCAGGGCACATCATTGGAAACAGGGCACTTTTGGCGGTACACAGCAGGGCACCTCACAGGGCATGGGGCACACAGTAGGGTACATCAGGGGGTACACAGCAAAGCATGGGACACATCAGGGAGTACACAGCAGGGCACAGAGCACATCACAGGGCATGGGGCACACAGTAGGTCACATCACAGGGCACACAGTAGGGAACATCATAGTTCACAGGGCACATTAGGTGGTACACAGCAGGGCACATCACAGGGCATGGGGCACACAGTAGAGCACACATCAGGGAGTACACAGTAGGTCACATCAGCCGATACACAGCAGGGCAAAGGTCACGTCAGAGGGCATGTGGCACACAGTATGGCACATCCGGGGAATACACAGGGCATGGGGCACATCACAGGCCACGGGGTACGCAGTAGGGCAAATAGCAGGGCAAAAACTAAAACACAGGGCACACAGCAGAGCAGACTCAGGAAGAAGGGACAGGGGGACACCGTGGGAGGGTGGAGGGCACGGGGGGACACTGTGGGGGGGTGGATGAAACAGGGGGACACTGTGGGGTGGGGAGGTGGACGAAACAGGGGGACACTGTGGATGGGTGGAGGACACAGTGGGACACTGTGGGTCGGTGGAGGACACAGGGGTACACTGTGAATGGGTGGAGACAAGGGGACACTGATGGTGGGTGGGTGGAGGACACAGGGGGACACTGATGGTGGGTGGGTGGAGGACACAGGGGGACACTGATGGTGGGTGGGTGGAGGACACAGGGGGACACTGATGGTGGGTGGGTGGAGGATACAGGGGGACACTGTGGGGGGTGGAAGGCACAGTGTGACACTGTGGGGGGGGGGTGGAATACACAGTGGGACACTGTGGGTGGGTAGAGGAAACAGGGGGACACCGTGGGTGGGTGGCGGACACAGAGGGACACTGTGGGTGGGTGGAGGACACAGGGGGACACTGTGGGGGGGTGGAGAACACAGGAGGACACTGTGGGGGAGGGTGTAGAACACAGTGGGTGGCTGGCTGGAGGATACAGGGGGGAAACTGTGGGTTAGTGTAGGACACAGGGGGACACTGTGGGGGGGAGGACACAGGGGGACACTGTGGGGGGGTGGAGAACACAGAGGGACACTGTGGGTGGGTGGAAAACACGGTGGGTGGGTGGAGGACACAGGGGGAAACTGTGGGTGAGTGGAGGACACAGGGTGACACTGTGGGGGTGGGGTGGAGGACACAGGGGGATACCGTGGGTGGGTGGAGGACACAGGGGGTGGACACAAGGGGACACTGTGGGTGGGTGGAGGACACAGTGGGTGGGTGGAGAACACAGGGCGACACTCTGGGTGGGTGGAGGACACAGGGGAACACTGTGGGTGGGTGGAGGACACAGGGGGACACTGTGTGTGGGTGGAGACAAGGGGACACTGTGGGTGGGTGGAGGACACAGGGGGACACCGTGGGTGGGTGGAGGACACAGGAGGACACCGCGAGTGGAGGACACAGGGGGACACCGTGGTTAAGTGGAGGACACAGGGGGACACTGTGGGTAAGTGGAGGACACAGGGGGACACCGTGGGTAAGTAGTGGAGGACACAGGGGGACACCGTGGGTGGGTGGAGGACACAGAGGGACACCGTGGGTGGGTGGAGGACACAGCGGGACACCGTGGGTAAGTGGAGGACACAGGGGGACACAGGGGGAGAACACAGGGGGACACTGTGGGTGGGTGGAGGACACAGTGGTTGGGTGGAGAACACAGGGGGACACTGTGGGTGGGTGGAGAACACAGGGGGACACTGTGGGTGGGTGGAGAACACAGTGGGTGGGTGGAGAACACAGGGGGACACTGTGGGTGGGTGGAGGACACAGGGGGACACTGTGGGGGGGGTGTGGAGAACACAGGGGGACACTGTGGGTGGGTGGAGAACACAGTTGGTGGGTGGAGGACACAGGGGGAAACTGTGGGTGAGTGGAGGACACAGGGGGACACTGTGGGTGGGTAGAGGACACAGGGGGACACCGTGGGTGGATGGAGGACACAGGGGGAGACCATGGGTGATTGGAGGACACAGGGGGACACCGTGTTTGGAGGACACAAGAGGACACAATGGGTGGGTGGAGGACACAGGGGGACACCGTAGGTGGGTGGAGGACACAGGGGGACACCGTGGGTGGGTGGAGAACACAAGGGCCCACCGTGGGTGGGTGGAGGACACAAGGAGACACCGTGGGTGGGTGGAGGACACAGGGGGACACTGTGGGGGGGGGGTGGAGGACACAGGTGGACACTGTGGGGGAGGGGGAAGACACAGGGGGACACTGTGGGGGGGGTGTGTGGAGAACACAGGGGGACATTGTGGGTGGGAGGAGGACACAGGGGGAAACTGTGGGTGAGTGGAGGACACAGGGGGACACTGTGGGTCGGTAGAGGACACAGGGGGACACCATGGGTGGATGGAGGACACAGGGGGACACCGTGGGTGGAGGACACAAGGGGACACCGTGGGTGGGTGGGGACACAGGGGACAGAGTGGGTGGGTGGAGGACACAGGGGGACACCGTGGGTGGTTGGAGAACACAGGGGCACACCGTGGGTAAGTGGAGGACACAGAGGGATACCTTGGTTGGAGGACACAGGGGGACACATGGGTGGGTGGACACAGGGGGACACTGTGGGTGGGTGGAGGACACAGGGGGACATCGTGGGTAAGTGGAGGACACAGGGGGATACCTTGGTTGGAGGACACAGGGGGACACATGGGTGGGTGGACACAGGGGGCACCGTGGGTGGGTGGAGGACACAGGGGGACACCGTAGGTGGGTGGAGGACACAGGGGGACACTGTGGTTAAGTGAAGGACACAGGGGGACACTGTGGGTAAGTGGAGGATACAGGGGGACACTGTGGGTAAGTGGAGGACACAGAGTGACCTTGTGGGTGGATGGAGGACACAGCAGGACACCGTGGGTAAGTGGAGGACACAGGGGGACACAGGGGAGAGAACACAGGGGGACACTGTGGGTGGGTGGAGGACACAGTGGGTGGGTGGAGAACACAGGGGGACACTGTGGGTGGGTGGAGAACACAGGGGGACACTGTGGGTTGGTGGAGAACACAGTGGGTGAGTGGAGAACACAGGGAGACACTGTGTGTAGGTGGAGGACACAGGGGGACACTGTGGGGATTGTGTGGAGAACACAGGGGGACACTGTGGGTGGGTGGAGAATACAGTGGGTGGGTGGAGGACACAGGGGGAAACTGTGGGCGAGTGGAGGACACAGGGGGACACCGTGGGTGGGTGGAGGACACAGGGGGACACCGTGGGTGGGTGGAGAACACAGGCGCCCACCGTGGGTGGGTGGAGGACACAGGGGGACACTGTGGGGGGGTGGAGGACACAGGTGGACACTGGGGGGGGTGGAGGACACAGGGGGACACTGTGGGTGGGTAGAGGACACAGGGGGACACTGTGGGTGGGTAGAGGACACAGGGGGACACCGTTGGTGGATGGAGGACACAGGGGGAGACCGTGGGTGGTTGGAGGACACAGGGGGACACCGTGGGTGGAGGACACAAGGGGACACCTTGGGGGGGTGGAGGACACAGGGGGACAGAGTGGGTGGGTTGAGGACACAGGGGGACACCGTGGGTGGGTGGAGAACACAGGGGCATACCGTGGGTGGGTGGAGGACACAAGGGGACACCGTGGGTGGACACAGGGGGACACCGTGGAGGACACAGTGGGACACTGTGGGGGGGTGGAGGACACAGGTGGACACTGTGGGGGGGGGGTTGGAGGACACAGGGGGACACTGTGGGGGGGTGTGGAAAACACAGGGGGACACTGTGGGTGGGTGGAGGACACAGGGGGAAACTGTGGGTGAGTGGAGGACACAGGGGGACACCGTGGGTGGATGGAGGACACAGGGGGAGACCGTGGGTGGTTGGAGGACACAGGGGGACACCGTGGGTGGACACAGGGGGACACCATGGGTGGACACAGGGGGACACTGTGGGTGGGTGGGGGACACAGTGGGTGGGTGGAGAACACAGGGGGACACTGTGGGTGGGTGGAGGACACAGTGGGTGGGTGGAGAACACAGGGGGACACTTTGGGTGGGTGTAGAACACAGGGGGACACTGTGGGTGGGTGGAGAACACAGTGGGTGGGTGGAGAACACAGGGGGACACTGTGGGTGGGTGGAGGACACAGGGGGAAACTGTGGGGGGTGTGTGGAGAACATAGGGGGACACTGTGGGTGGAGAACACAGTGGGTGGGTGGAGGACACAGGGGGAAACTGTGGGTGAGTGGAGGACAGAGAGGGCCGCCCCACGACAGCGGCCATGGCACCGCCAGCAAAAAAAAACAGCGCCTCACCGTCACCCGATGCCTGCAGCCTGAATACCTCTCACAGCGCGCTGCTCACCGCCGGCCCCTCCTCTCTTCTCGTCCGTCCCAGGTGATGTCATGTACAAGCACCTGGGGTGGACGGGAGGGAAGGAGAAGCCGGCAACGAGCAGCGCGCTGTGAGGGGTATCACAGACGCGTCCTGAATCCCTTCTCCTTACATGTATTATGGATGCAGAGGCTCTCACGGGCCCCCTAGCGCCACGTGCTCTCGGTCCATGCCCGATGGGTCAGTCTGCCCCTGCCCCAAACACACCTCCAAGACGACCACTGCCTTGCTAAAGTAGCTGAGGGTAAAGGTGATGGACTGGCCAAGCATGTCTCCAGACCTAAACCCTATTGAGCATCTGTGGGACTGCATTCTCAAACGGAAGGTTGAGGAGCGCAATGTCGTCATGGAGGAGTGGAAGAGGACTCCAGTGGCAACCTGTGAAGCTCTGGTGAACTCCATGCCCAAGAGAGTTAAGGCAGTGCTGGAAAATAATAGTGGCCACACAAGATATTGATACTTCGGGCCCAATTTGGACATTTTTACTTAGGTGTGTACTTGCTTTTTCTGCCAGTGGGTTAGACATTATTGGCTGTGTGTTGAGTTATTTGGTGGAGACAGTTATAGAAGCTACACACTCACTACTTTACATTGTAGCAAAGTGTAATTTCTTCAGTGTTGTCACATGAAAAGATATAATAAAATATATACAGAAATGTGAGGGTGTACTCACTTTTGTGAGATACTGTATATATATATATATATATATATATATATATATATATATATATATATATAATTTTGAGGAGACTAATGAATTTAATCCATTATGGAATCAGGCTGTAACATAACAAAATGTGAAAAGTGAAGCGCTGTGAATACTTTCCGGATTCCCTGTATATATACTGGTGAAATGCTATAAGTTAAGAATACTTTCAGAAATAGAAGTGTTATTAGTTTAATTGTATCAATTAACACAATGGAGAGTAAATAAACAGAAGAGAAATCCAAATCAAAATATTTTTGGTTTGACCACTCTTTGCCTTCAAAACAGCACCAATTTTTCTAGGTACACTTGCACACAGTTTTTGAAGGAACCTGTCAGGTAGGTTGTTCCAAACATCTAGAACTAACCACAGAACTTCTGTAGATGTAGGCTACCTCAAATCCTTCTGTCTCTTCATGTAATCCCAGACAGACTTGATGATGTTGAGATCATGGCTCTGTGGGGGCCAAACTTTCACTTCCAGGTCTCCTTGTTCTTCTTTACACTGAGGATAGTTCTTTAGGACATTGACTGTATGTTTGCAGCCATCATCCTCCTGAAGAATACATTTGCGGCCAATCACACGCCTCCTCATGATGGATAAGTATCTGCCTGTATTTCTCAGCATTTAGGACACCATTGATCCTGACCAAATCTCCAACTCTATTTGCAGAAATGCAGCCCCAAATTTGGGATTACAGGAAGAGACAGAAAGATTTGAGGCAGCCTACATCCACAGAAGACCTGTGGTTGGTCCTCCTAGATGTTTGGAACAACCTACCTGCCCAGTTCATGGGGTGAGGAGTCATGTGTTTCCTTATGCATGCAGTACCCAAATTACTGGTACTTTTACAATGGCTTATGCGCTGCAGGCAGAGACTAAAGATGACAATGGTGTCGTGAGCAGCAGATATTTTTAAAAAGTCCCACACTGCAGAGCTCTATGGACCAGCCCTGAAGATAGCATTGGTCTGCTACTGTGCGGCAGTGCCGCCAGATGGATTAGGATTGCAGATCCCTTCAGTACTCTCCCTCAGAAATTTCCTTCTCTCCAATTGATGACACCCATGCATGGTCTGCCACCTCATCATCCACCCCTTCATCATCGCTGAAGTCCACTTGGCAGTAAACTCCAGATGCTGAAACACTGAAATCACTGTCTCTTGCTGCTTCCAGCCTGATGTCACCTGATGTCACCTCCCTCTTTGGTACTGGTATTTTTTTCTGATCTTCAATATCTGAAAGGATACTCATGACCAAGATAATGTTTCTTCGCCCCTCAACTACCTCCTGCATGTTCTGTGGTTAAATAGCACATCACCTCCAAGATAGAAAAGGACATGTTATGCCTCTGGATGGTGCTGCCAGACCTCCGCTTTGTCCTTCAGAACCTGCTCATTTCTTATTATCTCTGTGTGCAGAACCTCTGCCTCTACCTTTAGTCCTGCCTGATATTTTTAAGGCATATATAAATGGGGTGCTTTGCTGCACACTACTTTACCACACAAGTATGTCGTGACATGCTGCAAACAAAGGGCAGCTTTGTCTGTATCAGGAACAAGTGTATGCTGCGGGCCCCAAAATAAATAGAGCACAAAAAAAACGCATCAAAATAAGTAACAACACCTCCCCAAATCAATTCCAGAAGACTAACACTTTTTTTTACCTAGCAACACGCACGCACATATGATATAAAAGAAAATAAAAAACTGAATAAGACAAAAAAATAGACTGCAAGGGAGAAGGGGGGCAGCAGCCAGCTAAACCAAAGGGTAGAAGATGTGGCCCACCATGCTGTGATCCACAGTAATTTGGCACAGTATAGCATGGTATGGCAACTAACTCTCCCTAGGCAGACTGTCAGCTCTCCCTAAACTACTGCAACCCACACTGACACATGGCTGCTGGGAACCCCACCTTTTTATAATGAGGGGCCTGGCACACAACACAGCAATCATTGTTGGAACTTCTAACGCCTGATACACACTATAAAACTGGGAAGCTCGCGAGGAGGTTGCTGTACTAACTATGCAATATTAGTACAGCGATCTCCCTGCTGAGCTATTGTGTTCTGACAGGGCTACTGCCCCCACCAGAACACACCAGTCAGCACTCCCAATCAATGGCTAGGAGCCCTTATCAGATACCAATTGGCAGATGTTTTTCTGCCATGCCCATTCTACAAAAGTCGGCCGTTCGGCCAGCTACTGTCAGACAAGCTGCCATAAACACAGGCCAAATGTCAGATGGTTTCTGTTGTGTGTTTGGGATCATTGTCATTGTCATGCTGAAAGACCCAGCCACGTTTCATCTTCAATGCCCTTGCTGATGGGAGGAGGTTTGCACTCAAAATCTCACGATACATGGCCCCATTCATTCTTTCATGTACACGGATCAGTCGTCCTGTTCCCTTTGCAGAAAAACAGCCCCAAAGCATGATGTTGCCACCCCCATGCTTCACAGTAGGTATGGTGTTCTTTGGTTGCAACTCAGCATTCTCTCTCCTCCAAACACGACGAGTTGTGTTTCTACCAAACAGTTCTACTTTCGTTTCATCTGACCATATGACATTCTCCCAATCCTCTTCTGGATCAACCAAATGCTCTCTAGCAAACCTAAGACAGGCCCGGACATGTACTGGCTTAAGCAGGGGGACACGTCGGTTACTGCAGGATCTGAGTCCCTGGCGGAGTAGTGTGTTACTGATGGTAGCCTTTGTTACGTTGGTCCCAGCTCTCTGCAGGTCATTCACTAGGTCCCCCCGTGTCGTTCTGGGATTTTTGCTCACCGTTCTTGTGATCATTTTGACCCCACGGGGTGAGATCTTGCATGGAGCCCCAGATCATGGGAGATTATCAGTGGTCTTGTATGTCTTCCATTTTCTAATTATTGCTCCCACAGTTGATTTCTTCACACCAAGCTGCTTGCCTATTGCAGATTCAGTCTTCCCAGCCTGGTGCAGGTCTACAATTTTGTTTCTGGTGTCCTTTGACAGCTCTTTGGTCTTCACCATAGTGGAGTTTGGAGTGTGACTGTTTGAGGTTGTGGACAGGTGTCTTTTATACTGATAACAAGTTCAAACAGGTGCCATTAATACAGGTAATGAGTGGAGGACAGAGGAGCCTCTTAAAGAAGAGGATACAGGTCTGTGAGAGCCAAAAATCTTGCTTGTTTGTAGGTGACCAAATACTTATTTTCCACCATAATTTGCAAATAAATTCTTTCAAAAATCAGACAATGTGATTGTCTGGATTTGTTTCCACATTTTGTCTCTCATAGTTGAGGTATACCTATGATGACTATTACAGGCCTCTCTCATCTTTTTAAGTGGGAGAACTTGCATAATTGGTGGCTGACTAAATACTTTTTTGCCCCACTGTAAGTTCAAAAGGCAAGCAGTGCATCATAATTACAAAGAATTGGGTCTGGCAAATTTTTCCTTTAGCGTGTGACATACTGTGATATATAACTAAGATATACAAAAATAAACATAAACATAAATGCAAAAAAACTTGCTGCAGCAACTTATGCTGTGAGTTTTGGAATATTATCAGGAACATGAACTGACCGGAAGAGCACAATAATATAAGTGGGTTGGTAGAAGTTATGAAAGGTGCAAAAGTTTAGTGACTGAAGTATATGCAGATAGAAATGGGTGAAAGTGGGCAAAGTATATAAGTGATATCTTACTATTGTAATCTTTTACCCACTTACCTTTAACGCCTTTGTCAAAGAGAAGTGTGCCCACTGCCTACAGACTGCGGGAGCAGAAATCCAGCCCTGGCCATGCCACTGTCTCCTTACATCATCCATCCTTCTCCTTGCAGTAGGTAACAGTGCAAGGATCACTGCTTCTCTTTAAAGAGGCAGCTCTAGTCTTTTCTGCAGGCTTCTATATCACATATGGATGGTCAGAAGACAAGAGTTTCTTTGGTTACAAGTCCATGTGGCTTCACTCCAGAGATATACTGGGTTTGTGGCCCTAGCAAGTGTGATGGTGGTGCTGAGCATTTGTTGTTTTATGCTAATCCTAATAAAAGCCTAACCTCGGAACCCATTTTTTTGGATAAAGTGGGAAAGTTAGAACCTTTGCAGGACTTTATTGTTGTCTGTGGCACCATGATAGGAGATATTTGCAAACACTTTTAGCATACTTCCCAACTTTAGGACTTGGTGGTCAGGGGGAGGAAAAATAGGCAGGTGTCAGTGGGAGGCCCTAAAAGTACAAGAACAGTTGGACAGCTCTGACCATTCACCTCCATGGTGGACTGCTCAGTGTTTATGTTCTCTTGACATGTACCTTAATTTCTCCCTGCTCTATAGCATAAGCATATAACGTTTGTGCATGAACATTGACCAAAAAGATTTTTAGTGTAAATTCTAATGTGAATTCCCAGCTTTAGACTTCTTGTCCTGACTGAAGTGCTCCCCATCATAACGCAATGATAGCTGTTCACCTTACATTCAAAGCATAATTATAGGGGTTTTGCATGATACAGTAAGTATCAAAAATATTTCATTATGTAAACTTCTTATAATGCCCTGCAAACCAGATGATGAGAGGGCCAACACCATGAACACCATGAACCAATCAGGTTTTTTTGCTTTTCACAGTGCTGGCAAAAGATAATGCACAAGAAAGCCCGCAAACAGTTTGCCGAAGACAAGCAGACTAAGGACATGAATTACTGGAACCATGTCCTGTGGTCTGATGAGACCAAGATAAACTTATTTGGTTCACATGGTGTCAAGCGAGTGTGGCGGCAACCAGGTGAGGAGTACAAAGACAAGTGTGTCTTGCCTACAGTCAAGCATGGTAGTGGGAGTGTCATGGTCTGGGGCTGCATGAGAGCTGCCGGCACTGGGGAGCTACAGTTCATTGAGGGAACCATAAATGCCAACATGTACTATGACATACGGTACTGAAGCAGACCATGATCCCCTCCCTTCGGAGACTGGACCGCAGGGCAGTATTCCAACATGATAACGACGCCAAACACACCTCCAAGGTGACCACTGCCTTGCTAAAGAAGCTGAGGGTAAAGGTTATGGACTGGCCAAGCATGTCTCCAGACCTAAACCCTATTGAGCATCTGTGGAGCATCCTCAAACAGAAGGTGGAGGAACGCAAGATCTCTAACATCCACCAGCTCTGTGATGTCATCATGGAGGAGTGGAAGAGGACTCCAGTGGCAACCTGTGAAGCTCTGGTGAACTCTATACCCAAGAGGGTTAAGGCAGTGCTGGAAAATAATGGTGGCCACACAAAATATTGACACTTTGGGCCCAGTTTGGACATTTTCACTTAGGGGTGCACTCACTTTTGTTGCCAGCGGTTTAGACATTAATGGCTGTGTGTTGAGTTACTATGAGGGGACAGTAAATTTACACTGTTATACAATCTGCACACTCACTACTTTACATTGTAGCAAAGTATCAACTCCTCAGTGTTGTCACATGAAAAGATATAATAAAATATTTACAGAAATGTGAGGGGTGTACTCACTTTTGTGAGATACTGTGTATATATATATATATATATATATATATATATATATATATATATATATATATATATATATATATGCATTGAAGTGAGCTCTGTACCACTTGCCCTGCCTCCCAAACTCCCTTTGTTTCTGAGTAGGATTATGAGAAGGTAGGCAGGTGAGATCGGGTAACTATAAAGCTAAAGTTTTCGGAGCTTTGCGGCATTCTGGAAAGCAGATCAGAAAATATACAGGAACATCTAGGTGTGCATAGTTCACATTCACACTTAGTTTACATTTGCTACAGGTACACTTTGATGTCTAATTTCAGCAGAATTAAAACATAATATAATGAAATAAATTGTGTTACAGTGTACACTTTTGCCCATCAGACATGTTAAGTTAATATTCTAATGTACAGTAAAACTAACATATATTTTTTAAAAGTTGAAACAATCAGAAAGGTTTGCTATACAGGCATTGCAATGTTACATAGTTACATAGTAGGTGAGGTTGAAAAAAGACACAAGTCCATCAAGTCCAACCTATGTGTGTGATTATGTGTCAGTATTGCATTGTATATCCCTGTATGTTGTGGTCATTCGGGTGCTTATCTAATAGTTTCTTGAAGCTATCAATGCTCCCCGCTGAGACCACCGCCTGTGGAAGGGAATTCCACATCCTTGCCGCTCTTACAGTAAAGAACCCTCTACGTAGTTTAAGATTAAACCTCTTTTCTTCTAATTTTAATGAGTGGCCACGAGTCTTGGTAAACTCTCTTCTGCGAAAAAGTTTTATCCCTATTGAGGGGTCACCAGTCCGGTATTTGTAAATTGAAATCATATCCCCTCTCAAGCGTCTCTTCTCCAGAGAGAATAAGTTCAGTGCTCGCAACCTTTCCTCATAACTAATATCCTCCAGACCCTTTATTAGCTTTGTTGCCCTTCTTTGTACTCGCTCCATTTCCAGTACATCCTTCCTGAGGACTGGTGCCCAGAACTGGACCGCATACTCTAGGTGCGGCCGGACCAGAGTCTTGTAGAGCGGGAGAATTATCATTTTATCTCTGGAGTTGATCCCCCTTTTAATGCATGCCAATATTCTGTTTGCTTCGTTAGCAGCAGCTTGGCATTGCCTGCCATTGCTGAGCCTATCATCTACTAGGACCCCCAGGTCCTTTTCCATCCTAGATTCCCCCAGAGGTTCTCCCCCCAGTGTATAGATTGCATTCATATTTTTGCCACCCAAATGCATTATTTTACATTTTTCTACATTGAACCTCATTTGCCATGTAGTCGCCCACCCCATTAATTTGTTCAGGTCTTTTTGCAAGGTTTCCACGTCCTGCGGAGAAGTTATTGCCCTGCTTAGCTTAGTATCGTCTGCAAATACAGAGATTGAACTGTTTATCCCATCCTCCAGATCGTTTATGAACAAATTAAATAGGATTGGTCCCAGCACAGAACCTTAGGGAACCCCACTACCCACCCCTGACCATTCTGAGTACTCCCCATTTATCACCACCCTCTGAACTCGCCCTTGTAGCCAGTTTTCAATCCATGTACTCACCCTATGGTCCATGCCAACAGACCTTATTTTGTACAGTAAACGTTTATGGGGAACTGTGTCAAATGCTTTTGCAAAATCCAGATACACCACGTCTACAGGCCTTCCTTTATCTAGATGGCAACTCACCTCCTCATAGAAGGTTAATAGATTGGTTTGGCAAGAACGATTCTTCATGAATCCATGCTGATTACTGCTAATGATATCGTTCGTATTACTAAAATCCTGTATATAGTCCCTTATCATCCCCTCCAAGAGTGTACATACTATCGATGTTAGGCTAACTGGTCTGTAATTCCCAGGGATGTATTTTGGGCCCTTTTTAAATATAGGTGCTACATTGGCTTTTCTCCAATCAGCTGGTACCATTCCAGTCATGTAACATTCTAGTTCTAGCAAATCTGTACAGTCATCAAAAAATGTTAAATACTTTGTATAATCTGAAGTTTGCATATTGAATTGAGATGACCATTTGCAAGGAAATTTGTGTAGTCTACATGTATCCAGTATCCAGGTTGTATCTATTGTATCTATTGTATTGTACTAACATGTCATAGTAAAGTGATATTCAGTAACCAGCAGTCTGAAAGATAGCACCAGCACAGTGTCTCCAGGTTTTTATTCTTTCATTAGTTCATAGTATGTGCCATGGTGGGCAATGTCAATGAGCCCTGGATAGCTTCATTTCATTCACAGCATTATTACTGTTTGTTCCATTTATTATCCTTTTCCTGGACTCCAGTTGAATCTGAGCCAAAATCTCCAAAGAAAGGTGAGGCAGGATTTGTTCCTGTGGGTGGCAGCGCATTATTTTATTATAAAAAGTTGTTAAAGTGGATGTAAACCCTCTCCTATACCCAGTGAAGTGAACAGCCTCAGATGATACACAGAGATGAAACAAATCTCCCTACATAAGTTTTACCTGTATATCTGCTGTCTTCAGCTTTATATATGCTTTAGGAAGTTCAGATCCTGTTAGAGATTTTCTCTTCCTGTTTAGCACTGTGTGTGTAGTCTGGGCACACAGCCAAGAAAGCTGATTGAAACAAAGGCACCCCCCCCCCTCCGCATAGGCGGAAACAGGCAGAGACTTGCATAGCTGTCCTGTGACACAGCAAGCTCTCTGCTAATCTATTTATAGCAGCCTCCCCCCGACACAAAATTCAGCCTGGTTTTACCTTAGTTGACTGAGAACTTGTCAGAAGTTAATATGCTGATAACAGAAGAATGGAGAAGGAGAAAGCCACGGGACTTAGTGCTTTGAAGAGAGATAAGAAAACATGCAGATATATGTGCCCAGCTCAAATTTCATGAATCGGATTTACATCCACTTTAAGGTAAGATATTCCTAAACTGAGAGAAATTTGGGAGGTACCATTTATAAACGCCATCTGAAAATGCTAGATGCCTCTCTGTCTCTGGCTTCAGTGCTTTCATCGACCTGGAACAAACATTCACTTTATCCACTTACTATCCCTCATTTCAATCCTACAATCTCACACATTCATCATTTCTTTTTCTTTACCCTTTTCGGAGAACACATCCCCATGCTTCTTGGATACCCGTCTCGGGGAGAAGGACTTATTCAGCTGCCCTCACCCTCCTGGGATACCTTGCTCATGCATTCTTGGAAGCCTGCGAGGCTGCATCATCAGGGGGCTAATTTTTCTTCCCGGTACCTGCAGCTGTCCTCTTGATGATATCCTGTACATAGCATCATCGGGGGTGGCTGCAGAGACTATTGGCTCCTGATGATGTCAGAGAAAAATATGGTGGTGCTCTACCAGGTGAGCAGCAGCAGAGAGGTGGACCTCTACAGAACACTGCTGGATTTGCTGAGCAGGTGAGTAGGTTTTTTGTGGATAATCCATAAAAAGGTAAGGGGGGTTCCTCTTTAATAAATGGAGTTGGAATACATGATCTCAATACTTTATGTTAGTGCCTCGGAAACTGCTAAAGCCCTTGAATTTGAAAAACAACCAGGTAACCAGAATTGTTAGAAGGAAAGTTTAGTTATAAAGCCTTATATCCTTTCAGGACAACTATTAACAGTCCTGGTTTGTTAAAGTAAACATGTGCAGAGAAAGACACTAGGGGGTAGATTTCCTAAAACTGGATCACTCAGAAGCTGATGCAGCGGTGCATGGTAGCCAATCAGCTTCTAACTTCAGCTTGTTCAATTAAGCTTTGGCAATTAGCCCACGTTCACATTGGGCCATTTTGACATATCAAATTATCGGCTACTGCTGGCAACAGCACCGCACCTACTCCCAAAAGTAACCCGCACAGATGTCTCTGAACTTGCTCCAGAATTCAGACTAAAATGCAGGTTTAAAATTGTGCGAGTTCAGCTGAACTCGTACAATTTCAAACCTGCCTTCAGTGTGAACACAGGCTAAAACCTGGAAGCTGATTGGTTTCTGTGCAGAGCTACACCCGATTTTGCACTCTCCAGTTTTAGTAAATAACCCCCATAATTGATCTTGTTCTGAAAATGCTATTTACCTGGCTGAGAGGCTGAACTCATGGCCACTGATAAGTGACACTGATGAGGAGGCACTGATGGGCACTGATAAGTGACACTGATGAGGAGGCACTGATGGGCACTGATTGGCAGCACTGGTGGGCACTGTTGGGACTGCACTGATAATCAGTGACCTGATTATCAGTGTAAATGTCTCTTTTAGAGAAGGTGGTTATCAGCTCTCTTCTCTGATCCTCATGCTGTCAGCATAAGGAAAGGAGTGACGATCACCGGCTTCTATTTACATCCATGATTAGCTGTCATTGGACACAGCTGATCACGTGGTAAAGAGCTGCTTTATACATTTACCTGATTCTCTTTTGAACCTTTTTATAGTTAGTAGATACAATTTCCATTATGTGCAGGACTTCTCATAATATCACTGACATTGTACAAGTCCTATCCACAGCTCAGATTTCATGTTAGTTTTTTGTTCCTTGATTCCTGTGTGTGACAGCACTGTAAAGCCAGCCATACATGGATCAAAATTCAGCCAGTTCAGCAGGGACCAGCTGAGATTCAATCCATGTATGAGCAGGCTGATTGTACCCAAGTCAATCCATCGATTGATTTGGGTACAACCAGCCTGTCAGATGTTTTACATACGATTACTGCCGGCAGCTACAGTATAGCAGATTGTAATTGTTGTGTTCTGCTGGCCGGGAAGGCTCCCCACACCCCCCTCCTTGCAGAACACAATAGCACTGCAGATGGCAACACTGACTGTGTTGATAGGGGAATTGAGCAATTTATTTTCCTTTTACCCATGGTGAACGGAAAGAAAATTGAATCATCAAATTAAATCATCTATGGGCTACCTAAGTTGTCCATTATCCTGAATGGGCTTATTCGTACCTGAGAGTCGCTTGTTGCCTGACACATGAAGTTCAGAATTTGTGAGCTTCTTTTGGGGCGGAATTACGCATTTTGGACCCCATAAACTTTATTTGAAGCACCTAAAAAACATGTGTTTGTGTGTGCATTTGGGCACTCTCATTTCAAAGTCTATAGGGCCAAAAACATGTGATTCTGGTCTTGTACTACAAGTTGTGCATAAAAACGTACATAAAACCCACAGAACAAACATAGCACATGTAAGTGGGGCCTTACTGCTAGGAGTGTAGTGTAAGAATATCACTGATTTTGGCTATCTGGAGATCTGCCTCCTCTGCTTCGGAAGGTTGCAAGACATATCACTTTTATTACACTTCTATATGACGTCTCTAGAACCAGTTTTATACCATCTCGTGTCCCAATAAAGTCAGGTTGTGGTGTGGGAAGGAGCTAACCAGAGAATCCCAATCTGCAGATAACACTAACAAATCAAAGATGTAATTCATCTGACACCATGGCACAACTTCATTTTTTCTTAGCAACATACAGTATATTTTACATTGTGATGGTTCTGGTACTATTTGAAAGTCACAGTATTGTCTGTTCTGCTTTCACCTTCTTGAATGTGTACTTTGAAGTTTAAATGTGGAAAACCCAGACCAAGCACAGATATGGCTCAGCATTCATCAGAGCCGCCCAGTTATTCATCAAATGTAGTTTGGTTTATAAGCTTTTGTCATTGTACATTGTATTTGATTCTTAGGGAAGTACAGGCAACATTTTCTAGTGAAGGGTTCAGAGAACTGCTTGGTATTCTTCAGTAACATGTAGACCAGCTATGCAAAACCTTTGAAGTGAACAGAAAATCCAATCAAAATATTATTCAATCCAAAAATGTCCTTAACCAAAAGTGCAAAATACATTACATTCATAAAGTGCAAAGTTCATAAATTGATCACTAATGTGCTCCTATGCAAACAATTCATGCATGCCAGTGTCCCACACTGGATAGACCGATCCTGACGGCACAGTGCTCAGACATTCACCGTTGTGACCCCTTCACCATAAATCAGATGGGGGCTTAGCAGATCACCAGCGATCTTCCTTACTCAGGAAGATCATTCAGCCCTTATTGGGATCTCTGATCCTCAGATGGAAATCCGGAAATGTTCCCCCGCCAGCCTCACTGTGTTCCCCTTATGGTGACAAAATGATCCAGCTCACCGTCTCAAATGGGATGGATAGATGAATCCTCAGAGTTAAAATGGGTAAAAAACAGGGAGACTCCTCTTATGCCCCGTACACACGGTCAGATTTTCCGATGGAAAATGTCCGATCGGAGCGTGTTGTCGGAAATTTCGACCGTGTGTGGGCTCCATCGAACATTTTCCATCAGATTTTCCGACACACAAAGTTTGAGAGCAGGATATAAAATTTTCCTACAACAAAATCCGTTGTCAGAAATTCCGATCGTGTGTACACAAATCCGACGGACAAAGTGCCACGCATGCTCAGAATAAATAAAGAGATGAAAGCTATTGGCCACTGCCCCGTTTATAGTCCCGACGTACGTGTTTCACCGCGTTCAGAATGATCAGATTTTCCGACATCTTTGTGTGACCGTGTGTATGCAAGACAAGTTTGAGCCAACATCCGTCGGAAAAAATCCTAGGATTTTGTTGTCGGAATGTCCGAACAAAGTCCGACCGTGTGTATGGGGCAATAGTGTAATATGGTCTCAACCATTTTATTTTAAAATCCATCCATCCCATCTGAGACGGTGAGCTGGATCATCTTGTCACCATGGATCTTGTCACAGGAGCACTTTTCTGATCAATTTATGAACTTTGCACTTTATGAATATTATATATTTTGCACTTTTGCATAAGGACATTTTGTGGATTGAATAATATTTTGATTGGATTTTCTGTTCACTTCAAAGAGTTTGCACTATGTCATATATGATGTTTTGCACATGGTCATTTTATTTAGCACTGCACTTTTAGGACATACATTTTTGATTGACCTGGTATTTAGGTTTTAGTGCACAGCTGCTGTATTTACTTTTGATAACACACTAGCGCGGATTTTTTTCTATATAGTACAGAGTTTTTAATGGCAGGCTGTGTTGGGTGAAAAAAAGCTGAGAAGTTATGAACCATATATTGCTTCCTTAAAGAATCAGTCCACCCAAAACTGATATTTCAGGCTCTGGTACATGTTGGAGACTTAAAGTGTTACTAAACCCAGGACCCTGCATTCAATATATCTGGTCTCCCACAGTACACAAAACATGGAAATGCAATAGTTTTAGTAAAAATAAACTGCTAAATACTTTTTCCCATCAGCAGTATATAGCAGTCTTGTGAATTCTGTCAGTGTCTGGGTAAAATGTGTAGGAGGCTTCAGAACCCCTGACACTTTGTCTGGACAGTGCTGATTGGTCCTGTGCTGATCACATCCACCCCCCCCCCCCCCCCCAAAAAAAAAACCCAACAAGTAAACTCTCTAGCAATACACACTAAAGTAAACATGTGCATAGTGCCTCCAAGGCTCTGTACTATCAGAAGATGGATTGGGGACTGTGGAAGAAAGGAGGACCAGAGAAGACAGGATCAAACAGCTGTTTTACACAATGTGGAGATTTAACCCATTAGGTTCCACAGTGAGTATAACAAGCATGCGTTACTGTGTATACAGACTGATTTTACTGTTGTGGGTTTAGCAACACTTTAAGGCTGAACTACAGGTGAATATTCAAACACCAATAAACGCAGGTATGTATTTATTTAAAACAAATTACATTTATTTTAAATGCAACTGGTATAAATAACTGAATTTAACTTCCAATTACACCGTCCACCGTCCAATCACAGGCTGGAAGGTGACCAGGCAGTATTGTCTAACCCCAGCAGAAGAAAGTCAGGTCACTGGCCTAGCTGTGCTGTCTGCCACAGCTTTGTATTTCTCAGATGAACAGAAATACAAATCTATTTGGCCCATAAGAAATCTCTAATATATGTATTTTACATGTATTGTTTGCCCACAATTCAGCTTTAAACCACCTGACAGTTTTGTATATATCGCATGAAACATATTGGTGAGGTCTCTGTATATTAGTCCAGGAGCACAGCTGCTGTGGCCATTATGAGGAGTTTCTGCTCTCCCTGATGGGTTTTTTATGTATTTTATATCATGGAGAACTCAACGAGGGAAGCTGGAACATACTGTATAATGGTAGGCAGAAACACTGATGGGCAAGAACAAAGAGTTATGGCTGAAAGATCTTGCTGTTTGAGTATAGGAACCAGGGGCTATGGTAGCCCACCTATGACTAAAACATCACTTTTGGATGGACCAACCATTTCATGTAGTGAAATTCAGGATAATTAGATAAATACACAAATACAGCAAAAAAATTTGTTCCCACATACGGACATACAAGAAAGTACTGTACTACTACTTTTACCTTCTCTAACGCACCACTACCATCCTTGTTGGTAAAATGTGATGACATCATAGCTGTGTATATAGGGCCTTCAGATGACACTGTGAGGACAGAAACCCATTCCAGAATACTCAAAGGACTCTTCTATGGTGCAATGGGGTTGTTATGGCTCAGGTGCCCTACTGTGAGGGCCCAAGTAAATCAGAAACCTTGCAAACAAGATAGATTGACCAAAGCTTCCTGACGTGAAATGTCTAATATACAAGGCAGATCAAAGAGCAATGATGATGTGCAGTATACACAAAGCTTTAACAACCAATCAGATTTTATCAGAACCTTAAAAGATTAATACTGATTGATTACTAAACCTCAGAATGCTCTTTAGCTGAAATTTGCTGGCAGTCAGATGTGGAAGTATTATCCAACCACCAAACAAATGTTTCCGCAAATGATCATTGCATTTATTTGTGCACTTGTATTACTGGCCAGTGCATGTTTATGCATTGGATATAAATGTGCAAATGTTGTCAGTGCTGGCTTTATCCCAAGAAAAAAAATTCAACCAATAAAATAAGCCACCGGTACAGTACAACTGAAAAGGAGGGGAAGTCTGCTGGTGCCCCTATGTGTAAATATATCAATCTATTTTATCGACCAGTTCTTGCAAAGATTTCTAGGAGGGGTGAAAATCATGGTAAGTTTATAGGTACACTTTTCCTAAACTCAAGAGATCTTTTCTATCTATGCTATGCATCCTGCTGTAGAACACTTTCATAATGGATCATGTGACACATAACCTAGTTTTTCTTACATAAGCATACTGACACACGTATTGCATTTGCAAAACACACATCAAATACAATGTCCTTTCAATAACTACTTAAAGCTTAGTTCACATGTAGATCTTGTGGACAAGTCCAGTGGGTTCATTCCATACCCAACAATAATACTTCAGTTACATTTCATTGAAATGCATTACATCTATCGTTTTTCAGCTTGTCTGAGGGATCCAGTAGAAGACATAGAATGAATACGTGGGGACGATGAGGTTGGCAAAGGAGGTGAAAGCACCAAGTCCCGGGAGGGCTGTGTGTTGCCCCTGCACTGAGAATCATCTTTTATAATATCTCCAGAAGACACCACAGAGTCTTGTTCTGGGTCACTTCCTCGTCCTTTCTTCTTGTCTTCCTCCTTCTTCCACTTCATTCTGCGATTCTGGAACCAGATCTTTATGTGTCTTTCGGTCAGGTTTAGCATGACGGCCAACTCAACTCTTCGAGGTCTAGAGATGTACTTGTTAAAAAGGAACTCCTTTTCCAGCTCCAGGAGCTGAGCCCTTGTGTATGCTGTCCTTGTCCTCTTATTCTCCTCTTGTTCCATCATATAAGAGCCTCCTGCAATAACAACAGCAACATTATATAAATCAAGAGGGCTCAGCAATCTGAAAGTTTTATAACCTGAATAATTGAGACATGACATCCTAATGGTTGCCATAACGTTTTGTATCAAAGGGGCCAACTGTCAGCAAATGTACGAACAGTTTGTAAAATCTGTAATTTTTGCATCTGTCCATGAATGTCCATTACAGACATGCAGTTTGCATGTTTGTAGCGAATATTCACAGACAGATGCAAAAATTAACAATTTTACAAACTGTTCGTAAATTTACTGACAGTTGGCAACCCTGTTTTGTATACTGCAAAACCTCAAATCATGTTCATTTACATGACCAGACTTAGGCCTCATGCAAACTGGACAGTTTTACAGCTGCAATTTTTGGCTTTTTTTCTACAGCCAGTAAACTCCCCAGCATGTTATCTTATGGGGATGATTTACTAAAGGCAAATAGACTGTGCACTTTACAGTTGCACTCTGCAAGTGCAATTGCCCTAGAGCTTAGTAAATGAGGGAGAGCTCTGCTGACTTCAATCATCCAATCATGTGTAAGCAAAAATGCTGTTTTTTAATTTTCCTTGCATGTGATTGGATATTCTTTGCAAAGTGAAGCTTTACCTCATTTACTAAGCTCTGGAGCAACGGCACTTGCAGAGTGCACAGTCCATAACCCCAACATTTTAAGATGGGAATGAGGGACACCTACTAACAAATGTATGTAGGCATAGAACACGCCCCCTGCCACACCGCCTTAAAGGAGAATTAACATAAAAATGATTAATTAAATCCACAAGGACTTTTTTTTTACCACTACTATTCCTTTATATTGGCTTTTAAAATGTACAAATGCAGCAATTTAGAACTTGGATGATAGGTTTAGCGCTGGGAAACACTTTTTCAAAGATAAAAAGTGCATTTTACATACAACTATATAGATCAGACCAAAATGAGGGACAAATGAGGAGGAAAGAGGGACAGAGGGGCATTGCTCCAAATCAGGGACAGTTGGGAGTTATGCACAGTTTATTTGCCTTTAGTAAATCAACTCCAATGTGTATCATTTTTTAGATCTTCATTGTCCACTGACAGGCTGGTTGGGTCACAGACCACATTTCTTGCTTAGCTGTAGTGCAGCCTATAGAAATGTCTGTGACCTGACTGTGTCATCTATCAGGGCACCTAGATTACAATAGTGATTGGCTGATCAGAATACTGGGTCTGCTGGCATCTAAAATATTTACATATTATTTAACTGTGCATTTTACTGGAGCCTGGAGTTCAGCTTCATTGTGGAGTCACTGGCTATCCTTAAAAAGGCATATGCATTTTAAGTACTGACTTGATAATTATGCCAGGACTGGAAATTTTGACATTTAACTGATGAACATAGAATATTAGTCTATGCGGAAAGTATCCTAGTCAGGACACTTTCTGCATGGAGTTTGCATGTTCTATTTGTGCTTGCATGGGTTTTCTCCGGGTGTTCTGGATTCCTTCCACACTCCAAAGATATGCTTGTAGGTAAATTGGATCCTGTCTAAATTGTCCCTTATATTTGTGTGCATGTACAGTATATATGTATGTGAGATAGGGAACTTAGATTGTAAGCTCCTTGAGGCCAGGGACTGATGTAGGTATACAGCATGTAAAGCACTGTGTACATTGTTGATGCTCTGTAAATACCTGTAATAGATTAGTGAATTAGCTGGAGCTTGGAAGAAGGGCTGCCTGTAGTACCAACAATTAACTGTAGATGGTGCAGTAGGCCAAGTAAATACTGTATGTTAATCAGTATAATCATACTAATCAGTAATAATTAGATTTTAAAATTCAAACAAGATTTTTTTTTCTTTTAACAAAATTTCAAGTTTCTTTTTAGCTTTCAATAGAGTGGGGAAATGCTTGTTCCTGTCTGTAGCTCTTTTGGTTACATTTGAAATCACCATGTTTAGTGACACCCCTGTGAAACCAGGCCAAGAAATAAAAGGAATGTTTAGCTGCCGTATCTGTCCCCATAGCTCCCATAAATGAAAATTTACAGAACAATTACCTTTCCATGCCCACTGTTGTTATACAGATACAGACTGTAAATCTAGTGATCTCCAGTACTCTAAGAACTGTTATAAAGGGCAGAATTGGAGGTTCTTAGGCCCCCGTCTGTCATGTTTTTAGTTCCACTCTAATTGGATAAGTGGAGAAAGGTATTCTTTGATAAAACAAAGTATTCTTGGCTGCATTGTCTGCATGCAAATACGCATTTAGTATTGCAGTTCAATAAATTCTGTTACAAATCAGCAGAGATACACAAACCTGGAAGCTCATTGGTTTCTATACAGAAGTGAGCCTGATTTTGCACTTTCCAGCTTTAGTAAATAAACCCCATTGTGTACTTAAAAGTGGGGTATGCCTGTATAGGGCTTTTAATTAGAAGCTGCACCATCACTACACAACCGCTTGACTCCATCTTAAGGCCCCTTTCACACTGGGGCGGTAGGGGGCGTCAGCGGTAAAACAGCGCTATTTTTAGAGCTGTTTTACCGCAGTATTCGGCCGCTAGCGGTGCGGTTTTAACCCCCGCTGACGGCCGAAAAAGGGTTAAAACCCCTTGTATAGCGCGGCTATAGCCGCGGTATTACCGCGGTATTGCCGCGCTGTCCCATTGATTTCAATGGGCAGGAGCGGTGAAGGAGCGGTGAATACACCGCTCCTTCACCGCTCCAAAGATGCGGCTTGCAGGAGATTTTTTCTTCTCCTGCCAGCGCACCGCTTCAGTGTGAAAGCCCTCGGGCTTTCACACTGAACAAACAGCGGAGGCTGTTTAGGGGCGGTTTGCAGGCGCTATTTTTAGCGCAATAACGCCTGCAAACCGCCCCAATGTGAAAGGGGTCTTACTCCATCTCCATCCTCTATGGCAGTAATGGCGAACCTTGGCACCCCAGATGTTTTTGAAATACATTTCCCATGATGCTCATGCACTCTGCAGTGTAGTGGAGCATCATGGGAAATGTAGTTCCAAAACATCTGGGGTGCCAAGATTCGCCATCACTGCTCTATGGTAATTCCCACATCTATGTCGTTCTATAACATACAGGGCTAATCTACGGGAGCAATTATAATGTCTTGCTACTAAGAATGAACCATTCCATTTGCTGGCAGTCACCTTATTGGGCTAATTGCTACATAGGAGAGTTTTGATAGCTCAATTGTGCTGTTACTTTGCTAGAGATTAATCAGTAGGAGTAGCAATTGATCACCAAAGAGATGGAACAAATGGCTCCCTAAGATGTAAGACCTAATATGTACAAGGATACAAGTGTTCAAAGTTGCTCAATCCATGAGACAGGATGGGGCATTCTTACATTGCCTCTTGGTCCCTTAACTGTCACTGGCTACTGTGGATGTCAGGAAAAAAAACTCTAACGCATAGGGGGGATTTACTAAAGGGAAAAAGGCTGTGCACTTTGCAAAGTGCAGTTGTACTCTGCAAGTGCAGTTGCTCCAGAGTTTAGTAAATGAGCAGAAACTCTTCTGACTTCCATCATCCAATCATGTGCAAGCAAAAATGCTGTTTTTATTTTTATTTTCCTTGCAGGTGATTGGGTACTCTTGGAAAGCGAAGCCTTACCTCATTTGCTAAGCTCTGGAGAAACTGCTCTTGCAAAAGTGCAAGAATATTTTTTAGCTGTGCTGGTGACTCATTCAAAATGAATAGGCTGAAATAACATAGTGTTGTGTAACAGGAGATGTGTACTGAGCTGCATGTCCTCCACGTGTACAATGAACCAAGTGCATGTGCACTCTTTAACGCATTCCTGCCCAGACTTAAGATAGTCCTAGCAGTGCCGGTGTTCTATCGAATAGTGCTCGCTGACGAAAAGTGCCCACGCATGCGCAGTATGGAAGGGCACTCCACCTGATTTCCCGATCAGCTGGCGTGATGTCACTATGGCACATGCACACATTGTAGGAGGCAACTTTCCACAGGAGATACCATTTCACGGGCACAATTGAAAGCTATGCAAACAGCGGAGGGAGACCGTAGTTGTCAGATTGGGCCTTGCTGTTGCGGGGCACAATCCGTCAATCCGTCAGTTTTCGACGGAGGGCACTAATCAATAGAACACCCGGACAAGGTCATCTAGAGCCCATGCCAAATTGCGCTCCCCCCAAGATGTATGAGCATTGTGTGTCAGCAAAAATCCCCCCCTCCCCAAAATAATCGAGCACTCCTCTTCCTCCCATTACAAATCTGCAACCTGCTGAAATCCCTCCTCCCAGCACAAATCTTTGCCCCCCCCATCTCCATCCTCTCTCTCCCCAAATGTCCCCAGTATCCATTCCCCCCGCCTCCCATCCCTCTTCCCAGCACAAATCTTTGCCCCCCCACCTCCCATCTCAAATCCTCTCTCTCCCTAAATGTCCCCAGTATCAATTCCCCCCGCCTCCCATTACAAATCTGCAACCTGTTGAAATCCCTCCTCTCAGCACAAATCTTTGCCCCCCACCTCAAATCCTCTCTCTCCCTAAATGTCCCCAGTATCAATTTCCCCTTCAAGCACAAAACTTCTAACCCCCCCCCCACTCCAATTCCCCCCCTTCCAGCACAAATTTTGCCTTCTCCATCCTAGCACATAATATCCCCCCTCACAAATTTCCCCTACCAGCAAAATACCCCCCAGTCATCCCTACTAGCACAAATACCCCCCCCCCAAAAAAAATCCCCTCTACCATATTACTTTTATAGCACAAACCCCTCAAATCACCCCTCCTAGCACACAAATCCTTTTCCTCATCCCCCTCCCAACATAAATCCCCCCCAAATCACCACTCCTAGCATACCTCCCTAAATTTGCCCCCCTAGAACAATTCTTACCCTCTGCCACTCCCCAAATTCCCCTTCTAAACACAAATCCCCCCCAATCTCCTTGAGGTCCCCCCCCCCCACCTCACATGATACCATAGTGCCCGCCCTTTGTCCCGGCCCTAGTCCCTAGATCTACTGGGACACTTTGGACATGGGATGCTCTTTAGGGAACCCCTAGGAATCAATACATGAACACATTTTGAGAGGTTCCTTGTCTGGCCCAACTAGCACTCATAAGCATTCTCTCCCATACCTTGCTCAGACCTTCCAGGGAAAGGACCCCAGTAGCAGCTTCACCCAGTACCATCTGTTTCCAAAGGACATCCCCGTCTTAAAGTCAAGAGAAGGAAAAGCCCAAACAAAGAAAGCCTTTTTAACTGTTTACTGAATCCAGTTGATATACTTACATATTGACACACTTCAGGCATCCCAGTGGTGTTGGCACATGTTAATGCAAACAATAAAGAAAAAGCAATAACAAGAAGTCAAAGTGCCCATATCCAGCATCCTATGCAAAGAGGATCAAATTATCCCAATTGGTCCTGCCTCTTCTTCATCTGCTTCCCCCCTAGGGGAAAGCTCCAAGAGATAGAGCCTCATAGCTTACATCCTTGCTGTAGCTTGGTCCTCCAGACACGATTTATGATGGTGGAATTCCAACAGACTATTTATAACAGAGCCCTACCTCCCAAGATGCCCCACAGTGGCATGGGGAGGATTGGCTCTACTTCACTATCTATGGTTACAACCCACTTCTACTCTGATGGCCTCTAGAGGGTTCTTGGAATGCTATACAATCTGCTCACTACAAGGGGTCTCTAACTCTACTCTCAAGGCTAACTATGGTGGCACCTCATGGCTATACTGGGGAACTACACCAGGCAACCCCGTGTCCCTACCTTATAGCAGCATGCAACAACACATTATGGAGTATTTTGCTGCACATGCATTATTACAACACAAGTAGTTGTGAAGAGCCCTGATGATTATGCCATTGATTTCTAACAATTAGCTCTAGCTCAGTTGTCCTATTATTACTGTAAAGAACACAGAAGTGTGAATCAGATAAACCAGATACTCAGAATAAGCCCGTTGATGCCATGCTGTGCCTGTGGCCCCAAAAATACATTACAGTGACTGCCACACGAGGAATTATACTGGATTGTGGCTTTTTTTTCCTGATTTAGATTTTCGAATCTGCGATATGCTGAGAAGAAAAAGAAGCTGCCACATCACAGTCCTCTTTTCTTCTTTTCTTTTGGTGCTTAAAACTGCTTTGGTGTTGAACATAAGGACAAGGAGTGGAAAGAGACAATCATTCTTATTTCAGGGTCATAGCTGGGCTCCCCTTGGGTGGTAGTGGTTGCTTCTTCTGCTACCTTGTTGTTGTACCACTGCTATCAGGTGTTATACTGAGATGTTTCTGGGCTCTGGTTGGCATTGGCACCTAGAAGACAGTAACCCCTGTATTCTTATTAAACACACTGGCATCAGATGTTAAGCAATCACAACCTTGCCAAGCCTGCACTGATCAATCTAGACCATCTGATCTGGTGGGAAGTCCATGATTCAGGTGAAAGTACAAGCTGAGGGATAAGATTAACAATGACAGAAGGAAGTGTTTAAACATTATCCTGTATTTCTACAGAGAAAGCACCTGCACTATGACTTTTACAAATAATGTGAAAACAGTATTGGAATATATATGTAAAGTTGTTAAAGGACCGCTATTGAATGCTGAAAACTGCGTAGGGTGTATCCACCATTTCATAGTTTTTATTTTACTGTAGGAATTGCTTTTGGAATTTCACATGACCTTATTTTTTGTTTTAGATAAGGTATAGAAGGGTTAGAACCTCTGTCTGACAAATACTAACTCTGTCACCCGCTGGAGAGATTAACCCCCTCTGTCACCAGGACTGGAAGTGCGCTACAATCCCAAATGATGCCCAGAGCCGTCTTTAATATTGATTGGACCCTGGGCAAAAATTTTCTTGGGGCCCCTTCTCCATGCAGTTTCGCTCTCCACCTGCTCTGAGACATACAATAAATAGCAGCTAGACTGATGATATACATATGAATACCGACCCTATTTACATATGAATGCCGCCGGTCCGTCGCCAATTACATATCAATGCCGGTATTTACATGTAAACACAGGGTCTGCAGGTGAGTCATCTGTACACAACAATAGGGCAGAGCTGGGCAGCATTAGTAGCAGCACTTCACACTGAGATATCAGGACACAGCACGGGACTAAAACCTTAATGGATGAGGGAATTTAAACTGGGATAGTTGGCAAGTATGAGGCAGCTGCTTTGGGCCCCTCAACAATGACAGGGCCCAGGGCAGCTGCCCCGTTTGCCCTGCCTTAAAGACAGCCCTGATGATGCCCTGTCACTGGAAAAGGAATAGAGAGGTAAGCTTTCAATGTAGGTACTTGTTCAAATGACAGCTGCCTAAGAGAGAATTTTCCTCACTTTGGAGTGATCCTTTACATTCTTTTGTGTCTTGAGACAGGAAGTGAAGGGAAAAAAAAACTGAAAACCCTGAACCTGACCATATAGTGACCTAAATCTTAAATCTGTCTTTTTGTCCATTCAGCCTAAAATGGCAGGTTCTCTTGCTAACTCTTTATTCCCCCTTCACATTAATTCTCCTCCACTACACACTTCCTCCTCCCCTATTTGCCCGTTGGAGCCATGAATAGGAAGTCCTGTGTAAGCTCAGTGTTGGCCTGTGTTGGAGCTTACACAGGTCTAATGACCTCCTTGCCACATCCATGTGACAGTACTGGGTATGTCCATTATCAGTTGACAAAGGAGATGTCTTACCAAGAAAGCCAGGATTCAGTAAAGTGTCAGGTTTAATGTAACCTAAAGCTGGCCATAAATGAAAACTAAAGGTACCTTGATTAGAAAAATCTGATGCCTGTGAGTTCCTTTGCCAGCATCTTTTTCCCAGGTTTGTCTGAGGGCTGACATCACTCCTGGCAGTGTGCCAGAATGTAAACTGAGCTGCGCATTCGAAGCCCGGTGTACATTCCTCAGAGGATTGGATACAGGCAGGTAAGTATACTTTACTGCAGAAGAGCATTGTAGTTCTCTCTTCCCCACCTGATGGTGTCAATAGGGTCACCCAAGGAACGGAGTCATACGACTTTGCCTGTGATGTTGCCCTGTGACTTCCTGCCGACTTGCATGCTATTTAGGAGCCTGTACAAAGGCTGAAATCACACCTAAGTTGGACCAAAGTAGTACAGGAACCAGTGGCGGCTGGTGCTCAAAATTTTTTGGGGGGCGCAAACAAACTGAAAAATTCTGAAAAAACCCCCATCCATTACAGCCTCACTGTACCATCAATCACAACCACTTTGCCCATCAATTGCCGCCACTGTGCCCATCAATTGCCGCCGCTGTGCCATTAAACGCAGCCACTGTGCCATATCAAATGCTGCCACTGTGCCATCAAATGCTGCCACTGTGCCATCAAATGCTGCAACTGTGCCCCATCAAATACAGCTACTGTGCCCATCTTATGCAGCCACTGTGCCCCATCAAATGCAGCCACTGTGCCCCATCAAATACAGCTACTGTGCCCATCTTATGCAGCCACTGTGCCCCATAAAATGCAGCCACTGTGCAGCATTGAATGCAGCCACTGTGCCCATCATATGCAGCCACTGTGCCCATCAAATGCAGCCTCACTGTGCCATCATATGCAGCCACTGTGCCCATAAAATGTAGCCTCACTGTGCCCATCAAATGCAGCCTCACTGTGCCCATCAAATGCAGCCTCACTGTGCCCATCAAATGCAGCCTCACTGTGCCCCATCAAATGCAGCCTCACTGTGCCCATCAAATGCAGCTTCACTGTGCCTATAAAATGCAGCCTCACTGTGCCCATCAAATGTAGCCTCACTGTGCCCATCAAATGCAGCCTCACTATGCCCATCAAATGCAGCCTCACTGTGCCCATCAAATGAAGCTTCACTGTGCCCCATCAAACGCAGCCACTGTGCCATATCAAATGCTGCCAGTGTGCCCCCCACCCGCCGCCTGTCCTTACCCTGTCTTGGTGGCGGTGGGACAGCTCCTCGATGTCTTCTCCCGTCCTCTTCTCCCGTCCTCTGCTCTGACGTTTCAGCCAATCAGGTGACGGGTAACAGATCCGAGCACCTGATTGGCGGAGAGGTGGTTTAGTGTTAGGAAAGCGAATATTCATTTGCTTTTCTAACACAGCTGAGCGCTCGCAGGTCACATTTTTTTGACACCTATTAGAGCCTGTGGTTCTAATCAGGTGCTTCAAAAACACCCCCCCACCGCTGTAATTCAGGCCCCTGGCTCCTGAAAAGGGGCCAGGCGCCTGAATAGGGGGTGGCAGCAGTGGCCATAGATAGATTCATGCAATGCATGAATCTATCTATTGGTGCTAAAGGTGTGGCTGAAGAGAGGGGGGCACCGCCTCTGGCAGGAACCTTATTTAAAGTCGGAGCGACTTGTGTAGCATCAGTTAAGAAGGATCTCATAGAGAAACATTGAATTTGACATGTCATGGGATCCCATTTCGCAGCAGTGTGTACTGAGCCTGACCCCTCAATTTTATTAATGTCTGTGCTGCCATTTAAGAGTTTCCTTCACTTCCTTTCTGGAGAAACCATTGTCAGCAGAACACGGTATGGATAAATCCCCTAATGGGGTCCTAGAACCAGAAGGGCACCGAACTCTTCCCCATTCTATTGATAGCTGAAAATAGAAAAAAAAATAGTCTGGACATAGACTTTGAATCCCTAACCCTTAAATCCAAAATCTAACCATTCACTTTTAAACTTAACCCATAACTAAACAATGAACCTCAAAGTCCAAATCCAGGCTGGCCATGCTACCCTTTTGCCCTACCCCACCTTTGGAGCACAGAATCCACAAACTTATTGTACTTTTTTTCAAAGTGTCTTTAATCCTGTCTGGTGACATCACAGGTCCACTTCATTCTCTTCTTCCTTTGGTGGTGGACATATCCTAAAATATGCAGAGAGCAGCACTGGATAATGTTGTGGCATCTCTGCAGCCTTTGACTGTGAGTCTAGGGCTGGGGAACGCACAGGTAGTGGGTTAAGTGATGCTAAGTGGTTGATTTACTAAAACTGGAGAGTGCAAAATCTGGTGCAGCTGTACATGGTAGCCAATCAGCTTCTAACTTCAGCTTTTTCAATTAAGCTTTGACAAGTTGATTGGTTTCTATGCAGAGCTGCACCAGATTTTGCACTCTCCAGTTTTAGTAAATCAACCCCTAAGTGTCAATCAATCCAAAAGGCAAGCATCATTGAATTGGTGAATGGATGAGCCGGCAGGAGACTAGTACTGGAGAAAGGGTGAATACAGCAACCAGAGCTGCATTTCTGTTTTTTAGGCTATATTCTTTCTGCATATGACCAAGCTGGGCTTGAGCTTTACAGTAGATGTTTAACTGTTGTAGAGACTTGGAGTGCTACACATATCCCCAAAACATTCATCGAAACACTCAAAGCACATGTAGTACATCCTGTCCTTCTGCCCCACTGCTGCTCCCCCTCTCTTGTACTTTCTGGCAGTTCCTAACTGTCAAAATGACAGGAGTTGCTGTGTATATACAAAGGCTGTATTAGCTGCTGCTGTCAAAGATCCTGACCGGTTTGAGACTGAGATTTACTAAAACCGGAGAGTGCAAAATCTGGTGTAGCCGTGCATGGTAGCCAATCAGCTTCTAACTTCAGCTTGTTCAATTAAGCTTTGACAATAAAACCTGGAAGCTGATTGGTTTTTATGCAGAGCTGCACCAGATTTTTCACTCCCCAGTTTTAGTAAATCTCCCCCAGAGTGTTTGTAAACACTGCTCAGACAAGAAAGAGATACAATGTAACTTTTCTATTTACACTGTTTCTTCCATCTGCAGATCAAAGTTATGCGCTTCGATCTGTATATGATGTCAGTTAAAGCATCAGGTCAAGTAAAACATTTCTAAATAAAATTTGTTTCTATTTAACCCTTAACTAACCCCTAGTTTACTCTATTTAGCACCTTCTCACCCTTCTCCCCTTGAAGCTGAAGTTTGATCTGTTCACATAGGCGTGTGCAAGGGGTGTGCCAGGTGTGCCTGGGCACACCCTAATCCTGGGGTTGGCAACCTGTCAATGGTGGGCAGGTGACAGGTAAACCACAACCCTTCCTTGCCGACCCTCAGAACCTGGACAGGAGAGGTGGCGTGGGTGGAATTTAGTGGAACCGATCTGTATTTTCCTCCTGCAGCAGCTGAAAGTAGGCTTCTCCTCTCCATTTTGTCAACATTCAGCTGCCACAGGAGGAAAATATAGGGGATCGGTACTAATATATGCCACCCCTCATTTCCCTGTCCCTCTTCCTTCTGTTGCCTGGGTCTCCCATGTGCTCCCTTGCTCCCCCTTCCTCCCATTGTTTCAGGATGGAGAGCGGGGAAGAGGCTGGTAAATATGTCAAATGCATATGTGTTGGAGCTTTGGGTTGCACACCCTAATGCGCACACCCATGTCTGTTCATCATTGTCTTTTCTGGTCCCTCCTTACCCCACAGTGGTATTAGGTTTTTTTGGCTTTTTCCCCTCTGTTTTCACCTGGTGATCTGGCCAGTAAAACACATTCTGTATTAGAGTGCCCCCACTCTGGATGAAGGAGCACAGGGGTGCAGATTTGGAGAGCAGCATTAAGGGAGTGTTAGGGCTCATATACACAGGGCAGTTGAAAACCTTTTCTGAATGCTGGTGGAAACTGACAGCTGGAAAATGTCAGTTTTACAGCTTTTACATATCGAGTTTATGTGAGTTTAGCGGCAGTTCTGAGCATTTTAGGTGAGGTTTTTTAACCACTTGCTTACTGGGCACTTAACCTCCCTGCGGTATGATTATTTCGGATTTTAGGTGCTGAAAGCGGTACAATTATTTTGCATGGAAATTTGGCGTTTTATATTGTAGGCCTGTAATTCTTAACAATAACACACTTAAATCTGTCCAAACAAGAGTCTAGTAGATATCCCGGGTATGATAAAGTTTGAAACACAAAAACATAAATTATAATATAATAAATAAAAATAAATAATTAAAAAAAATAAAAATAAATAGTAATAAAATAAATTTCCCCACGATTCACTATCGCTCAATTCTGCAAGTGTTCTAATTTACTATCGCTGTTTTCTAGCTGGTCTAAAGCCACTTTTGACGTAAAGGGACACTTTTTGGTTGCTATGGACAATCTCCAGTTTCCAGGCAGAAAGAACAGTATATATCACATAAAACTGCATGCAGGGTATTGGACAAAGCACTAGGGACAAAAGGGATGTGAAATAATTTCATGCAGTAATGTAATCTGTAAGATTACAGTACTGTATGTGTTATGATTTTTACTTTTTTTTTAATTTGCCGCCAGGCTCCACCCCCGTGCGTCGCGACGCTCGCAGGGAACGGAGCCTGGCACGGAGAGGCTTTGGGCAGAGGACGGAGCCCACGGACACTGCGGGGGGACATCGCAGGATCCCGGGGACAAGGTAAGTAAGGAGGCACCAGGATCCTGCAACGTAATCCCGAGTGTGGCTCGGGGTTACCGCTAATGGTACTGAATTTTAACCCCGAGCCATAATCGGGAAAACCGCCAGGGAGGCTACACCCCTCTCCTGTCCAGACCAATTTTCAGCTTTGAGCGCTGTTGCACTTTGAATGACAATTGTGCGGTCATACAACACTGTACTCAAATGAAATTTTTATTATTTTTTCCCCACAAATAGAGCTTTCTTTTGGTGGTATTTGATCACCTCTGCGGTTTTTATTTTTTGTTAAAAAAATTGAAGTCCAAATTTAAAAAAAAAATGTATATATTTTTTATATTTTGTTATAAAATTTTGCAAACAGGTAATTTTTCTTCTTCATTGATGTACGCTGATGAGGCGGCACTGGTGGGCACCGATAGGTGGCAGTGATGGGCACTGATGGGTGGCAGTGATGGGCACTGATGGGTGGCAATAATGGGCACAGATTGTTTACACTGATGGCAGCACTGCTAGGTGGCACTGATTGGCACCACTGGTGGGCATTGATAGGTGGCACTTGTGGGTATTCATAGGTGGCACTTGTGGGCATTCATAGGTGGCACTTGTGGGCACTGGCAGGTGGCAATGACAGATGGCACTGGCAGGCTTAGATGAGGCATATGTGCCTCCTTCCTCTTCGGGACCGATGTCCCTTTAGCATAAGCCGGTGATCGGCTTTTTTTTCTCCTCACGCTGTCAGCTGTGGGCAGCCGTGGCTCCGGTGTACGCTCCTCCAGCTTCCTCCGCCGTGTGTCTCCTCTTCCGCCAAAACAATAGGCATCCAATAGGATCGTTGTCTTGTCTATAGCATTACTTTTTGATACTTGATGTCCTTTCCATTACCCACATTGTAAGCATCATCTCCTTGATTGCCTCAATATGCTCTGTTGATTTTAATATTGTTTAATAAATTGGTAATTTTACGATACCATTTTCTGATCAATTATTGCTCACGTAACCGCTTTCCCACTTGATATTCTTTATATCGAGAGTCCCCTCCTCGTTCCTTTCCCTCATTCCTTATATACTATATCGGTCCATGGGTTACAGGAATAACACCACAATTGGTGTGTGATCAGACGTTGATCAGTCCACCGACTGAACAATTGTTCACACAGAACCTGCCCTTTGTCCCTTTCCCCCACCCCCACATTTTGAATATCCAATAGGATCGCCTGGCGCTTTGGCCATTCGGGAAACAGGTTTCACGACCCGCCTCCTGATTGGCTGGGAGGAACTTTAGTGTGATAATAACGAAAATTCATTTGCTATGGTCACACAACTGGGTGGGCAACGCTCTGCACTCCGAGGCCACCCTTTTTTTTAGCCTATTAGAGCTTCTGGTGCTTCAAAAAAACACCCCCTCCGCATTGGAATCCATAGTGATATGTAGATCAGGGGGCCGGACGCATGGATAGGGGAGGCAGCGCCCGTGCGCCCTCTATGGACGGGCCATCATTGGCTGTCTTATTTTTTGTGTTTTCACTATGGATCCCATCATGAGCATGTGTGAGGAAATGCTCCTGATGTTGCTGAGGCTCCGAAGACAGAAAATTGTGTGAAAGGACCAGAGTTCGTTGCTACTGGACTTGATTGCGATTTTTCTGCTTTCAAAAAAATATCTGTAACCTCAACTGCCTCTAAACTACTATAAATGACTCCGTGTACACATAAGATAACATAGGGGAGAGTTCAGGGGCTGCTGAAAGAAACACCCAACTGCTTTCAAATTTCAGTTTAGCAGCTGTAGTATACACGAGGCCTTAGACAGACTAGCAGATTTAAATACACTAACAAATTGAAGCTAATAGTTTATATTCAGTTATAACAAACAGTTTTTATTTTCTTTTGGGATGAAGGTTTTACACAAATAAATAAAAGCAGATTTTTTTTTTTTTTTAGCCCTGTCCATGGTAAATAGTTTGTCTTGTCTCTGTAACTTCAAGAAAATGTGTTCTGTTGAAAAACAACAGACTTACTGGCTGGATCACCAGCTAAAAAGGAAAGAAAAAAAGAAAACAAATGCAGCCATCACATCTAAAAATGAATAAGCTGCAATATGATAAATGTTAGCTTTTTGGTTTAATTCTGCTTTAACATACTAATTAAATTTTCAATCAAAACTTTTCTGTTTTTGTTGCATACCTTATTTTAGACCCAGTGACATCATTACTGGGTATCTGAACTTCTCTGTGCAATGCAGGCCAATTCACAACTGGGTCAAGGAGTGTGCTGTACATAACTTCCTGAGTAGAGGACGCTGTAAGAATTTCCACATGTGATACTGAGCATCCATCTATGATTGAAAGAACTAAAATCCAGTGAATGAAAGGAGCAGGTGAGGGACGGTCACATGATGCTGGGGGTCCTCCAGCTAGAAAATAAGGCAGGCTCTGCCTGACCTGCTGCAGCTTCTAATGCACACTGTGAAAAGCTCACAGTGTGCACTGAGATCAGAGGAAGCAATTTCAGTACAGGAGTGGAGCCTGGACAACTGTGCCAGACTGAAGGTAGGAAAGAAATTCTACTTTAACTATTTTTCCTGTTGACTTTTTTTTGTTCATTTCCATTTTTCTAACCATTAAGGCCTCATTCCCAAGGCTGGAACACGGCCAAACAATGTTACTGATAATTGGGGAAGGAACAAGTTCCTGCAGAAATGATCAGTTTTTTTTTTAATGTGTAATAATTGCCCTGCTCTTTTTTTCCAATGGTATACATGTACACGTATGTCCTCAGATACTTATTTTTGGATGTTGTGTTATGGATCTGAACACAATGCATTTTTACGCACCTGTGTGAATGTCCCCATTGAAAACAATGCAGCTGCATTCAGATCTGTGAATAAAAAAACTGTTATAAATGCCTTTAGCGGCACTAAATTAAATCCTTATTTTTTTAAAATAACCCCACACCCTACTTAATGGGTTTATAATCTATTTTTCATGAAATTGTTTCTTAGGCTACATTTTCATGGTCATAAACATTTTACTGATCATATGGCAAGATGTAAGAAAAACTGCCCTCCTGGTTTTTTTTTTTTCTTCTTTTTTTTTCATTACCAGAATGCATTTTTTTGCAAATCTGAGGACATGCTCATACACGTATACCATTGAAAAAAAAGAGCTGGACAATCTTTATGCATTACAAAAACTGATCTATTTACTGATCATTACACAGGAACTTTTGTTCCTTGCCTTAATGACCAGTACATTTTTGTACAGCCTTACGACATGGTCATTGGGTTTGCCCTATACATTAATATATTTACAGTATATACACTTGTTCTGTGTCTAGTGGGAAGTTCACTCATGTTATGTGAACTGGGGTCACCATATAAGACCGCAAAACTGTCACAAGAAACCCATAGAGAATGACATTGCTAAGGTCTACTTCTCAAACTTGGCTGGCTGTTAAATCACCCCCCCCCCCCCCTTGCTTAAATACTTTAGACCACTGGCCTATCACTTAACCTACTTGTTCCCTTTATTCAGTCCTACCATAACCTCAATCTCTAAAATTAGATAATTACCTTAGGCATGAAAAATATTTAGCGCTGAATTCTTTCAGTCTCTGCACTAACTACTTCTAGATCCAATATGGGAGGCAATATGAACACATGAAAATTGCCACTTTGTAACACATATCCTTCAAGTGTTTGTCAGCCACAATCTTCCTTCTTATTTGTGGACAAAGTGGGGAAGAACTGGAACTCCCGGCAGGTTTTTACTGCTATCTCTATACAGTGAGGAAAATAATTATTTAATCCCCTGCAGATTTTGTAAGTTTGCCCACTTACAAAAAAATGAAGGGTCTATCATATTTTTTATCATAGGTGTATTTTAAATGATAGAGACAGAATATCAACCAAAAATCCAGAAAAAAACACATGATACAAATGTTATAAATTGAGATGCCGTTCAGTGAGTAAAATAAGTATTTGATCCCCAAGCAACACATGACTTAGTACTTGGTGGAGAAACCCTTGTTGGCAATCACAGAGGTAAGATGTTTTTTTTTGTAATTGGTGACCAGGTTTGCACACATCTCAGGAGGGATTTTGGTCCACTCTTCTTTACACATCTTCTCTAAATCCTTAAAGCGGAGTTCCACCCAAAAATGGAACTTCCGCTTTAAGGGAGGTGACCCCCTGACATGCCACGTTTGGCATGTCATTTTTCTTGGGGGGGGGGGAGGGGCGGATATCCTCTTTTTATAGGGTCCCAGCTCCCTCTTCCTCCTGGCGCACCGCGGCACCGGAAGGGAGATCACCTCTCCCCCCTCGCTCTCGGCAATCATCTGGGACACTTCACAGGTCCCAGATGATTGCCCGGCCAGTCAGGGCGCATGGCGCGGATCGCGCATGTGCAGTGGGTGCCCAGCTGTGAAGCCAAAGCTGGGCGCCCACAGTTACAATGCCGGCGTCACAGAGAGGAGGGGAAGATGAGCGGGGCTTCGTTCCCCCGCATCGCTGGACCCTGGGACAGGTGATTGTCCGATTATTAAAAGTCAGCAGCTGCAGTATTTGTAGCTGCTGACTTTTATTTTATTTATTTTTTAAGCGGAACTCCACTTTAAGGTTTCTTGGCTGTCACATGGCAACTCGAAGCTTCAGCTCCCTCCATAAAATTTCTATAGGATTAAGGTCTGGAGACTGGCTAGGCCACTCCGTGACCTTAATGTGCTTCTGGTTGAGCCACTCCTTTGTTGCCCTGGTGGTATTTTTGGGTCATTGTCATGCTGAAAAACCCATTCACGACCCATCTTCAGTGTTCTGGCTGAGGGAGGAAGCTCCTCATCAAGATATTAAAATACATGGCCCTGTTCATTGGCCCCTCAATGTGGCAAAGTCGGGCTGTTCCATTAGCAGAGAAACAGCCCCAAAGCATAATGTTTCCACCTCCGTGCTTGACTGTAAGGATGGTGTGATTAGGGTCATATTCAGCATTTTTCTTTCTCCAAACAAAGAGCTCAATTTTGGCCTCCTCTGACCACAGCACATTCTCCCAATCCTTCTCTGAATCATTTAGATATTCATTGGAAAACTTCAGGCAGGCCTGGTCATGTGCCTTCTTAAGGAGGGGGACCTTGTGGGCGCTGCAGGATTTCAATCCATGGTGGCGTATTGTGTTACCAATGGTTTGCTTGGTGACTGTGGTCCCAACTGCCTTAAGATCATTCACAAACTCCTCCAGTGTAGTTCTGGGCTGATCTCTCACTTTTCTCATGATCGTCCTTACCCCATGAGGCAAAATCTTGCATGCAGCTCCAGGCCGAGGTCAATTGATGGTTATTTTGTATTTCTTCCAGTTGCGAAAAATCACTCAGACAGTTGTCTCCTCACCAAGCTTCCTGCTGATGGTCTTGTAGCCCATTCCAGCCTTGTGCAGGTCTACAATCTTGTCCCTGACGTCCTTTGACAGTTCTTTCGTCTTGCCCATGATGATCAGGTTTGAATGGAAGAAAGTGAGATTCTGTGAATAGATGTCTTTTATACACATAACGAGTTGTCAATAGGAGCACCTTCTTTAATTGACAGGACTAATCTGTGTAGCACATGAGCACATACTGTAGCCAGTCTGTGGGAGACAGAATTATTGTTGGTTGGTAGGGGATCAAATACTTATTTTACTCACTAAACTGCAACTCAATTTATAACATGTAGTTAGTTATACATACCGTAACCTGTATGCGTCCAAACACTTTATAATGAAAGAATTTACAAAAAAATACTTTTCTTTAGTGGAGTAGGGAAGGGTAGATTTCCTGCTGGATTTGCATATCTGGGACAGTTGATACCTATGTATAAGATGGACGTTTTTTTGATAAATGGCACAGCAGGTACCCACTTGTTAATCGTGTCAAGATTTTATTTACCATGAAATGACTTGATGATTGTAACTGACAGTATAAAAAATTACTCTTTTATACCGTGTGTACATTGTGGTTTTTGGCATGTACATGCTTGCAGAAAGACTTCACCGTACTTGTCAAATATGGCAGTAAAAATGAAGATCAGATTGCTTGTACATCACAGTGGTGCCTGCAGCCTGTGCTATCTTCCTCCCTTGATGCAAGTTAAAATACAGGTAAAGGCATATTTCTTTTTCATTTTAGATAGCGTAAGGGAGGGTTATAATCCCTACAGGTTTTTTTTTAAATTTTTTTACATCTGTGTCCCATTGGGGAGATTTCCCTTCACTTCTTACCCCATAGACAAAACAGGAAGAGAGGGGAAATTCCAACACAAAGCAATCTCCTGCGCTCGGGAGCCCGGTCAACTGAGTAAGTGGCGCAGCCAACCCCCTTAGCAAAGTCAATGGAATGTCATAGGTCTTGCTGCACTCCTCAGAATAATGGGTATCCTTAGAACTGAAAGTCTGCCTGTCAGGTGAAAGCATACGGGCATGCCGATTGATTGCTTCCCCACATCTCCGGTACCAGTCCCCCCCCCCCCCGTATGAGCCCTCGTCATGTATTCCAGGTTTCACTTGCCCATCTGTGGGCCCAGGACTGACATGGCAGATGCCAATGGGTGGAGGGGAGGAAGGCCAGCAGACACACGTCCACTCTCCTCCCCCTTCTTGTTGGTGACCCGGAAAGTGACGCGTATGATGTCACTTCCGGGTCACCCTGTCATTTTCCCCATCCAGCATAGCGGGAAGGGATGTATTGCAATGCGCTGCACATTGCAATACATTCAGTGGAGCTCAGAGGAGACATGCAGGGTCTAAAAAAGACCCTGTATGCCTCATTAAAGAGAACCTGTCACCTAAAAATCAGTGAAAAAAATATTTAGCAAAAAAATAACATTACACCCAAGCACATAAAACTCCCCAAAACATTTTGAGCCCCCCCACCCCCACATATGCGCACATATGAATGCAAATGTACCCCCCGGGAGGGGCACCTACACGCGAAAACGTTGATTGCAATACACATATTACATATCACTGCGCACGCCGCACCGTGACAGCAATAATTCTAGCACCAGACCTCCTCCGTAACACTAAACTGATGACCTATAGGGGGCTTTTGAAGCATCGTCTATAGAAAATATAGGGTACTGAAGTATGTCGCCATTTCACGGGCACACACAAATTTAAGGTTTGACATGTTGGGTATCTATTTACTCAGTGCAACCTCATCTTTTATATTTAACCACAAATATGGGTAGTTTATCGCATTTGTTTGTCCTAAAGTTCACAATAGTGGGTTTTTTTACTAAAATTTTACCTTTACTGTAATTTATCAAGAAAAAAAATAGTTGGCCTTACTCACTTTTTTTTTTGGGGGGGGGGGGGGGGGGGGGGCGATTCAAAACAGAATTCTCAGATTATAGGCTCCTGAGATGTAAATCTGGACCCGGCAGAAAGAATTTACCTGCACTTTCACTGGGCAAATTGCTATGCAGTTTTTTTTTAGAAACACACCCCTATCACAGTGTGAATGTGCAGATATGCCACTATGGCTGCAGCCAATAAAGACCTGTTCAGAAGCTGCTGTTTTTTTGTTTTTTTTGTAGCTGGTCCTGTCGCCACAAGGGATGAGCCGAACACCCCCCTGTTCGGTTCGCACCAGAACATGCAAACAGGCAAAAAATTAGTTTGAACACGCGAACACCGTTAAAGTCTATGGGACTCGAACATGAATAATCAAAAGTGCTAATTTTAAAGGCTTATACGCTAGTTATTGTCATAAAAAGTGTTTGGGGACCTGGGTCCTGCCCCAGGGGACATGGATCAATGCAAAAAAAAGTTTTAAAAACGGCCATTTTTTCGGGAGCAGTGATTTTAATAATGCTTAAAGTGAAACAATAAAAGTGTAATATTCCTTTAAATTTCGTACCTGGGGGGTGTCTATAGTATGCCTGTAAAGTGGCACATGTTTCCCGTGTTTAGAACAGTCTGACAGCAAAATTAAATTTCAAAGTAAAAAAAGTCATTTAAAACTACTCGCGGCTATTAATGAATTGTCGGTCCGACAATACACATAAAGGTTCATTGAAAAAAACGGCATGGGATTTCCCCACAGGGCAACCAACCCCGAACCAAATTTTTTTTTAAAAATGGCGTGGGGTCCCCCTCAAAATCCATACCAGACCCTTCAGGTCTGGTATGGATTTTAAGGGGGACCCCACGCCAAAATAAAAAACAAATGGCGTGGGGTCCCCCCAAAAATCCATACCAGGCCCTTATCCAAGCACGCAACCTGGCAGGCCGCAGGAAAAGAGGGGGGACGAGAGAGCGCCCCCCTCCAGAACCGTACCAGGCCACATGCCCTCAACATTGGGAGGGTGCTTTGGGGTCCCCCCAAAGCACCTTGTCCCCATGTTGATGAGGACAAGGGCCTCATCCCCACAAACCCTGCCCGGTGGTTGTGGGGGACTGCGGGCGGGGGGCTTATCGGAATCTGAAAGCCCCCTTTATCAAGGGGACCCCCAGATACCGGCCCCCCTCCTGTGTGAAATGGAAAGGGGGTAGAAAAGTAGCCCTACCATTTCACAAAAAAAGTGTCAAAAATGTTAAAAATGACAAGAGACAGTTTTTGACAATTCCTTTTTTTAAATGCTTCTTCTTTCCATTTTCTTTCTTCTTTCTTCTACTCAGTGCAACCTCATCTTTTATATTTAACCACAAATATGGGTAGTTTATCGCATTTGTTTGTCCTAAAGTTCACAATAGTGTGTTTTTTTACTAAAATTTTACCTTTACTGTAATTTATCAAGAAAAAAAATAGTTGGCCTTACTCACTTTTTTTTTTGGGGGGGGGGGGGGGGGGGGCGATTCAAAACAGAATTCTCAGATTATAGGCTCCTGAGATGTAAATCTGGACCCGGCAGAAAGAATTTACCTGCACTTTCACTGGGCAAATTGCTATGCAGTTTTTTTTTAGAAACACACCCCTATCACAGTGTGAATGTGCAGATATGCCACTATGGCTGCAGCCAATAAAGACCTGTTCAGAAGCTGCTGTTTTTTTGTTTTTTTTGTAGCTGGTCCTGTCGCCACAAGGGATGAGCCGAACACCCCCCTGTTCGGTTCGCACCAGAACATGCAAACAGGCAAAAAATTAGTTTGAACACGCGAACACCGTTAAAGTCTATGGGACTCGAACATGAATAATCAAAAGTGCTAATTTTAAAGGCTTATACGCTAGTTATTGTCATAAAAAGTGTTTGGGGACCTGGGTCCTGCCCCAGGGGACATGGATCAATGCAAAAAAAAGTTTTAAAAACGGCCATTTTTTCGGGAGCAGTGATTTTAATAATGCTTAAAGTGAAACAATAAAAGTGTAATATTCCTTTAAATTTCGTACCTGGGGGGTGTCTATAGTATGCCTGTAAAGTGGCACATGTTTCCCGTGTTTAGAACAGTCTGACAGCAAAATTAAATTTCAAAGTAAAAAAAGTCATTTAAAACTACTCGCGGCTATTAATGAATTGTCGGTCCGACAATACACATAAAGGTTCATTGAAAAAAACGGCATGGGATTTCCCCACAGGGCAACCAACCCCGAACCAAATTTTTTTTTAAAAATGGCGTGGGGTCCCCCTCAAAATCCATACCAGACCCTTCAGGTCTGGTATGGATTTTAAGGGGGACCCCACGCCAAAATAAAAAACAAATGGCGTGGGGTCCCCCCAAAAATCCATACCAGGCCCTTATCCAAGCACGCAACCTGGCAGGCCGCAGGAAAAGAGGGGGGACGAGAGAGCGCCCCCCTCCAGAACCGTACCAGGCCACATGCCCTCAACATTGGGAGGGTGCTTTGGGGTCCCCCCAAAGCACCTTGTCCCCATGTTGATGAGGACAAGGGCCTCATCCCCACAAACCCTGCCCGGTGGTTGTGGGGGACTGCGGGCGGGGGGCTTATCGGAATCTGAAAGCCCCCTTTAACAAGGGGACCCCCAGATACCGGCCCCCCTCCTGTGTGAAATGGAAAGGGGGTAGAAAAGTAGCCCTACCATTTCACAAAAAAAGTGTCAAAAATGTTAAAAATGACAAGAGACAGTTTTTGACAATTCCTTTTTTTAAATGCTTCTTCTTTCCATTTTCTTTCTTCTTTCTTCTATCTTCCTTCGGTTTCTTCCTCCATCTTCTTCTTGTTCTGGTTCTTCGTCCGATCCTCTGCTTCTTGCTCCGATGTTTTCGTCCGGCATCTTCCTCCGCAGCGTCTTCTTCCCTTCTTCGTTCTCGGGCCGCTCTGCATCCATGATGGGAGGCTCCCGCTGTGTGATGCTTCTCGTCTTCTGACGGTTCTTAAATAACAGAGGGTGGGGAGACCCGGTGACCCCGCCCCCCTCTGACGTCACAGGGAAAGCCTCAGGGAAGTTAAGAACTGTCAGAAGACGAGAAGCGTCAGACAGCGGGAGCCTCCCATCATGGATGCGGAGCGGCCCGAGAAGGGAAGAAGACGCCGCGGAGGAAGATGCCGGACGAGAACACCGGAGCAAGAAGTAGAGGATCGGACGAAGAACCAGAAGAAGAAGAAGATGGAGGAAGAAACTGAAGGAAGATAGAAGAAAGAAGATAGAAGAAAGAAGATGGAAAGAAGAAGCATTTAAATAAAGGAATTGTCAGAAACTGTCTCTTGTCATTTTTAACATTTTTGACACTTTTTTTGTGAAATGGTAGGGCTACTTTTGTACCCTATTACCATTACACACAGGAGGGGGGCCGGGATCTGGGGGTCCCCTTGTTAAAGGGGCTTCCAGAATCCAATAAGCCCCCCGCCCGCAGACCCCCACAACCACCGGGCAAGGGTTGTGGGGATGAGGCCCTTGTCCTTATCAACATGGGGACAAGGTGCTTTGGGGGGGACCCCAAAGCACCCTCCCAATCTTGAGGGCATGTGGCCTGGTACAGTTCAGGAGGGGGGCGCTCTCTCGTTCCCCCCTCTTTTCCTGCGGCCTGCCAGGTTGCATGCTCGGATAAGGGTCTGGTATGGATTTTTGGGGTTCCCCTTAAAACCCATACCAGACCTGAAGGGTCTGGTATGGATTTTGAGGGGGACCCCCACGGCTTTTTATTTTTATTTTGGTGTGGCGTTCCCCTTAATATCCATACCAGACCTGAAGGGCCTGGTATGGAATTTAGGGGGACCCCATGCCATATCCACAGTGCTGCTCCCTAGTAGTGTATTGACTTGTTAGCAGCTGCCTGTCCTAATATTAACAAACTTTATGTTAGCATAAATTACACGATTGTCCCACCTAACATTGCCGTATGTCAGAGAGAAGGTTACTGAGGGCCCCATCAAAATTTTGCTATGGGGCCCCATGAATCATTGTTACATCTCTGAAACCCTCCTTTCTCTCAGTGACAGTGAAGTACTATAATCTTCCCAACCATATTAACAAAAAATAAATAAAAAGTGGCATACTATGGGGGGGGGTTTACTAAAACGGATGCACACAGAATCTGGTGCAGTTGTGTATAGTAACCAATCATCTTCTAATTTCAGTTTGTTCAATGAAGCTTTTACAATAAAACCTAGAAGCTGATTATTATTTTTATTATACAGGATTTATATAGCGCCAACAGTTTACGCAGCGCTTTACAATAAAAAAGGGAGACAATACAGTTATAATACAATAAAATACAAGAGGATTAAGAGGGCCCTGCTCAGAAGAGCTTACAATCTAATAGGGTGGGGCAGGTGGTACAAAAGGTTGTAACTGTGGGGATTGATTACTATGCACAGCTGCACCAGATTCTGTGTGTGCCAGTTCTATTAAATCACCCCCATGTCTCTTCTGCATTAAAGTTACTTAGCTGCTTGTCAACACTACACTGTACACTGAGGTGCATAGGTGCAGCTCGGTGTACAATATTGGCAATACCGAGATGAATAAGTGACGTCATCTCAGCTGGGCCAATGATAATGGCTGAAGATTGGTACCCTGAACCAACCGGCCAAAGATGACAGCGGCCGGTAGGGATCTCAAGGACACGGCAGAGCTGGATAGAAGGTGAGTATAGATCTGCTTTATTATAAACCTAATAGAGGTTCTCAGCTTTACCAACTAAAAAATGTTTGGTTATAGTTCCACTACACACACACCTATTTTTATATATAAGAAATGGGAATATCCTGCGAGCCACAAATGGATCAATGCCTCTAAGGGGTGATAATCCTTAATTAATTAGCAGCAAACACTCAACCACGTTTCATATCGTGTAATATAAAGCATAAAAATAATAATAAATGTGCCTGCGCTGAAAAATGTGCTAAAATAACGTGCATATATAGTAAATTAATCCACTGTAAATGAACTGTAAAATCATATATGTATACTATAAAAGTGCAAAATTAAGCCTCAAAGTGCATATAACATTGTGCAAAAAACAATATAACCCATTGAAAGTGCACCATGCATAAATAAAACAACAACAGGTGCTCAGATATCCTGTGTGATACAAGTGTCCATCTCAATCCACGGGTTAAAATCCAAATAAATGTATGTAAACAGTGTCCATAAGAAAAAAGTTCCTCCGAGATCTTCTAAAAAGGTGCTCAAACCACAGCAAACAATATGTGCTCTCCCGTGACACCCCACATGTGCTTGCGCTCACCTCTACTCGTGTGACCCAGTATTTAAACTGTGTCAAAACACGCAGTGGGGCCAATCCTGGGCTCCCTCAGGGTGGAGTAATAGGAGTACAATCCTCACAGGTGCAGTCAGTATCCACATGTATAGGAGAGAAGTAAGAACTCCATAGTGTAGTAAAGCAGGGATATTTTATTAAACCAAAAGAAAATCCTCCAGGAGGGTACTCACATTCAGTAGGTGCTTCAGTGCCTTCCTCTGGGGGCATATCCCCCAGAGGAAGGCACGCAATCCCTGTGCCGAATACGCGTCGGGGAGGGGTAGGACGGAGCTGTCAGCAGTGGAGGAGACATTACACACCACACCGCACGCCATCTGGATCGCAGCTTGTTTTATATGCCTGTTAAGTTTGGTGCACTGAAGCACCTACTGAATGTGAGTACCCTCCTGGAGGATTTTCTTTTGGTTTAATAAAATATCCCTGCTTTACTACACTATGGAGTTCTTACTTCTCTCCTATACATGTGGATACTGACTGCACCTGTGAGGATTGTACTCCTATTACTCCACCCTGAGGGAGCCCAGGATTGGCCCCACTGCGTGTTTTGACACAGTTTAAATACTGGGTCACACGAGTAGAGGTGAGCGCAAGCACATGTGGGGTGTCACGGGAGAGCACATATTGTTTGCTGTGGTTTGAGCACCTTTTTAGAAGATCTCGGAGGAACTTTTTTCTTATGGACACTGTTTACATACATTTATTTGGATTTTAACCCGTGGATTGAGATGGACACTTGTATCACACAGGATATCTGAGCACCTGTTGTTGTTTTATTTATGCATGGTGCACTTTCAATGGGTTATATTGTTTTTTGCACAATGTTATATGCACTTTGAGGCTTAATTTTGCACTTTTATAGTATACATATATGATTTTACAGTTCATTTACAGTGGATTAATTTACTATATATGCACGTTATTTTAGCACATTTTTCAGCGCAGGCACATTTATTATTATTTTTATATATATCGGGGACTAAAGAATGCTCAGTATGGAGCTTGGTCACTAATACTGGATTTGGAGCCAAAAATGCATTTTTTCGTATTTCTCTTGCACATGTATGGGTATTCTACCTAACAACTGCAATTTTAGCAACTTATTCCCACACAGTTTCTACCTTTTGTATCACTTGACCTTCATGAGTGTAAGCTCTCATGACAAGACCCTCCTTATCCTCTTGTTTTGAATTGTACTGTCTAACTTTATTTTGTAAAGTGTAGCACAAACTGTAATGCCCTGTACACACGATCGGACATTGATCGGACATTCCGACAACAAAATCCATGGATTTTTTCCGACGGATGTTGGCTCAAACTTGTTTTGCATACACACGGTCGCACAAAGTTGTCGGAAAATCCGATCATTCTGAACGCGGTGACGTAAAACACGTACATCGGGACTATAAACGGGGCAGTAGCCAATAGCTTTCGTCTCTTAATTTATTCTGAGCATGCGTGGCACTTTGTGCGTCGGAATTGTCCACACACGGTCAAAATTTACGCAAACGGATTTTGTTGTCGGAAAATTTTATAGCCTGCTCTCAAACTTTGTGCGTCGGAAATTCCGATGGAAAAAGTCCGATGGAGCCCACACACGGTCGGAATTTCTGACAACAAGCCCCGATCGCACATATTCCGTCGGAAAGTCCGACTGTGTGTACAGGGCAATAGTGTTATATAAATCCTGTATTATAATAATACTATTTAGAGTGTACATAGGTGGGTTAAACTAGGTCTAAACCCCAAAAGGTTTAATTAAAGCTATCAAAAAAATGTCCATGTTTTTTTTCATTAAATTCTGTTTTCACCATTTTCAACTTTTTTGCTTCTCGCTACACTGACCAGCCATATCATAATGCCCACCCATCATAACCCATTGAGACATGGACTCCAGTAGATCCTTTAAGTTCTGTAAGTTCTGATCACACTTGTTTTTCCAGCACATCCCACAGATGTTCGATGGATTGAGATCTGGAGAATTTGGAGGGTCAGTCAACAACTCAAACTCACAGTTCTGTTGCTCAAACCATTTTTAAAATTCATCGGACCAGGCAACCTTTTTCCATTGCTCCTTGGTCCAGTTGTTCACATGCCCATTGCAGGCCCTTTTGGCTGTGGATACTGGTCAGCTTGCGTACCCTGACTGTTTTGCGGCTATGCAGCTCCATACTCAACAAAGTACGATGCTCTGTGTTACTTGACATCTATCTGTCAGACCACTGCAGACCAGGAACATCCCAGAACTCCAGTTTTTAAGTTGCTCTGACCCCATCTATCCATTACAATTTGGCCCTTGAAAATGTCACTAAAATCCTTATGCTTGCCCATTTTTTATGCTTTCAACACATCAACTTCAAGGACAATATGTTTACTTGCTGCCTAATATATCCCACCCACTATCAGATGTAATTATAATGAGATAATCAATGTTATTTACCAGTTATCAGTGGTTGTGATAAAATTATCCTCTTTTTAAGATATTGTTCAGATTTTTTATTGAAAAACAACTGTTAAAATTATACTTTTAAGCTTTTTTTTAAATACTTTTTAACCTGCAGTGTTATTAATTTCTGCAGACTTTTTGCCTCCGCGTTTAAACTCTTTTGCTTATATGATTTTGTAGCACCCTCGAGGTTGCTAGATGTGTACAGATAGTTTTTTTAGTTAGGTTAGGAAAAATTAAGCAGGCTTGGCAGGCAGTCAAGCCTGTGTGTGTTTTGACCTGGGTTGGGAGTGACTCAGGCAGAGCTGGGTGACTCACAGGCAGCATCACTGAGACCTCCCAATTCTTTCCAGAACATGCTGGAATCTTCTGGAAAGGAAGGAGGAGAGGAGAGGTGAAGCTGCCTGGAGTATTCTGAGGAGCCCCAACCAATCCCCAACCTGGATTGGCAGGGGGGAAAGCCTCCTCAAATACTCAGGGTCAGCCCAGCTGGGGAGGAGTTGTTTGGGTGGAATCTGGGGATGGAGTGCTAGTAGACTGTCAGGGCCAGGAGGGAACTCCCCAGTCTGGGGGGTGACTTCGGGCCAGGGCTTGGGTGTGGAAAGGACCTTCTACATCACACAGAGGTGTCCTGGACAAGTGGCATGGGAGCAAGGAGATGACAGCAGGAGACCACTGCCAGTCAAGTCTCCAGGGAGGAATAACAAGTCGCAGCCACGAGGGCTGGTGAGTGACACAAAGTCAGGGGGACTGGGGAGACACGCCTGAGAGGACTGGGAGAGTGCAGTCTGGGATGGGTGCAGAGCCAGTGGAGTGGACTGTGGTGTCATGGTCAGTGGAGAGAGGCAGCTTCAGCCAAGAGGGCTGGCAGGGCCTGGAGATGTGGAACTGGGATCAGTAGCCACGTGGACAGCTAGCACTAGATTTTTTGCTACACCAAAGGGGCCCGCTGTCCCTGCCTGCAAAGGCCATTTGCTCTGGGCCTGGCTGAGCCAGTGTCAGGCCTGCATTTCAGTGCTAGCTGTCCTGGAAGTGAGGAAATATAACCAAATGATGTGCTGGGTCTGGAAGTAAAGAGATGCATACACAGAGACTGTATATAGTTTGAAGTCCCAATTCTTTATATCTTCAATCAAGTGGGCATCCCATATCTCCCCCCATCCCCATCCAAGTTTATTTCCCCCAATAAAAATACAAAAAAAAGTTTGAGGACTGGTTTTCTGCCTGAGGGTATATGAGAACTGTGTGCCTGGCTGTGCATGGTGAGAGACAGACCACAACACTCAGCAGCCCCTTTGGGATACCGCTACAATTTTTATATGTTCTGCATATATGTGAATAAATGTCTCATTCCTCAAATGTATGTTTTTTAGGCGATGCACTGCTGCACAAAAACATCTCTATGTGAATATGGCCTATATATGTGGCCATATTACCTCCACATCTCTTAAATAAGCTTAGAAAATAAATAGCGCTTTGTATACTCCGACAATGGGAAACATTTATCAGCAGTGTTGTTTGTCACAGAGATGGATTTGACATGAATTAAGCAGGAAATGTGAAGGTCACACCATTAGTTACATTGCCACACAGATAAGTTTAAAAAAATATTAATCAAGTTCAAACTCAAAACTCATAACTACAAATGAAAACTGCAGAGGTCCCCTAATATTATAGCAGCCACACACATCACCAAAGTTTACATAGCTCTTACTAATAATAGGTTATACCTGGGGTGGGCAAATTTGGCTGATTTAATTTACAATTAAGCTGGTAGATTTTCATACAAATGTCCATACAAAAAATCTCATCAGTACATTCCTTAAAGCGGAGTTCCGACTAAAAAACAATAATTAAAAGTCAACAGATACAAATACTGCAGCTGCTGACTTTTAATAATCGAACACTTACCTGTCCCAGGGTCCAGCGATGCGGGGGAACGAAGCTCCGCTCGTCTCCCCCTCCTCTCTGTGGCGCTGGCATTGCCACTGAGGGCGCCCGGCTGTGGTTCACAGCCGGGCACGCACTGTGCATGCGCGAGCCGCGCTGCGCAATGTGACCTGTGACGTGTCCCAGATGATTGCCGAGAAGGAGGTGGGAGAGGTGAGCTTACTTCTGGCGCCGCAGTGCCCCAGGAGGAAATGCGAGCTGGAACCCTCTAAAAAGAGGGTTTCTGCTCCCCCCCCCAAAAAAATGACATGCCATGTGGAATGTCAGGGGGTCACCTTCCCTTAAAGCGGAACTTCCATTTTTCGGTGGAATTCCGCTTTAACTACTTCAGCCCCGGAAGGATTTACCCCCTGCCTGACCAAAGCATTTTTTGCGGCACTGCGTTGCTTTAACTGACAATTGCCTGGTCGTGAAAAGTTGCACCAAAACAAAATTGGCGTCCTTTTTTCCCTACAAACAGAGCTTTCTTTTGGTGGTATTTAATCACCTCTGCGGTTTTTATTTTTTGCACTATAAACAAAAAAAGAGCGCAAATTTTGAAAAAAAAACAATATTTTTTACTTTTTGCTATAATAAATATCCCCAAAAAATATATATATAAAAAAAATTTCTTCCACAGTTTAGGCCGATATGTATTCTTCTACATATCTTTGGTAAAAAAAATCGCAATAAGTGTATATGGATTGGTTTGAGCAAAAGTTATAGTGTCTACAAAATAGGGGATAGACTTATGGCATTTTTATTATTCATTTTCTTTACTAGTAATGGCGGCGATCTGCGATTTTTATGGTGACTGCGACATTGCGGCGGACAGATCAGACACTTTTGACTTTTTTGGGACCAGTGACATTTATACAGCGATCAGAGCTAAAAATAGCCACTGATTACTGTAAGGAAAGGGGTTAATTACTAGGAGCGATCAAGGGGTTAAGTGTGTTCCCTCAGTGTGTTCTAACTGTGGGGGGGATGGGCTCACTACAACATGACAGAGACCACTGCTGCTGATGACAGGGAGCAGTAGATCCCTGTCATGTTGCTAGGCAGAACAGGGAAATGCCTGTTTACATAGGCATCTCCCCGTTCTGCCTCTCCTCACCGCAATCGCAGCCGCCGGCGAACATCGAGTTCTCGGAAGCCATGGCACGCTCCCGCGGCGCGCGCGCACGCTAGACAGGAATTTCATAGGAATGTACGGGTACACCCTTTTGCCTGACTGTGCCATTCTGCCAACGTAAATTGGTGTGCGGCGGTCGGCATGTGGTTAATGCTTACAAAGCTTTATGAATCTCGTTCAAAAGTAGTTAAGGTCATTTGCTTTTAACGTTCAATATTGTAATGAATGTTTCTTCCTGAATGAAAACCAAATACACTGTTTAAAATTTGTCTCTTCGACTAAAATGTTCCATCCTGTTCCTTTGAATTTTCTTTTCACTACGGTAAAAAAACAACCATCGATTTGACCCCGCTAACTATTAGAAAATAGAAGGCACGTACCAAAAACAAGAAATGTAAATAAAACTCTACTAGTGTATGGCCACCTTTAGCTTAATAAATATAATATAAATGTAAAGCTGCGCTTATCTCAATCATCCAATCAAGATCTTGATTTTTTTTTTTTTTTTTACTTTTCCTTGCACATAATTTGGTATTCACAGTGAACACAGCTTCAAAACAATCTGGTATTCTGTGTTAACATGCACATCAAAGAACACGTTACCAAAACACACATTATAGGCATTGGGCCATTCATTTTTTTAAATAAATTCTTCATTTTGCCATAGAAATGCATACACAGGAAATGTGAAAGAACACAGACAATGGGTTGATTTACTAAAGGTAAATAGAATGTGCACTTTCCAAGTTCAGTTGCACTCAACAAGGGCATCTGTTCCAGAGCTTAGTAAATGAGGGAAAACTCTACTGACTTCCATCATCCAATCGTGTGCAAAAAAAGCCATTTTTAAAAAAAAAATCCTAGCATGTGATTGGGTATTCTTTGCAAGGTGAAGCTTTACTTAATTTGCTATGCTTTGGAGCAAATGCCCTTGCAAAAGTGCAACTGCACTTGCAAAGTGCACAGTCTATTTGCCTTTAGTAAATCAACCCCAATATGTCCAAGCAACACAGCAGTCAAATAAGTCACCACGATGAGTACAGAGACTGGTATAAAACTGGATATAGGTAATCCGATACTTCTAATATATAGCACAAAGACAAGTGGTTGTGAATGCTAAGGAGGTGAATAGAAAGAGTACACAATCCAGTGCATGGATCTAAAAGAAGAGTTAGCTAGGTAAAAGAGGGGTAAGGACATGTACTCAGAATATAGGGGTCCAAAGTGGATGAGAAGGTGAGGGGGGAGGGGGTGAAGGCAGTAGGAAGGGGCTTAAAAGAAGATATGATGCTAGTGGCAAAGGGGGGGGGAGGGAGTGGTGATCTTAGGGGTAGGGGGTAAGTATTCAGGGTTTCCTCCAACCTTGGTCCATTGTGTGCCAATTGCTGTTGGGCCAGCAACAGAGCACTATGAGAGTCATTTCAAATGAGATCTTCATAATCAGTGGTGGATGTAAGGTCGATCAAGTAGAATCAAGTCATCCAGAATTTTGCAAGTATTCCCTTGGTGAGGAAATGACATTGTCCATGTGCTGTATTTCATTAATTTTGGCCAACCACATTGAGATGGGGGGAATACCCAATTGTTTCCATGATTTGATATGCAGCTTTTGGCAGCAGTGACCATGTGAGGGAGGACAGAGTTTTTATACAGTATGTTTTCCATGGTGCAGAGCTGTAGTTTATAAGAAAAAAGACAGAGTTGAAGGGACCGTGAAGTCAGTGAATTTTTGTGTTATTCACTGTACTTCAGTCCAGAATGGTTTAAGAATGCTGCATGACCAGAAGATGTGGAGATTGTAACTTTATGTTTGACCACATCTCCAGCAAGTCTCAGGGGAGGTTGGGAACATACGGTGAACAAGTTATGGTGTTCTGTACTACTGGGTGAGGATTAAGGGTAAGGATAATAAAGCCAGACTCCTGGTACCTCGTACACATGGAGGGTTTGTGTGTATAAGCCACTTTCCCACATGGTAAAGTATGTAGGTGTATTATCAGGTGATGGGGAGTTCACCAATGAGTGCACTAGGGAGACTATTTGCCTAAGCGACTCTTGTTGCAGGCATCCATTTTTAGTACCCTTGAGGGGCATGTAAATTCTGATGCTTTAGAAAGCATTCTGAGAAAGTGAGAAGGCATTCCAGGCTGGATTCAGTTGATATTTGTTCCAGGGAAGGCTATTATTGATTAAAGATAAACTGAATGGCTTCATACATTCAGGATGGCATTAGGGTCTTCTAACATCTAGCAAATGATGGTCTTCTAAAGGTGGGAGACAGGAGGATTAAGAAGGGGATATATCTTTTCTTTGAAAGAGTAATTTGCATACAGCCCAACTGTATACCAATAGTAAGGTGTGCTTGGGGCTCAGGTGGAATATTGTGAGAGCATTAGGGTAGCGTTGACAGTGGGATTGCTGGTTGTCTCCTGCTTTATAGCAACCCACTGTTTCACAAGAACAAGTCAACACCACTCTATAACTTTGGTCGGATGGCTGGTTGCTTGGTACTAGAAGATATCAGGCAGCACAATGCCACCGTGGGTCTTGTTTAATCGAAGAACAAAGTGTTGGGGGTTTATGGGCCCATATTAATTTTGGAAATGTGCTATTGACTGTTTTCAGAAAAGAGGTTGGGATGAGGGCAGGGAGAACCTGTAAGAGATAGGGAAGTTGGGGAAATATTTTTATTTTCAGGGCACTGTATCTCCTGAACCATGAGAAGAGTCCTGAGTGCCATTGATTAAGGCCTTTTTAAATTTTGTGTAAAATGGGTTGGAGGTTTAAAGTGTTTGTAACCTTAATGTTTATTACTCTGCCAAACCCTCTCTTGTATCCAGATTTAACAGGCAGTGTAAGTGTATGTGGAAAACGAAGCTTCAATATACCTTTTGTGCAGATATCTTCATGTTGGTCATGTGACTCCTGGCCACTCTTCTACTCCGATCCAGGGCTACAGTGGGAGGAGCCGAAGTCTCCCGCTGATGTCAATCGGCTGTGTTGGCCACTCGGCTCCTCCCCCTGTAGCTCTTAGATAGGGGGGAGAGCGGCGGGACTCATGTGCCTGGCCTAAAGAGATCTGCAAAAAAGGTATATAGAAGCTTTGTTTTGCAATACACATACACTGCCTATTATATCTGGATACAAGAGAGGGGCTGGCAGTATTTTTTTAAAGTTTAAATGCCTACTAATAGCAGCAGGAGAGGGGAGGGGCAGCTCACACACACATAGGCAGGGAGGAAGGGGGGGGTAGGACACAGGAGAGCAAAGAGAAGAGCTGCAGATGACAGACCACGCTGTCAGGGCTCAGCAGCCATGATAAACTGTGGTCAGTTTACAGGGCGAGGGCAGAACCAGGCAGGATCAGCAAGGTATTTCAGGTGATAGAGAGGGCAAAATTACACAGCACAATCACTGTCAATCATGGTTCACTGTGCTGTGTAGCATGCTTTAAAGGAACAGGATCCATTTTTTTGTATTTTATATTTAGGGTAACAAACACTTTAAGGCAAAAGTGATGGATAAGCCTTGAGGGATTATGGTGCTAATATTTCTGATGTGGGATTCAGACCATTTGAAAGGGAAGATAGCTCATAGCTATTGGAGGGTTCAGGTTGCAAGTGAGACATTCAGAGCCTATGATTTTTCATCAGGGTTTGGTCTCAACATGATTGTGAAAATAAGTGGGCTTCTTTCACATGTGTTGTTAAAACAATTGAAAGAAGATGAGAGATGGCCATTTACTTTGACTTGGGAAGCAGGGCTTGAATAGACAGCTTTGATCCAAGTCAGCATCCTCTTACCTTACCCTAAATGTTGGGTGTCAGTTCCATAAACATAAGCATCTCTGGATAGAAGTAGGGGGATAGATTTAGACTGAGCAATATGGATAACATCTAGGACTCTGATGACATTATCCCAGAGCTGTGTGTGTAGTGTTATCAGTTTGATCACCAGGATTTTGATGAATAGATTGAGGTTTGTGTTTAATAATGATATCGGTCTGTAGTTGGGGTAGTGGAGGGGGTCTGTGCCCTCTTTGGCTATGAGGATAATATGGGTTCCCAGGGAATCTGCAGGGAAAGAGGTATCAGAACTCACTTCATTGTAAAGTGTGAACCTGTCAGATCCTGATTCCTGACCTTTCTGGGATTGGGTCAGGGAAATAGCCACTAGAAACTCTTCTGGGGAGATGCTGTTTCTAGGATGGCCAATGCTGTTTTAGAAAGGCAGGGCTCGGCTTCCGATAAGTTTACGGTAATCTTGTCTATCAAGGAGGCCAGTTGCACGTGGGAAGCTGAAGATGTAAGTCCACTCTTGTGCTCTAACTACAATTCTATTGCATTTGTTGAAATGTTTTTAGTAAATGTGCTTGCATTTAGCTTTGCTTTAGCATTTAGCTTTGTACAGATATAGTGATTCAGGATGTTCTCAAAGTTTGGAAAGTTTTGCCAATATAGATTGAGCTTGTGTTTTCTTCTATGTACAGATTCCAATTTGTGCATGTCTATAAGCAAAGCCTTTATTTGTGCTGTCCTTGCTTTTTTTTAGTCCTAGCCCCTGTGTTTAATGAAAATCCCAGTAGATGTACACCTTATGGGCCTCTCAGGGGTCCATGGGTTTGCAGTCAGATGTTTTTTTATGAGAGAAGTATTCAGTGAGTTCCTTCCTAACATCTAGCACCAGGTAGTCAAGCAAGAGTGTGTCGTTCAGTCACCAGTGCTAGGGTTTGGCAGGGATGGAAGCAAGGTCCATCTCCAAGATGATGGGTCTGATATTGATATAGAGCCTATTGTAGTGTTATGTACATAGGTAAGGTCACAATGCTTAATTAGAAACATATCAATGCATTTAGCATTGGTAAGGATGAGAATAAAAAGTATAGAAAACGCTGGATATCTAATGGTTGGACGTGTTACAGGCCTTTTTTAATGCACTTCAGTGCTGTGTAGGACACGTGAGTGTCTTTTTTCCCTTTTTTTTCTTTTATGAGCAATGCCCTGCCCTCACGGTCATACCAAGCATCAAGGCAGTTTGGCAGTTCTGAAAATGGGTTCCCTATATAAGCAGACCTGTGCTCCTAATTGCTTCAGTTCCTCAATAATAATCAACCTTTTTTCAGGGGTAATAAGCCTCTTAACTTTCAGGGAAACTAGTTTGCAATACTGTCACATGACTGGATCCCGAATAGAGGGGTCCAATAGGGGTTATGCACCCAGCCAGGGTGAAAGAGAGAGGGGGAATCAGGGACAGATTAAGAAGGTGGGATGTGGAAATGGTGGATAGGGTACATAGGTACTTGGATGAATAGACGTAGGCGGAAGGGTAGGCTGGTGTGGTACAGGTAGGAGAAGGGCCTGCAATGGGGTGAGGGGTGGAGTGGACCTTAGGGACAATATTATTATTATACAGGATTTATATTGCGCCAACAGTTTGTGCAGCGCTTTACAACACGAGGGCAGACAGTACAGTTATGATACAATTCAATACAGGAGGAATCAGAGGGCCCTGCTCATTAAAGCTTACAATCTGGAGAAGGGCCTGTATGACTGGGCCTATAAATCTAAAAGGGTATGATTTCAGGTGGAGAAAGAGACAGGGGTTACTTTGGGGGGTATGTGCAACCAACCAAAGAAGAATCTCCTTATACCATCTGAGCCCAGGGCCAAGTTGCTCCACAAGCGAAGACCTATGGAGAGATGTGGCCAGACAGGACAGGCCTTGGCTCACCCTACCTCCACCTGTTCATTGGTCAGATATAAAAGGCCTGACTGGTCTGGACTATGACAATGAACTTCAAGCAACTGTATGTAACATATTAAGAAAACAAAAAAGAAAAGCAAATCTGTGCTAACCAGATGGAGGGGCCTCATACTTTGCATGCTAATGTAAGAACGTGGGTGAACTTGGAAAGACAATACCTAGGATTCCATTACCTTCGGATGTGGAAGGTGCACTGGCTGCATTGTGTTTTCCAGGCATGCCTTGTATGGCTGTGGTCTTCCTATTCACGTTCTTAATAAAGCTATGGAGAGCCATGCCATATCAAGGGTTAGAAAAGGACCACAGGTTCCTGCAGCTCCCTTAAGCAATCAGTGGAGACAATTAATAGTTAACACTCCAGGCTTGCTATTGACATAATGCATAAATTCCCTCTGGGGTCCTTCCTTGAGGATCAAGAGGACCCAGAGGAAGAGTCTTAATTCTGCTTACACTGTAGGTCACCTATGTGCACAATGGCCTCTTCTCATCATGAATCATGTTCCAACAGGGTTGCCAACTTCCCGCAGCATTTTTTACTGACAAAACATGGTAAATTTACTGGCGGAGAACATTTTTTACTGGCAACCTGAGAAATTACAGGACCCCTATTGTAAACGAACACAGTGAATATTTGACCAGTATAAACATGATGTGGAAACACCGACAATACCTATAACAATGTAATTTGCTTGATTTACACTTAAAAAGTCAACACAGCATGAAATTATCAGCCCCTGATATTTACTGGCAGCTGTAAAAAAAATCACAGATTTTTACAAACTGTCAGTAAATTTACTGGCGTTGGCAACCCTGTGTTCCAACCCCCTGGTAAGTGTAGCTTAGACTCTCCACTCCCATATTCAGGCCTGTTCAAGGAAAATACTGGGAGTAGATGTGATTCCAGATGAGCTGTAAAGTCTTGGCTCAATGTGCAGTCTCTGCATCGGCCAGACAAGGCTATCCTGCTTCCACCTTGTGACATGCAGCAAAAAGCTAAATATAGTGCAAATCTAGAATAAAAACACAGAGAGATACAAAGCATTAGTCCATATGGTGCCACCGGCTAGTGTCGGCAGCATCAGCAGTTCCCTCTGTGGCAGATAAGTAATCTGCCTACTCCAGTGATGGTAGTCTTGCCTTGAGCAAGGGTAAAATTTGTCCAGGAGACCAGTTGCCTCCATAAGTCAGGAGACAGGCCCTGTATTGAAAGCAGAATGGGTAGTTATGTGGTGTGTCCAGTGTGGCGTCCAGAAGTCACAAATGGGGCCACAGGAGGATTTTTAATTGCACCCCAGTACTAAGAGCAGTTCCAACACATATGCATTACAGCACACCACAATGCACAGCAATGTACTGCCATGGGTTGCTGTGCTCGGCATCTGAGAAAATACTACATGATTGCTTTTGGTCTATTCTTGTGCATTGGCAGCCAATGCCAATTGAATTGGTTGTCTTAAGGTCGCATTAAACCCAAAGCCAAAAATGTAATATGGTGCAGCTTACCAATTATTAGATGTGGTGGCTGCATTCGTTTTCTATTTTTCGACTTTTTTTTCTTTCTATTTTCACCTGGTGAGCCTGCCAGTAACACACCTCCTGTGTGTTACTGGTCACTCTGGAAGAAGGAACACAGGGGGCACATTTGGACAGAAGCATTGTCAATCTGGGGGAATTAGATGTAGCATTAGATGTGCTAGCAAATTTAGATACACTAACAAATTGAAGCCAAACGCCACCTTACACCAGGGGTAGGCAACCTGGGGCCCTCCAGCTGTTGTGGAACTACATTTCCCATGAGGCATTGCAAGGCTGGCAGTTACAATTACTCTCAGAGGCATGATGGGACTTGTAGTTCTGCAACAGCTGGAAGGCCCCAGGTTGCTTACCCCTGGCTTACACTTTATAAGCAGTTACAGCAAACATTTTTTTCCCTTTTGGGATAAAGGCTTTACACAAATGAATAAAAGGTAATCCTTGTAAGCACCCCTGTCAGTGTTAAATGGTTTGTCTCATTCCTATAACTGCTACATCAAGTCAGCTTGTTCTTTTGAAAAACAACAGACTTATGACCAGATCACTAAATGAAAAATAAATGAAGTAGAAATAAAAGAAAGAAAGCCTAAAAAGGAAAACGAATGCAGCCATCACATCTAAGAATTGGTAAGCTGATATATAATAAATGTTTGCTTTTGAGTTTAATACAGCTTAAATGCAGCATACATTAACAGGTGTGCCTTTTGAATACCCAATCGTGTGCAAAAAAATTGATTTTTTTTCTAGCTTGATTGGCTGATTGGTGAACAGTACACATCTTATCTTACTGACTAAGCTCAGTGAACATTAACTTTGCTAAGTGAACAGTCTCTTGTTCTTTAATAAATTAATCCCCATAGTGTCCAACCAGCGCAGAGGGGAAAGCATTCTGCCATAGCGGGGACCAGACCAGTTATCACTCAGAAACCCCTTGCTACACACACTTACCTGCTGCATTCCAGCACCGGTGCCTCCTTGATCCCCTCTAACCATGGGCAGTTTCAACTTTTACCCTTACTGACGTATCTGCATCACATGACGCATCACCTGACTGCTTCATCTATTTAAACTCCAGTGAGAACTGCTGTCACCAATTGAGCAGAGCGTCAAACAGCCCCTGGGCTATTGAAATGTTTGTTTAAAGCCTGGTATGCTATATTTTCTTTCAATAAAATTTCTTGATTGTGAAAAAAAAATAATAATAAAGCCTGAACCCTGAGCTTGGTGTGAAAAAAAAACAAGGAACAAAGAAGAAAAAAAGAATCTGGAACGCATCTGGAAATGCATCCAAAACGCACTGGAATGCACCAAAAAACACGTTAAAAAATGCGCATTTAGAAACGCATCCATTTTTTTCACTGTATTGGGGTCTGGCATTTTTTAATGTGTTTTTGATGTGTTCCAGCACATTCCGGTGCATTTTTGATGCGTTTTAGGGCCAGTTCACACCACATGTAGTCCAGTGCGTTTTTTTTTCTGCATCAAAAATGCATGGAAAGTAGATTATATGGTTTCCAATGGCATAGTTCACATTAGTACAGTCAGTTCCAAGGCTTTCCAGTTCTAGAAAAAAAAAAAAGAAGATGCTGCATTTTTCCTGCACTGGACTGTACTGGAACACAGTAAATCGCATCAAAAATGCACCAGAATGCACTGAAAGGCATCAAAAACGCACCGGACCCTAGTACAGTGGGAAAAAAAGCATCTGGAATGCATCCAAAAGGTATCAAATGTGCACCGCAATGCGCCAAAAACACGTTAAAGACACGCATGCAGAAATGCATCCGAAATGGATGTGGTGGGACTGCACTAAGTGTCTATTCCAGCACACCATAAGACAGGACAAAATGCCTTGTCTTTATATGCCCAGGTCACACCATGGCGTTGTGGTCATATGTGGGTATTGTGCAGTGAAAAAAAGTATGTCCACCTCGCACAGTGCAATGGCCGATACAACTTAATGCAATGTCACAGTGTGACATGTCAATAACATTGGTTTATAAAAAAAGCGAACAGTACAACACACGTTCGAGCACATCTGCACTGCAGTGATCCCACTGCACTTCACCGCACACCAGCCATTGCATTTTGATGCAGCTGCTGGTGTGAACTACCCCAGCATGGTCCTCATTGCCTCCTCAGCCCAGTCACTGTTGCACCTCACCCTTGTACTTACTGCACCTGCAGCCTGTGTCACCACTGCACCCCAGCGTAGTCTCACTTGCACCCACACCCTCTGCAGCACCTCAGCTTCATCCACAATCTTCTCAATACCTCCACTGCGCCTGTTGTTCCTCAAATGCTCCACAGGCAGTGGTCCACAAATTATAATTTTGTTTGAGAAGGGCTATTTTAATTTCTTTATTGGGCACTAAGCAGTTTTGGGCACCGTTATTTGGAACTTTCCTGATGAAGCCATGAAAGATATGGTGAAACGTGTTGGAGGGTTAGGGTATTTTTTCATTTTTTTGGCTCTATTATTTTGGAATGTGGATTATTAGCTATTTTTAGAGCTTGTGATTGGTAGTCTCTTTTGGAGTATTTAAAGCAGAACTTCACCCTTAAAGGGAAGTTCCTCTTTATGTCGTCCCCCCCCAACTTCTTCTTTTGGAACTTTTTTTAGGGGGCAGCAGGTACTTAGTTTTGGTAGGTACCCGCTCCCACTTCTGGTGGGATCACCTAGGCGATTCCACCAGAAGTTCGGCACCCTCCTCCCTGTCCATAGCCTTACACACCTTCACACAGAGCAGCGTGTCTTGCGTATGTGCAGTAGCAAGGTGGCTGTGAAGCCGCAAGGAGTCACAGCCGGCTTCCCACTCTAAACATGCCAGCGCCGGGGACCCGTCCACTGTCGAAGAACCAGCCCAGGTGAGGATGGTGCTGGATCCTTGGATATAAAAGTCCTTGGATTTAAAAGTGGATTTAAAAGCCAGTAGCTACAGCATTTGTAGCTGCTGACTTTTATTTTTTTCAAACAGAGTGAAGAACCACTTTAAGCAAGGATAGAAACATGCCTTCAATTAGAGAGGTATAGAGCTTTATATTTGCGTTAAAGAGCCAATCCTTAAATACATAATGGTAGGAAGTGGAACCATTAAGATGTAGCCTTACACTCCACATAGGTGAAAAGGAATAATAGATAAGAACACAGTGGTAGGCTATTTGACCAACTTTATCAAATCTGTGGTCCATCTTCCAAAAAAGGGAATATTGTAAAAACAAAAAAAGATAAACATGAAGATATGCAGCATGTAAAAACATATACTCTATGCACATCTATATTTTTGAAAAAATACAATTTATTTGACTCTAGAGGAATCTTAGATTGACATAGGGGCCTGTTACACTGATCCTCTGTGCTAAACTTTTTATGCTTCTCAGCTTCATCCGCAGTCTTCATTGCACCTCCACTGCACCATGTTTACCCACAAAGAAATGTCCAGTTGTTCTGTGCATTACTATACAGGCAGTCCTATTCATGTCAATTGGAATACAGCCGCTGCTCCCAATTTGACATCTGTGTGGGTGTGCGCAGCCCTGAACACACAATTTTGCTTTTGCATTATGTCTATTTATTATTTTGCATTTCTGTCTATTTATTTAAAATGGTTATTGTCCTGTTACCAAATCATAATTTACATGTGGACACAGGAACAGATTTATCAGTGTTTGATTAACTCAGATATGTCAGATTCACCTGAGTGCATAAGAGTCCGCCATAATTCAGGGTGCATATTCCCCTTTATTTATCATATTGTGGTCAGTTCTCAGCAATGTCAATGGGGTTGATTTACTAAAGGCAAAAAGACAGTGCACTCTGCAAGTGCAGTTTCTCTAGAACTTAGTAAATGAGGGGAAGCTCTGCTGAAATCCATCATCCAATCATGTGCAAGCAAAAATTATGATTTTTTAAATTTTCCTTGCACGTGATTGGGTACTCTTTGCAAAGTGAAGTCTTAGCTCATTTACTAAGCTCTGGAGCAACTGCACTTGCAAAGGGCAACTGTCTATTTCCCTTTAGTAAATCAAACTCAAAGTAATGGACAAGTAAAGCAATTGTAATTCAATGCTGTACACACCATTACAGGCTATAAAGCTAAGTATATATTTTTTTTCATTCAAGTTTTTTATTATCTTCATTGAAAAATTATTACAGTATAATCATCATAGAAAAATGGGCAGGGGTAGACCTTGTGTAATACCCCTTGGTATACAGTATACTCCAACTTCGCATCGTTACACTCTGTATTTTGTATAACTTATCTTACTTTATTCTGTTTGATCAAGTGCGATTGTTTTGGGCAAGAATCTATATTTTGTCATTCCTATTGTTTGTACCCCTCCATCACCCCTGCGTGGGTGTTTTTCTACACTATTGTTACCCTCTTTATTTACAATAAAGCTCTTTTGAAATTTAAAAAAGAAAAAAAAAAAAGAAAAATCACTACAGAATAATTCACAGTAAATTCAAAATATGTGATTACAGTCTATTGGTTATCTTACCACTGTGGTATTCAGAACTAACAATATAGAGAAATAAAATATAAAATAATATAATATAAACTATTGACTTTGACTATATCCATTCAATTTCATATTGTACACCTGCCTATTTTAAGATATGTTGAAGGCCCTTTCGACACCCCAAAGGGGATCACACTCCAAGGTGGGGTGAGGATTCTCCCTCTCACCATCCCCTTTTCCCCTATAAACTTCTATTTGAGAGAAGAGAGGAGATATTATTAACAGCCTGTGATATCCAGCTCAAAGATTATTACAAATTTAACAGGGGCACAATATAATGTTCCCATTATAATAGAGCAAAGTCTAACATCCTGACCTCATTATGAAAAATTAGTATATAAACTTGCAAATTCAAATTATACTGTTCCTAACAGAAAAAGGAAAAAGACTAGGGGAGAAGAAGAAAAGATAAAGGAATAGTAAAAAAAAGAGAATAGAATCCCTGTCTGTCTGATGTTAAGTTCAAAAATCAACGATTTGTGTTGCTACCAATGCCCGGTATCAGAGAAATTGCCATAAACCGAGCCCAGGGTTCCCATGTGCATTCAAATTGTGTGGTCTTGTCCAACAAGGAACTGACCATTTTTTCTTGTTCCATTATCCATGAAATCTTTCTTGTCATGGACAATAGAGATACAGAAGACTTCTTCCATGCTTTTGCAATAGTCAATTTGCTCCTATCAATATAAACAGAATCAATTTACGGGTGATTTTAGGCACATGCGGTAAGAATCCATTCAGCAAGGCAATCACTGGTGTTCGAGAGATAGCACAACCTATAACCTTTCCTATTATGTGGAAGACCCTATTCCAAAATCCTCTGATTCTGGGTCATTCCCACCATATGTGAATCATAGAACCTATTCCCTGACAGCCTCTAAAGCATAAAGGTGAAGTGGAAGGGAACACTGCTGCCAATTTTGTGGAAACCAAGTACCATCTCGTGAATAATTTGACATTAGCCTCTATGAGTGAAGTATGTAAAGCTAAGTATATTTTATGCATATGGTGTCAAGAAGGGATAAGCAAGATTCAAATTTCCCCAAACTTTCAGTGAAAATCAGCAGGATCCTGAAAAAAAAATGACAGAATGCAATGGTGAAGGCTAAATGAATGTGTTTTTTACACACGATCCAAAAATTGGATGACAGATCGTCAGTTTTTTTTTTTTTTTTTTTTTTGCATGCGTGTTGCATTTTTGCATGCTAGTCGCATTTCGAAAATGGAGGGGTTACTAAAGTGACGAAAATTCTCGTACTACAGAATAAAAAGTCGGAAGTGATGTCATGTGTTGTAGTGTATTTCTATTGTATGTTCAGAAGACAACTGTACTGATTAAACGAAAATCACATGATCGGGTATCATACAAATTTTTTTTGTTGTGTTTGTCTGATTGAATAATATCAAATGAACTGTTGTGATCAGCTCTATTTTCGTCTGATTTTCGGATCGTGTGAACGGGCCATTAGCATGCAATGGCCTTAAATAGCTTCTGAGCGTTATGGACCCACCTTTCAACTATCCTGGCCCCTCAGTTACATTATTATACATTTTTTTCACAGAAAAAAACATGATTGATAGTAGACATACAAAAAACCCCTCCAAAAAGCCCCAAATAAATAAATGACCCTAAATCAGTGGGGAAAAAAACACTTTCCGAATAAAAAAAAAAAAATAGAATTGCTTGTGTTTTTTTTTTTTTTTTTAACAAATTAGTTCTCATGAATATTATGTTTCCACTGGTGATATTTTGCTATAAGCAAAATCTGTAATTTTATGGAAAAACCAATTTATTAAAAAAAAATCACTCTGCACTTTACTAGTGTCAAACAAGTTAAAACGTTTCTTGCTACAGGTGATAAAGAGAGTGATAATTATTAGGTAATCAATGTTAATAATTGCTATTATTCATTCAGTATTACCTACATTATTAGTAAACCACCTAAAATATATGGAGTCCTAAGGAGACATTTGTGCTAATTTACTAAAACTGGAGAGTGCAAAATCTGGTGCAGCTCTGTATAGAAACCAATCAGCTTCCAGTTTTTTTTTTTTTTAACAAGCTGAAGTTAGAAACTGATTGGCTACCATCCACAGCTGCACCGGATCTTGCACTCTCCAGTCTTAGTAAATCAACCCCATTGGTTTGTTTTTTATTTTAGTGAATATTTTAACCCAAATGCTCAATTATGCGACTTTAACCTTTCTTAGCTAAATAACTATTGGTTTTGCTTTAAGGGCTTTCCTTAATATAGAAAAAAAACTACAAATTATGATTACAAATGCAAAAAGGCTAAAAAAACCTCCTAAACAAATGGACTATTGAAGTTCATCAAATTTGAATACATTGATTTGGAGGGGAACAATTTATTCATAAATACGGTAAATAATAACGTAGCTCTGAATAGTAATATAAACATTTTAAAAATGCAATTAATGAATGGACCCAATGGAGCAATAGCAATTAGACCAACGAAATTTGCAGAGAATGTGTTATTTTCGGTTTGTGATAATAACAGAATACTGGGAACTGTCCACTACTTCATAAATACAGAGGAAGGTACACATGGAACAGAGATGGACTCTGGTAACTCAGACAATTGTAAAAGTTCCCCAAATAATGATAAATATGAACCAGACAGATATATAAATATGAGATTTTAAACGTTATAATTTTTACTAGTGATTGCAAGTGAGAGCAAGGTCCTGATAGTTTCAGTGTATATAATAGTACTGTGACATTGCTTCCTATGGGACCGATTGGCCTTCTCACATATGGAGCTAAACGCGTCTGTCTGACTATAAAATATAATCCTGGAATTATCCTGGAGCTTCATCCCTGCTCTGTTTAATTGAATTGAACATCTTTGAGCGTGCACTGACAAACACATACATGCTATTTATTATTATTATTATTATTATTATTATTATTATTATTATTATCATTAAAAATATATTGCATTTATTATATTGAAATCGCATTGCATTTATTATATTACAATTATTATTTTTAGTATGAATTATTATTAATAATCATCATCATAATAATACGTGTGTATTTGTCTGTCGGTGCCCATTCAAGTTTTTTAATTCAATTATCTCGACTAAAACAAAGAAACGAGAAATACAGCTCCAGGATTATTTTGTATACATTAGACTCTGGAAGAACCTATTCTGGAATTTGTTTAACTATATCTGCAATAATGTAACTAACTAGTGTGTCATGCAATGATACAAATTTATTGTAACCAATAAAAACAATAACAACCTCAAGGTATCATTGTTTTTCTTTGATGCGGTGTATAGTAAGGTATCCAGTATTCATTATTACCGACTTGAAAGATTCATGTTTTAGATACAAATCTCAGGCAACAGATTGTTCTGGCTGCCCTGCCTTGTGTTCCCTTGCCTGTCCTGTGTACCCTGTGTACCCTGTGTGCCCTGTCTGCCCTGTCTACCCTGTGTGCCCTGTGTACCTTGCCTGCCCTGTGTTCATAGCTTAATGCAGTTTGTAGTTTTATGTTTAGTTGTTAATGTATATATATTTCTTCTTCCTAAAAATGTTTACTTTGCTCCTGAAAACACCCAGAAAATTCTGTATTCCAGGTGCCTCAGGGATAAAAAAAAAATACTTTTTTCATTAGGAAGTGAATATATAGCTCTAATATTACTCTTCTGTCATATATCATTATTCTTCCTTCATACAAGCAATGTATACAGTGTGCTTTAACCGAGATGTGTTCAGATGATGAGTGACTGCAATGACTGGGCTAGTTCAGAAATTATTTACACTCCCAACATAAAAAATATGGGTCAAAACAAGTAGGCAATGGGGCTGATTTACTAAAACTGGAGAATGCAAAATCTGGTGCAGCTCTCAGCTCTGCATCAGTAACCAGTCCCAATGTGTGCATTCAACCAGGAATAAAATACAGCCACAGAAAATGAACTATCTGCTACATACATACACAAAATGGAAATAACGGAAGAAATTCCTGCATTTCTCTGGAATTCCACAGGAACCCTGTATTTAATTCATGATGGATGGATGAAGAAAAAAAACGATTACAATAATGTAAGTTTTTTTTAAATATATATATATATAGATAGATGTGAAATGCAAGAGGGTTTGTGTTTGTACACACTGCAGTGATACATTTTGTCATAGGTAATAAGCATGTCCCAATTTCCAGGGACAAGATTTCTAACTAGTCACCAACATTATCCTGAACTCTATGCTGGGAAAATCGAAACATTGCATCACATTATTATTGTTAGTATTATTATTATTTATTTATTATAATAATAATATTAATACTAATAATATCAATTATTATTATCATCGTTGTTGTTTCACAACGATACTAATAATCATAATGAATACTACTGATAATAATAATAACATAATACCTATAATGTTTCAGTTTTGTAAGTATGGATGGGCTCTCAGACGTCAAATGCTGACATATACATGTTACATATATATGTGTGTGTGCGTTTTTGTTTCTTGTTTTTTTGTTTTTGTTTTTTTGTATTTTGGGGGGGGGGTTGGCAAGCAAAGCTAAAATAAACATTTTAATTTTGTAATCACATTAATTAAGTGACCTGTTAAAGTTTGCTACAAAATGACCAACCAGGTTGGTCATAACTAATTTCACTTTGCTTGATTTACTTCGGTTCAAACAAGTAAAATATCAAAACGATAGATAGATAGATAGATAGATAGATAGATAGATAGATAGATAGATAGATAGATAGATAGATAGATAGATAGATAGATAGATAGATAGATAGATAGAGTGAATAGGGTGTTTTAGGCTAATTCACCGAAAAAATAAATGAGCACAAAAATGGACATGTTGCCTAATCTGCGCAATCAGAATTTTACATAAAAACCTGAATGGCTGCTTTTGGCAATTCTGTGCTCATTTCTTTTCATCCACGTGTGTGTGCTGATGTGTGTGTGATAGAGGAGATGTAGTTGCAGGCAGCTCCTCTCTCTCTCTCTCTCTCTCTCTATATATATACTTTCCTATAACTTTAGATCTATATACACCCCCTATAATTATATATCTCCTCTATAATTATATACCCCTATATCTAGAGTATATATATATATATATATATATATATATATATATATATATATATATATATATATATATATATATATATATATATATATATATATATATATATATATATATAAAATAAAAATATCCTCCATAACACTGGCTGCAAAAGTCCATCAGGAAGTGTAGACCTGCACCCTGAACAAAGCAGGCCATACTGCAGGGCAGGGGACATTTCATATATCTACCAGGAATATTACTAGAATATACAATTTCAACAGTCCTGTTTGAACAATGTGATTAAAAAAATATTTACTTTACAGGTGTGACAAAAAGTGCATAATGGGCTGAGCGATAACATTGTGCGAGCAGATAGAGAAATATTGTTGTGGAGCTGAGCCCTCTCTATGGGCAGAATGTGGCCCTGGGGTGCCAGTCACACAGGCATTTCCTGAAAGCTCCAGGCTGCCATGAGCAATGATCAGAGATCCAGTTCATCAGTGTGTGTTCCTATCTCCTATCTCAATGTATTATACAGTGTTCAGCAGACTAAGGGTGTATAGCTGATTGTGATGGAGGTCACTTTATAACATATTGTATGTATCACAATTGATTTATACAACCAGATGACATCACAACCCTATATATATTTTCATATATGGTTTGTAGAATGGGTTTGTCTGAATCTCACATCATTGGTGACATCTGGGGACATGTATGAATTATTCTGTACTTATGGGGCTGAGAGATCTATGTGCTGCTGCTGATTTACTAACAGAGATGAAAATATTCTGAATCCCCATTTACATGTTGGAAAAACGGAATCATTACATCACACTAATATTATTATTATTATTTCACACAAAGATACTATACTACTGCTACTAATAATAATACAATTGTATTAATAACAATAACAACAACAACAACACTATCATTATATTTCCATTTTGTAAGTTTGGATAACTAGGCTCATTGACGTCCATTGCTCTGTATAAAAGAGGAACCATTCTCACGGCTCTGTATATAGGAGATACCAGTCTAATTGCTCTGCAGATAATAAGAGGTACCAGTCCATTGCTATTTATTTAAGAAGCACGACTTTCAACACCTTTGGCCATCTCACTGCTCTGTATAATGATGCCATTCTCTATAAGAGTAGCATTTCCCCTGTTCTGCATATAGAGGTACCAATCCGCATATACAATTTGCCAGTCTCACTGCTCTTTATATAAGAGGTGCCATTCTCACTGTCCTGTATATAAGACGTACCAACCTCACTGCTCTGTATATAAGAGCTACAATTCTCTCTGCTCTGTATAAGAGGTGCTACTCTCACTGTTGTGTATATAATATAAGCCAATCTCACTTCATATAAGAGGTGCCATTCTAACTGTCCTGTATATAAGGCGTGCCAGTCTCACTGCTCTGTATACAAGGGGTGCCACTCTCCTCGTTTTGTGTATAAGAAGTGCCAGTCTCATTGCTAGGTATATAGGAGGTGCTAATCTCACTGTTCTGCATATAAGAGGTGCCAATCTGCACATAAGATTTGCCAGTCTCACTGTTCTTTATATAACGGGTTTCATTCTCACTGCTCTGTATAAGGGGTGTTACAATCACTGTTTTGTATATAGGAGAAGCCAATCTCACATCTCACTTCTCTGTATATAAGAGGCGCCATTCTAACTGTCCTGTATATAAGACGTGCCAGTCTCAATGCTCTGTATAAAAGAGCTACCGTTCTGACTGTATACAAGAGGTGCCACTCTCCTTGTTTTGTATATAAGAGGTGCCAGTCCCACTGCTCTGTATATAGGAGGTGCCATTCTAACTGCTCTCCATATAATGGGTGCCAAGCTCACTGCTCTCTATATAAGAGCTATTATTCTCACTGTTCTGTATATAAGGGGTGCCAATCTCACTGCTCTCTATATAAGACCTATTATTCTCACTGTTCTGTATATAGGGGGTGCCAATCTCACTGCTCCCTATAAAAGACCTAATATTCTCACTGTTCTGTATATAAGGGGTGCCACCGCCACTGTCCTGTTTAGTTGCCAATCTCAGTGCTCTTCAGAGAGGGGCACTGAGAGAGGTCTCAGTTTTCTGGGATATATTCTGGACTATGATCTTTGCCAGAGTGCCCCCCCCCCCCCCAATGCTGTCCTATGCACTAATTGCCCTCTCCATGACCCACACGCCATACCCCATGCCCAGGGCACACAGACAAGGCCGAGGCTGGCACTTACCTGCCCACTGGCCCTTCCATGCATGTGATTTGGTGGATTTCATCCAAGGAAAGGGTAGGATGGTCCGGCTCCGCTCATCTAGGAGTCCAGGGTCTGTGTCCTCAGGGTAGGGTATGGCTTGTTGGTGGGGGTGATGCATTCCTGGGTGGTGATGATGGTGGTGATGAAGATGGGGCATACCCGGCTCCTCTGGTATGGAGGGCACCTCATAGGGGGAGATGTCTGGGGGGCTCCCTGGATCCAGGGCAATCATAGGGTTGGTGTAGGTGGCAGCTTGCTGTCGTCCCATGTAGAGGCAGGCGGGGGGGCTGGGGCTGTAGTCCTGAGCCCTCTGGAAGGCACAGGAGTCCTTGTACAGCTGGGCTGGAGGGTAGTACTGATCCTCAGCGTTCATGGCTCCGATAATGAGCTCGGCACTGCTTAGGTGACAGGTAAACTCACCTGCAAGGAATGGCCCTCATGTCACATTGGTCACCCTCAGCCTCATGTGATTTGGCGATGAGCATCAGGGAGGCGTGTCTAGGTGGAGAGAAGTCACACTCGTCGCCTCCCTCCACGCTACAGGATTCTCTACTGAGAGCAGGGAACAGGACTGTGCTCCGATCACCAGGGGGGGGGGACCAGGGAGAGGGGACCTCCTCCAGACACCCAGCAGTCTGTGGAGGGCTATCAGGATGGAAGATTGTCAGGAGGGAAGATTATTAGGATGGAGGATTGTCAGGAGGGAAGATTATAAGGAAGAAGGATGTCAGCATGAGGGAATGTCAGGATGGACATGGAAGATTATCACAACTAATGATCTTTGTCAGGAAGGAAAGTTGTCAGACTGGAAAATTATCAGGATGAAAGATTATCAGGATGGGAAATTATCAGGATAAAAGATTATCAGGATGGAAGAGTATAAGGATGGAAGGTTGTCAAGATGAAAGATTATCAGGATGGAAGATTGTCAGGAAGGAAGGATGCCAGCATGAAGGAATGACAGGATTGAACTGGGAGATTATCAGAATAAAGATTGTCAGGAAGGAAGGATGTCAACATAAAGGAATGTCAGGATGGACCTGGAAGATTATCACAACTAATAATGTTTGTCAGGAAGGAAGGTTGTCAGGATAGAAGAATGTCAGGATGGAAGATTATCAGGATGGAAAATTGTCAGGGTGGAAGGTTATCAAGTTGGAAAATGATTGGGATAGAAGATTATCAGGATGGAAGTTTGTCAGGAAGGAAGAATGTCAGCATGAAGGAATGTCAGGATTGAACTGGAAGATTATTGCCAGGAAGGAAGGTTGCCAGGATGGAAATGGAAGATTGTCAGAATTAAAGATAGGAAGGAAGGTTGTCAGGATGTAAGAATGTCAAGAAGGAAGATTATCAGGAAGAAAAATTGTCAGGATGGAAGATTATCAGGATTGAAGATTGTCAGGAAGGAAGGATGTCAGCATGAAGGAATATCAGGATGGAACTGGAAGATTATCAGAACTAAAGATTGTTAGGAAGGACAGTTGTCAGGATGGAAGAATGTGAGAATGGAAGAGTATCAGGAAGGAAAATTGTCAGGATGGAAGATTATCAGGTTGGAAGATTATTAGAATAGAAGATTCTCAGGATGGAAGATTGTCAAGAAGGAAGGATAAGATGTCAACATGAAGGAATGTCAGGATGGACCTGGAAGATTATCAGAACTAATGATGTTTGTCTGGAAGGAAGGTTGTCAGAATGGAAGAATGTCAGGATGGAAGATTATGAGGATGGAATTTTTTTCTGATTGGAAGATTATAAGGATGGAAGATTATCAGGAGGATGGAAGACTGTCAAATGGAAGTTTGTCAAGATGGACGATTATCATGTTGGAAGATTGTTAGGATGGAAGATTATCAGGTTGGAAGATTATTAGGATGGAGGATTGTCTGGCTAGAAGTCTGTTCAGATGGAAGATTATCAAGACGAAAGATTGTCAAAATAGAAGATTATCAATATGGAAGTTTGTCAGGAAGGAAGGATGTCAGCATGGAAGAATGTCAGGATGGAACTGAAAGATTATCAGAATTAAAAATTGTCAGGAAGGAAGATTATCAGGATGGAAAATTATCAAGATGGTAGATTGTCAGGATGGAAGGTTATGAGCTTGGTAGATTATCAGATTGGAAGATTATCTGGGTAGAAGACTGTGCATATGGAAGATTATCAAGATAGAAGTTTGCCGGGATGGAAGATTATCAGGATGTAATATTATTAGGAAGGTAGATTATCAGGATGTAATATTATTAGGAAGGTAGATTATCAGGGAGGAAGATTTTCAGGATCAAAATTTGTCAGGCTGGAAAATTGTCATAATGGAAGATTGTTAGGATGGAAGATTATCATGATAGATGATTACATAGAAAGCCTTCTCACTGCACTGCACTGATGTGTCCTTCCATGTACTTGGAGGAATTTGTGAATGAAATCATTGTTTAGTGAACAAGCTGGATGAATGATGTTCCTCAAGTTACAATTAAAGTAATCATGCCATTAGAACCTCTGGTGACCCCACCTGGAAATGCTAGTTTCTTGGCTGTCATATCGATCATTTCTAATCATTCGTTTTTTTGGTTTTTTTTGCATCTCTGGCTCCAAAACTGTTTTAAAATAAAGACTTTTCTCCAACTTTCCTGATCTGCATACTTATTCTGGGTAGGTAACATAAATTACAACCAGCAGGTCAGCATAACAACCAATCTAATAGCATTTTCAGAAGGAGGTCAGGAATGACAGGTCTCACAGTTTGCCCATGACAATTTTATTATTGAAGTAGATGTAAGCCATAACTAAATGACATGTAGTTTTCAAAAACAATGTCCATCATAAGCCATTTTGTAAACAAGGCTTGTGTTCAGTTTTTGTTCAGTGGTTGTTGCATGTGAATGCTGCTGATTATCTCCTCCCACCTCTCTGCAGCCACTTCATGGCTACATATACTTTAGAGATGGCTACATGAAGTTTCTTTGGGTGGGATTGCTGGTGGTAACAACAATGCACCATATCTTCTTAATGTGTGTTTAAATAGCCACTTGTAGTCTCCATCAGAAGCCAGTGTGACAGGATGACAGTGCCGAAGTAAGGATGAGTTAAGGCATGGGATGAACTGAGTTTGACCAAAACCCACTGGGAACTCACTTGACAGCAGGCTGCCCTGACAATCCGCTGCAGCCATGGAATGCCCCACTCCACAGCCACACATAACATATAAAAGAATATACAGTATTTCACAAAAGTGAGTACACCCCTCACATTTTTGTAATTATTTTATTCTCTTTATTCTTTTCATGTGACAACACTGAAGAAATGACACTTTGCTACAATGTAAAGTAGTGAGTGTACAGCTTGTATAACAGTGTAGAATTTCTGTCCCCTCAAAATAACTCAACACACAGCTTTTATTGTCTAAACCGCTGGCAACAAAAGTGAGTACACCCCTACGTGAAAATGTCCAAATTGGGCCCAAAGTGTCAATATTTTGTGTTGCCACCATTATTTTCCTGCACTGCCTTGACCCTCTTGGGCATGGAGTCCCACAGACCCATGATCTCAACATCATCAAGTCTGTCTGGGATTACATGAAGAGACAGAAGGATTTGAGGTAGACTACATCCACAGAAGTTCTGTGGATAGTTCTAGATGTTTGGAACAAACTACCTGACGAGTGCCTTCAAAAACTGTGTGCAAGTGTACCTAGAGGAATTGGTACTGTTTTGAAGGTAGAGTGGTCAAACCAAAAAATATTTTGATTTGGATTTCTCTTCTGTTTATTTACTCTCCATTGTGTTAATTGATACAATTTAACTAATAACACTTTTATACTTACAGCATTTTTTCACACCAGTATATATACAGGGCATCCGGAAAGTATTCACAGCGCTTCACTTTTTCCACATTTTAATTGAAATCTAATTAAAAATAAAAAATGAAAAACAAATCACATATGCATACAGTATCCCACAAAAAGGAGTACACCCTCACATTTTTGTAAATATTTTATTATATCTTTTCATGTGACAACACTGAAGAAATGACACTTTGCTACAATGTAAAGTAGTGAGTGTACAGCTTGTATAACAGTATTAATTTGCTGTCCCCTCAAAATAACTCAACACACAGCCATTAATGTCTAACCCACTGGCAGAAAAAGTAAGTACAGACCTAAGTAGAAATGTCCAAATTGGGCCCGAAGTGCCAATATCTTGTATGGCCACCATTATTTTCCAACACTGCCTTAACCCTCTTTGGCATGGAGTTCACCAGAGCTTCACAGGTTGCCACTGGAGTCCTCTTCCACTCCTTCATGATGACATCACGGAGCTGGTGGAAGTTAGAGATCTTGGGCTCCTCTACCTTCCGTTTGAGAATGCCCCACAGATGCTCAATAGGGTTTAGGTCTGGAGACAAGCTTGGCCAGTCCATCACCTTTACCCTCAGCTTCTTTAGCAAGGCAGTGGTCATCTTGGAGGTGTGTCTGGGGTCGTTATCATGTTGGAATACTGCCCTGTGGCCCAGTCTCCGAAGGGAGGGGATTATGCTCTGCTTCAGTATGTCACAGTACATGTTGGCATTCATGGTTCCCTCAATGAACTGTAGTTCCCAGTGCCGGCAGCACTCATGCAGCCCCAGACCATGACACTCCCACCACCATGCTTGACTGTAGGCAAGACACACTTGTCTTTGTACTCCTCACCTTGTTGCCACCACACACGCTTGACACCAACTGAACCAAATATGTTTATCTTCATCTCATCAGACCACAGGACATGGTTCCAGTAATCCATGTCCTTAGTCTGCTTGTCTTTAGCAAACTGTTTGTGGGCTTTATTGTGCATCATCTTTAGAAGAGGCTTCCTTCTGAAAAGACAACCATGCAGAACAATTTAATGCAGTGTGCGGTGTATGGTCTGAGCACTGACAGGCTGACCCCCCGCCCCTTTAACCTCTGCAGCAATGCTGGCAGCACTGATACCTCTATTTCCCAAAGACAACCTCTGGATATGAAGCTGAGCACGTGCACTCAACTTCTTTGGTCGACCATGGCGAGGCCTGTTCTGAGTAGAACCTGTCCTGTTAAACCGCTGTATTTTCTTGGCCACCGTGCTCCAGCTCAGTTTCAGGATCTTGGCAATCTTCTTATAGCCTATGCCATCATTTTTCAGATCCTCAGAGAGTTCTTTGCCATGAGGTGCCATGTTGAACTTCCAGTGACCAGTATGAGAGAGTGAGAGCGATAACACCAAATGTAACACACCTGCTCCCCATTCACACCTGAGACCTTGTAACACTAACGAGCCACATGACACTGGGGAGGGAAAATGGCTAATTGGGCCCAATTTGGACATTTTCATTTAGGGGTGTACTCACTTTTGTTGCCAGCGGTTTAGACATTAACCTCCCTAGTGGTAATCCCAAGTGTGGCACTCGGGATTGCATCGCAGGATGCAGGCAAAGTTACTTACCTTGTCCCCAGGATCTTGCAATATCCTCCCACTGTGTGTGAGGGCTGTGTCCTCGGCTTGATCTATCACTGTGCCGGGCTCCATTCCCTGCGAGCATTGCGACGCACGGGGACGGAGCCCGGCAGCAAATTCAAAAAGTGAAAAACACATAACACATACAGTACACTGTAATCCTTGTAAATTACTGTATCAAATCATTTCACATCCCTTTTGTCCCTAGTGCTTTGTCCAGAGCCCTGCATGCAGTACACACCGCTCCTAAAGCGCCTCAAAAAAGCTGCTTGCAGGACTTTTCTTGAGGTCCTGCCAGCGCAGCACCCCAGTGTGAAAGCACTCGGGCTTTCACACTGGGATTGCAGATGAGGCATTTTTCAGGTGCTTTACAGGCGCTATTTTTTTTTAGAAAAACGCCTCCAGCTTGAAAGGGGTCTAAAAGTAACGACAGCGACAATTCTGCAACTGAGCAAATTTCAGTGTTTTTGATTTGATTACATTATTGAATACATTTTATTATTATTATTTGTTATAATTATTTATAGTTATTTATTTTATTATAATTCATGATTTTGTGTTTCCAACATTATCATACCTGGGATGTCTACTAGACACTTGTTTGGACAGATTTAAGTGTGTTATTACTAAGAATTACAGGCCTACAATATAAAACACCAAATTTCCATGCAAAACAATGTACCGCTTTGAGACGCAAAAATCTGACATAATCATACTGCCAGGTAGGTTAATAGCTGTGTGTTGAGTTATTTTGAGGGGACAGCAAGTTTACACTCTTATACAAGCTGTACATTCACTACTTTACATTGTAGCAAAGTGTTGTCACATGAAAAGATATAATAAAATATTTACAAAAATGTGAAGGGTGTACTCTCTTACTGTATACTGTAAAGCAGGGGTGTCCAAACTTTTTTCAAAGAGGGCCAGATTTGATGAAGTGAACATGCGTGAGGGCTGACCATTTTGCCTGACATTCTTTGAACCATTAAAATTAGGCCGCATTCACACAGGCGCCATCAGTTTAGCCACATTAAAAATGTATCAGTTCTTATCCGTTGCTTCATCCATCTTCCGTTCCGTTAATCTCCCTTTTCATCCTTCTTCCATTCCGTTAACATCCGTTTACATGCATTAATTTACCTGTTTACATCTGTTTTTGCATCCATTTCGATACGTTTACAGCAGTTTCTGTGGCTTTGATAACATTACCCAGAAAGCATTGCTCCTCCCATGCTGAATTGCAGTTTTCAGTGCGTGACTTGTCCTTGCCATGTCCTTCCTTTGTCCTTGTCCTTGTGTGTGCTATCTGCGCTGTGCGATGGATTCCAACAATTATTGGGACAGCATGACATTGTTCGTCATATTTGCCTATATGAGGAGAATGGAGAGCAAGAAAAAGAAGATTGTGGCTAGGAGACATCGATTTTGGACCCACCCCATGCTACTGAAGCGGCCTTCTGAAGGTTTTGTGGCTCTGCACTTGCAATTGGCCAGTCCTATACCTCTTTAAACTATTATTTTTTCTGGGCATTTCAACTATTTCAGAGATATTGCACAATACTTTCTTAGCCATATAGGAAGAGCTGTGTCCAGCAGTGATGCCATTACCAGATGGGAACATGTGGCGAAGAATAGCAGATGGATTTTAGAATCGAGCAAACTTTCCAAATTGTAGCGAAGCCATTGATGGAAAGCATATCCGTATCCAAAAGTCTCCGCGTTCCGGGTCCAGATTTCAAAATTAGAAGAAATATTTTTCATTGGTCCTCATGGCTATCTGTGATAGCATTTATAAATTTTATAAATTTATCGCTATGGACCTTGGGGCATATGGCAGCAGTACTGATTGCAGAGTGTTCCGTGAGTCTGTAATGGGTGGAAAGCTGTGAGAAGGGCTGAAGGACCAGACCTGCCTTTCGTGCTTGTTGCAGATGAGGCCTTCACACTTTCTCAATATTTGCTTAGGCCTTATGCCAGAAGTAATCTGGACGACAAGAAGAGGATCTTTAACTATCGGCTGAGCCGCTTAATGTATATTTGGCATATTGTCCAGTAAATGGCGTGTTTTCCAAACACCCTTGCAACTCAGTCTTGAGAATGCTGACTTAGTAATTCAGGTCTGCTGCATTCTGCATAATATTGTCCGGGATAAGGAGGGCATCCACGTTGAGGAAGAGGAAGAGTTCCTCCTGCCCTCCGTACAGTACAGCAGAGTTCGTGCAAGGAGATCCTACATTGCCGTGTGGGAACAATTTGCCGACTACTTTCTATCTCCACCAGGAGATGTTCCCTGGCAATATCAATATATGTAAATAATTCAGTGCAAATTTCAATGATTGTACAAATATGTCCTAAGATGCCATATGAAAATTACTTGTGTTATGTTTGCTATTTTTGGATAGCCGAGTTACCATGCAAGAAGCTCTTGGCTGGGTTTCCATATCATGGAGAAAGGTTGTTTGGGGAAGATTTGGATACATTTATTCAAAGATTTGGGGGGTAAAAGTACCCTTCTGCTTGTTAAGAAAAAGAATAGACGGCCTTCTTTTAAACCTTCTCCTCAGATGTCTGGGACTACAGCCTCCAGGCAGTCTCGACGGCCTCCACCGTCATAACCAGGCACAGGGCTACAAAAGCCCAGAAGTCCACATAACAGAATCCCAAGGCTTCCTTGTGAAGGGGCGCCCCTGCTCAATCGAATGGGGGGAAGACTGCAGTGATTTTAAGAAACTTGGCAAAAGGAAATCCAAGACAAGTGGGTCCTCTCTGTAGTAGCCCTAGGCTACAAACTAGTGTCCTAAGAGTTTCCACCATCGCGTTTTCTAAGATCAAACGTTCCCAAGGACCCAGTAAAGAAAATGTCCTTATTTCTGGCACTGGACCGATTACTGTATCAGGGAGTAATAATAGAGGTTCCCTCAGCAGAGAGGGACATGGGGTTTTATTCAAATCTCTTTATGGTACCAAAACCAAATGGAGATGTCAGATCCATTCTAGATCTCAGGAATCTGAATCACTTCCTAAACATTCGCTCCTTTCGAATGGAGTCAATTCGGTCAGTTGTTTTCACCCAACAGGGAGGAGAGGTTCTAGCATCCATAGATATCAAGGATGCGTATTTACATGTGCCAATATTTCCCGCTCACCAGAGGTTTCTGCGGTTTGCAGTAGAGCAGCGCCACTTTCAGTTCGTGGCCTTGCCGGTTAGCCACCGCTCCCCGACTGTTTAGAAAAGTGTTAGTCCCAGTACTAGCAAGACTAAGGGGCCAGGGTATAGCAATAATAGCATACCTAAACGACCTGCTACTGGTAGATCAGTCAAAAGCAGAGTTAAATCAGGGGGTGTCCAGAACAGTCAGTTATCTGAGACACCTGGGTTGGATTCTCAATCTAGAGAAATCATCCTTACAGCCAGTAAGAAGGCTGCAGTATTTGAGCCTGGTCATAGACACAACCCAAGAAAGGGTGTTCTTGCCTCAGGCAAAGGTCAACGCTCTAAGAGAGCTGGTCCAGGCGGTCAAGGCAAAGAAGGGTCCTTCCATTCGCCTTTGTATGAGATTACTAGGAAAAATGGTAGCTTCCTTCGAAGCGGTTCCCTATGCCCAGTTTCATTCAAGACTGTTGCAACACAGTATTCTGTCTGCTTGGAACAAATGGATCCAAGCCTTGGATTATCCAATGAATCTGGCTCCAAAGGTACGCCAGAGTCTCAACTGGTGGTTGATAACTAGGAATTTACAGAAGGGGAAATCCTTCATTCCAGTTTCCTGGAAAGTAGTAACAACGGATGCCAGCTTATGGGGCTGGAGAGCAGTTCTAGAAGACACCACTGCTCAAGGGAAGTGGTCAGAGTCCGAGAAGACCTTGCCCATCAATATCCTAGAGATTCGGGCAGTACGTCTGGCTCTAAAAGCATGGACGTCCAGGTTGCGGAATTCTCCTGTCAGGATACAATCTGACAATGCCACAGCAGTGGGCCTATATCAATCACCAAGGGGGCACCAGAAGCCACGCAGCCCAAAGGGAGGTGGACCATATTCTTTCTTGGGCAGAGAAACATGTTCCTTGCCTATCTGCAGTTTACATGCCAGGAGTGGAAAACTGGCAGGCAGATTTTCTGAGCCGTCAACAGTTGTTGCTGGGAGCATGGTCTCTACAGCCCAAGGTCTTTTTGGCCATATGCCAAAGATGGGGGACGCCGGACGTAGCTCTATTGGCGTCCAGGTTCAACAAGAAGTTGGACAACTTTGTGGTGAGAACAAGGGATCCACTTGCACTTGGAGTAGATGCGTTAGTGACCCCGTGGAATCAGTTTTCACTGATCAGGGAAGAAGGGAAGCCGGTAATCCTAGTGGCCCCGACATGGCCCAGAAGACCCTGGTATGCAGGGATTGTGAGAATGGCAGTAGGGGAGTCTTTGACTCTTCCAACTTATCCGGACCTGCTTTCAGGGACCGATATTCCATCCTGCCTTAAAATTGCTAAACTTAACAGTGTGGCTATTGAAGCCCACATTCTAAAAAATCGGGGGCTTTCAGGTTCGGTATTAACCACCCTGATTAATACCAGAAAGCGAGAATCCAGGACCATTTATTACAGGGTCTGGAACGCCTATGTCACTTAGTGTGAAATTAAGGGTTGGCATCCTCATAAGTATGTCATAGGAAGAATTCTGGCCTTTTTACAATTAGGAATAGAAATGAAGCTGGCCTTAAATACAATCAAGGGTCAGGTTTCGGCCTTGGCAGTGTTTTTCCAAAGGCCGCTGGCTTCGCACTCTTTAGTCCGGGCATTCATACAAGGGGTAACTCAGATAACTCCGCCAGTTAGAATACCCTTGTGCCCATGGGATTTGAACTTGGTTTTGTCGGTGGTGCATAGACAACCCTTTGAACCTATACGGAATATTCCTTTGATCCTTTTGATAAGGAAATTGGTATTCCTAGTTGCGATAACCTCTTAAAGAAGAGTATCAAGTAGCAAGAAGGCTGCTTTCTCCTGTAAAGAGCCATACTTAATCATTCACAAGGATAAGGTGGTGCTGCGTCCGCACCCAAACATTTTACCAAAGGTAGTATCTGGGTTTCATCTGAATCAAGATGTTTCCTTAGCTTCTTTTTTCCCAGAACCTTGTTCTGCAGAAGAAAAATTATTACACTCTGTTGATGTAGTGAGAGCAGTTAAAGCCTATCTGAAAGCGACTGCTCAGATACGGAAAACTGATGTGTTGCCGGAAGGCCCTAGAAAGGGTCAGGCAGCATCGAAATCTACTGGTGCTAAGTGTATTCGTCAGGTGATTAGTCAGACTTATGGCTTGAAAAGAAGGGTTCTTCCCTTTAAGATTAATGCGCACTCTACCCGGGCAGTCAGTACTTCATGGGCAGTGCATCACCAAGCCTCTGTGGCTCAGATTTGCAGGGCCGCTACTTGGTCATCAGTACATACATTCACAAGATTTTATCAAATGGATGTAAGATTGCAGGAGGACACCACCTTCGGGTGCAGTGTGCTGCAGGCAGCAGTATAGGTCCTCATGCCTGGCAGCGGCTTTTTGCTATTTGCTTTGTGTCTCCCTCCCCTCAGGTGGCATTGCTTTGGGACATTCCGCATAGTTATTACTATGGTGCTCTGTGTCCTGTGATGTACGATAAAGAAAATAGGATTTTTATAACAGCTTACCTGTAAAATCCTTTTCTTGGAGTACATCACGGGACACAGAGGTCCCTCCCCTCTTAGTGGGATATGTGTATATATTGCTTTGCTACAATAACTGAGGTACTCCCAGTATGGGAGGGGTTATATAGGAAGGGGCACTTCCTGTTTCCTTTTTGGTTATACCAGTGTCCATTCACGTAAAGGTGGCCTATAACCCACATAGATATTACTATGGTGCTCTGTGCCCCGTGATGTACTCCAAGAAAAGGATTTTACAGGTAAGCTGTTATAAAAATCCTATTATTCAGATGGATAGCAATATGTTTATGCTTAGGTCACCACAAATTGAGTGTGCAACAAGGACAGCAATAGACACAAAAATTATGTCCTTCTAGGACAAGGTGCGCACACTTCAGAGAGGGCAGAAAGGATGTGACCTGACCTCAAACTCACATGCATTACTACAAATGGTAAATAACAATACATACAAAGCAGAGTGCCACATGGTTTGGCTCTGTTGCAGCGAGAGACTGAACAGTACGTAACTCACACGTTTTCTTAATCTCATGATTCCATAAAAACAGTGACAAGACAGCATGCTGCAGTTGGGCAACACTTACCATGCTGAGCACGCTGTTTGGGAGTCATGGTGGACCAATTTGGTGTCACAAGCTTAGAGATTTCATCCCATAGTTGCTGTGTTCTTACTCTGCAAAAAAACACTAATCAAAACAAAAAACTTGAATTATCAGCACAGGGGACATAACTTACACTCAGTATTATCCCTTGTGCTGATTTCTTTTCTTTTAGATCATTAGATGTAGTGGCTGCATTCGTTTTCTTTTTTTAGGCTTTTTTCTCTGTTTTCCCCTGGTAATCTGGCCAGTAACACACCTCCTGTATTTTATAGACACCACTCTGGATGAAGGAGCACAGGGGGAGATTTGGACAGCAGCAGTCTGGGGGGGAGGGGAGTGTTAGAAGTATTAGCAGATACAGTAAATACAGTAAATAGAGTAACAAACTGAAGCTGAACTCCAGGTAACACTTTATAATCAGTTATAGCAACAGTTTGTTTACTTTTGAGGTAAAGGTAAATACATAAAAGATGATCATTTAAGCACCCCTGTCAGTGTTTAGTGGTTTGTCTCATCCCTGTAACTGCAAGAGAGCTTGTTCTGTTGAAAAACAATTGGCTGGACCACCTGATGAAAATAGGAGAAAGAAAGTCTAAAAAGTAAACAAATGCAACCATCACATCTAAGAATCTGTAAGCTGCAATATAATAACTTTTCGCGTTTGGGTTTAATACTGCTTTAGTTCTAATAACCCCCAACACACCAGAAAATTACAGCAATGGTGGGGGGTGATCATGTGGTAGGGGGCTGGGATCGACCTCTTACTTAGATCTGTGATCACCCGAGTCTCATCGACTCGGATGATCACAGCGGGGGGGGGGGGGGTGGCGAGGCTGCAAAGGGGAGGACGTCAATAGACGTACTCCCGGCGAAGCAGATCCATGCTGTAGCCGTCTTTCGGGAGTTGAAAACAAATCTATCATTAGAAACAATTTTTTTTTTTTTTAGACTGTGGTTTTTCTGCAGTGTCCTGAAACTGAACATTAACAAAAAGATTGCTTCTTAAAGAAGAAATGGCAGCAGTCTGAGAATTGGTGGGAACCTAAAATGATGCAAGTTTCTACAGCAAATTCCATCTAGCCAACTATACTATAGGCAAAAGGTGGTAAATAATGCATACAATTTAGTCTAATAAAATAGATTATTCACCTCAGTCGAGTGATAAGAGCCAGCCTATATGGGGCTCTTCATACCACATGCACAATTATTATAAGATAGTGTTTTGTAACATTATTAAACTGTGTGAACCTTTTAAAAGTGTTTTTATTTATTATTGGCTACAAAATACTGGATTTCCAGGCTATCATTTGGCCAAAAGTTGAAAGGTTATATTTTTACGAAATGAAAATCTCTTCCTCTTTTCACTCTCACAAATCATGGAAGCTAGGGCATGAAAATCTCCCCAAACCCCACACTCCAGAACAACATTGCATCTCTCTAAAATGAATTCATTCTGCATCTGTAAGCTACATAAAAACATATGTTGTTAACTTTGCCCTTCCAAATCTGACCATACATATAATAATAACAACTGACCAATCTGTGATAGATCACTTGGAAATAATAATTTGACACAATAAATGAATAAAGGCATTTATTCAACCTATTCAAAACATGTATTTACAACGAAAACAGGGCTAAACATTCCTTTACAGTGAATTGCAGAGCCTGGTTTCCTGGGTCAATGAGGGGCAGAAGAGTCTGGTATTCTGGGGACAATGAGGGGTAGAAGAGTCTGGTATCCTGGGGCAATGAGGGGTAGAAGAGTCTGGTATCCTGGGGACAATAACTTGCAGAAGAGCCTGGTATACCTGGGGACACTGATGGGCAGAAGAGTCTGGTATCCCTGGGGACAATGAGGGGCAGAAAAGTCTGGTATCCCTGGAGACAATGATGTGCAGAAGAACCTGGTATCCCTGGGGACAATGAGGGGCAGAAGAGTCTGGTATCCTGGGGACAATAAGGGGCAGAAGATTCTGGTATCCTGGAACAATGACCTGCAGAAGAGCCTGGTATCCCTGGGGACAATGAGGGGCAGAAGAGTCTGGTATCCCTGGGGACAATGACATGCAGAAGAGCCTGGTATCCCTGGGAACAAGAAGGGACAGAAGAGTCTGGTATCCTGGGGACAATGAGGGGCAGAAGAGTCTGGTATCCCTGGGGACAATGAGGGGCAGAAGAGTCTTGTATCCCTGGGGACAATGACATGCAGAAGAGCCTGGTATCCCTGGGAACAAGAAGGGACAGAAGAGTCTGGTATCCTGGGGACAATGAGGGGTAGAAGAGTCTGGTATCCTGGGGCCAATGACTCGCAGAAGAGCCTGGTATCCCTGGGGACAATGATGTGCAGAAGATCCTGGTATCCCTGGGGACAATGACATGCAGCCTGGTATCCCTGGGGACAATAAGGGTTAGAAGAGCCTGGTATCCCTGGGGACAATAAGGGGCAGAAGAGCCTGGTATCCCTGGGACAATGAGGGGCAGAAGAGCCTGGTATTCTGGAGACAATGAGGGGCAAAAGAGCCTGGTATTCTGGAGACAATGAGGGGCAGAAGAGCCTGGTATTCTGGGGACAATGAGGGGCAGAAAAGTCTGGTATTCTTGGCCAATAAAGTGCAGAAGAGTCTGGTATCCTGGAACAATGAGGGGCAGAAGCCTGATGTTCAGAGTCAGTAAGGCACAGGAAATTCTGGTGCCCTAAATCAGCAGGGGGCAGAAAAGCCTGCTATCTGGGGTAAGTGAGGAGATGAGCCCTGTGTCCTGGGTTAGTGAGACTCTAAAGAGCCTGGTGTCTGGGGTCATGAAGGTACAGAATATCCTAGTGGACACAATGAGGCACAGAATGGGGTGGTGGATTGGGTCAGTGAGGTGTAGGAGAACCTTGTGTCCTGGATCCATAGGATGAAGATAGCTTGATCGTTTTAGCTCTGGAATTAATCCCCTTTTTAATGCATGCCAATATTCTGTTTGCTTTGTTAGCAGCAGCTTGGCATTGCATGCCATTGCTGAGCCTATCATCTACTAGGACCCCCAGGTCCTTTTCCATCCTAGATTCCCCAGAGGTTCTCCCCCCAGTGTATAGATTGCATTCATATTTTTGCCACCCAAATGCATTATTTTACATTTTTCTACACTGAACTTCATTTGCCATGTAGTTGCCCACCCCATTAATTTGTTCAGATCTTTTTGCAAGGTTTCCACATCCTGCGGAGAAGTTCTAGCTCTGCTTAGCTTAGTATCGTCCGCAAATACAGAGATTGAACTGTTTACCCCATCCTCCAGGACGTTTATAAACAAGTTAAACAGGATTGGTCCCAGTACAGAACCCTGGGTGACCCCACTACCCACCCCTGACCATTCCGAGTACTCCCCATTTATCACCACCCTCTGAACTCGCCCTTGTAACCAGTTTTCAATCCATGTACTCACTCTATGGTCCATGCCAACAGACCTTATTTTGTACAGTAAACGTTTATGGGGAACTGCGTCAAATGCTTTTGCAAAATCCAGATACACAACATCTATGGGCCTTCTTTTATCTAGATTTTATCTAGATGGCAACACACCTCCTCATAGAAGGTTAATAGATTGGTTTGGCAAGAACGATTCTTTATGAATCCATGCTGATTACTGCTAATGATACCGTTGTCATTACTACAATCTTGTATATAGCCCCTTATAATCACCTTCAAGAGTTTACATACTATTAAAGTTAGGCTAACTGGTCTGTAATTCCCAGGTATGTATTTTGGGCCCTTTTTAAATATTGGTGCTACATTGGCTTTTCTCCAAGCAGCTGGAACCATTCTAGTCAGTAGACTGTCAGTAAAAATTAGGAACAATGGTCTGGCAATTACTTTACTGAGTTCCCTAAGTACCCTCAGGTGCAAGCCATCTGGTCCTGGTGATTTATTAATGTTAAGTTTCCCAAATCTAATTTTAATTCTGTCCTCTGTTAACCATGGATGTGCTTCGTGTTATGTTTCATGAGGATAAACACTGCAGTTTTGGTTACTGAAGCCCCCCGATTCCCTTATGAAAACTGAGGAGAAGAATAAATTCAATACCTTCGCCATCTCTCCATCCTTTGTAACCAGGTGTCCTTCCTCATTCTTTATGGGGCCAATATGGTCTGTCCTCCCTTTTTTACTGTTTACATACTTAAAGAATTTCTTGGGATTTTTTCTGCTCTCCTTCGCTATTTGTCTTTCATCTTCTATCTTAGCCGTCCTTATTGTACCCTTAAATTCCTTGTTGTATTCTTTATTGAGTCTGAATGCTGATGATGATCCCTCAACCTTGTATTTTTTGAAGGCATTCTCCTTTGCTTTTACAGTGGCTTGCGAAAGTATTCGGCCCCCTTGAACTTTTCAACCTTTTGCCACATTTCAGGCTTCAAACATAAAGATATAAAATTTTTATTTTTTGTGAAGAATCACCAACAAGTGGGACACAATTGTGAAGTGGAACAAAATCTTTTGGATTTTTGAAACTTTTTTAACTAATAAAAAAAATGAAAAGTGGGGCGTGCAAAATTATTCGGCCCCCTTGCGTTAATACTTTGTAGAGCCACCTTTTGCTGTGATTACAGCTGCAAGTCGCTTGGGGTATGTCTCTATCAGTTTTGCACATCAAGAGACTGAAATTCTTGCCCATTCTTCCTTGCAAAACAGCTCGAGCTCAGTGAGGTTGGATGGAAAGCGTTTGTGAACAGCAGTTTTCAGCTCTTTCCACAGATTCTCGATTGGATTCAGGTCTGGACTTTGACTTGGCCATTCTAACACCTGGATACGTTTATTTGTGAACCATTCCTTTGTAGATTTTGCTGTATGTTTGGGATCATTGTCTTGTTGGAAGATAAATCTCCGTCCCAGTTTCAGGTCTTTTGCAGACTCCAACAGGTTTTCATCCAGAATGGTCCTGTATTTGGCTGCATCCATCTGCCCCTCAATTTTAACCATCTTCCCTGTCCCTGCTGAAGAAAAGCAGGCCCAAACCATGATGCTGCCTCCACCATGTTTGACAGTGGGGATGGTGTTTTGAGTGTGATGAGCTGTGTTGCTTTTACGCCAAACATATTGTTTTGCATTGTGGCCAAAAAGTTCGATTTTGGTTTCATCGGACCAGAGCACCTTCTTCCACATGTTTGGTGTGTCTCCCAGGTGGCTTGTGGCAAACTTTAGACGAGACTTTTTATGGATATCTTTTGAGAAATGGCTTTCTTCTTGCCACTCTTCCATAAAGGCCAGATTTGTGCAGTGTACGACTGATTGTTGTCCTATGGACAGACTCTCCCACCTCAGCCCGAGTTCTCTGCAGTTCATCCAGAGTGATCATGGGCCTCTTGGCTGCATCTCTGATCAGTCTTCTTCTTGTCTGAGCTGAAAGTTTAGAGGGACAGCCAGGTCTTGGTAGATTTGCAGTGGTCTGATACTCCTTCCATTTCAAAATGATCGCTTGCACAGTGCTCCTTGGGATGTTTAAAGCTTGGGAAATCTTTTTGTATCCAAATCCGGCTTTAAACTTCTCCTTTACAGTATTACGGACCTGCCTGGTGTGTTCCTTGGTCTTCATGATGCTCTCTGCGCTTTCAACAGAACCCTGAGACTATCACAGAGCAGGTGCATTTATACAGAGACTTGATTACACACAGGTGGATTCTATTTATCACCATCAGTCATTTAGGACAACATTGGATCATTCAGAGATCCTCGCTGAACTTCTGGAGTGAGTTTGCTGCACTGAAAGTAAAGGGGCCGAATAATTTTGCACGCACCACTTTTCAGTTTTTTAATTGCTAAAAAAGTTTAAAATATCCAATAGATTTCGTTCCACTTCACAATTGTGTCCCACTTGTTGGTGATTCTTCACAAAAAATTAAAATTTTATATCTTTATGTTTGAAGCCTGAAATGTGGCAAAAGGTTGAAAAGTTCAAGGGGGCCGAATACTTTCGCAAGCCACTGTATATGCATTTTTACATTGGAGTTAAACCATCCAGGACTTTTGTTCGCTCTTTTAAATTTATTACCCAATGGGATGCATTGGCTAATGCCCTTATTTAATATGCTCTTAAAGCAAACCCATCTCTCCTCCGTGTTCTTTGTTCCTAAGATTTTATGCCAATTTATGCTTTCTAGCAAGATTTGTAGTTTAGGGAAGTTGGCTCTTTTGAAATTCAGTGTCTTTGTATTCCCCTTATGTTCCCTATTTGTGTGATTTATACTGAAGCCAATTTACCTAAATTGCCCCGTATTTCCACATCCGTGATCAGGTCTGTATTGTTGGAAATCAGTAGATCCAGTAACGCTTTATTTCTAGATGGTGCGTCTACCATCTAACCAATATAATTGTCCTGCAAGAGATTTAGGAACTGGCGATCCTTGAGTGAATGCGTGGTTCCCTTCGCCCAGTCTATGTCTGGATAATTAAAATCCCCCATTATGATAACACTTCCCATCCTTGCTGCTAATCCAAATTGTGATTGGAGATCTGTCTCCCCTTCCTCCCTCAGGTTAGGGGGCCTATAGCATACTCCCAGTATTATTTTCCCCTTAGCTTCATCCCTTTGGAGCTCTACCCATAAGGATTCCACCTCCTCCCTAGCTCCCTTAGTGATGTCATCTCTCACATTCACTTGTACATTATTCTTGATATATAGGCATACCCCTCCCCCTTTTTTACCCTCTCTATCCTTGCGATAAAGGGTATACCCTTGAATGTTTGCCAGCCAATCATGAGAGCTGTTGAACCAGGTCTCTGAAATTCCCAAAAAGTGGGTGTTCCAAGTGGGTGTTCCAAAATTGCAGCTAGGAATTGCTACTATACTTACCTTGGGTTTATGTGCTTTGGTCAACCTACCACTAATGCCCCCAATACTACCCTCTGGAATATGTTCCACGCTGATTATCTCCACCTCTGGACCCCCCCATAGCATAGTTTAAAAACCCCTCTAACTTTTTGACCATCTTCATTCCCAGCTGATCTGCACCCTCCTCATTTAGGTGCAGTCCATCCTTTCTATAGTACTGGTTATCGACTGAGAAGTCAGCCCAGTCCTCCAGGAACCCAAACTCCTCCTTACTACACCAGCTCTTCAGCCACTTGTTTACTTCCCTAATCTCCCTCTGCCTTTCTGGTGTGGCTTGATGTACCGGTAGTATTCCTGAGAATACTACCTTGGAGGTTCTTTTCCTTAATTTAGCTCCCAAGTCCCAAAGGCGTTCTTTAGGACACTCCATCTGCCTCTGACTTTGTCATTGGTGCCAACGTGCACCATGACAGCAGGGTCTTCCCCAGCCCCTCCCTGTAATCTGTCCACCAGATCCGTGATGTGCTGAACCCGAGCGCCCGGTTGACAACATACAGTTTGGCACTTCAGGTCTTTGTTACAGATTGGCCTCTCTGTCCTTCTAAGAATTGAGTCCCCTACCATCTGAATCTGTCTTTCCTTTCCCTTCGCTTCCCCCCCACTCTCACATGAGGAGTTCTTCCCCCGGCAACTGGGAGAGTCCCTCAACTCCAGCAGTGCTGGTTCCTGACTGGTTTCACTAATGTCACTCAATAGAGCGTACTTATTGGGATGCTCCAGCCCTGGATTGGCCTCCCTTGCACTTCCCCCTCTACCCTTCTTGACTGTCACCCATCTACTCTTTCCTAGTGACTGCACCCCTTTGTCTCCACCCTCCTATGTGCTGGCCCCTGCCGGCACCTGCTGTGTATGTTCCTGGCTCTCCTTTAGTATGGAGGGACTTCTCAGTGCTGACAGTTGCTTCTCCAGATTCAGAACCTGGGCTTCCAGGGAAACAATGCGCTTACATTTTGCACAGCAGTATTCACCCTTGATCGGATGATCAAGGAACGCATACATGCTGCAAGATGAACGGGTCGCCTCTCCACACCCGCCGGGCATCATACCTATTAAATTTAATGAGGATTGGGGGTTATTCCCTATCCAAATTACCTAACAACTAGCTTCCTGATACTAATACTCAACAAGACAATACACAGGTGCTCAACAAGACAATACACAGGTACTCAACAAGACAATACACAGGTACTCAACAAGACAATACACAGGCACTCGCAGACCTACGTGCACTCGCAGAACTACGTGCACTCGCAGACCTATGTGCACTCGCAGAACTACGTGTACTCGCAGACCTAAGTGCACTCACCGAACTACGTGCACTCGCAGACCTACGTGCACTCGCAGAACTACGTGCACTTGCAGACCTACGTGCACTCGCGGACCTAAGTGCACTCGCAGAACTACATGCTTTGGAGGAGTCAAGATGACATAAAAAATGAGATGATTTAACAGAAAGAGTTATTGCATTTCGTAAATTATAAAGTGGCTATGATATGTGGCCTTTTGTAAAGGATATATATTTGTTGAATTTCCTTTATAAATTTGCAAAAACAAAGATATAAAAAAAGATAATATGATAATGTGACCTAATCAAATTATTCAAAGTATCTAGTCAGCAAGAAGCCAGGGATTACAGATTTTTTCAGATTCTCTTTACTTACTGTAAGTAGTTTTGTAATTCAGTGACATTTTGCTTTACTAAACATTCATAAAGAAAAGATCAGTGTAAAGTCCTATTGGCCGAATGCCCGGCGACGTTGGCCGGTTCAATAAAAACTAGCCGACATCCGGCCCGTGTGTGTGGCAGCCGGTCTGACAAAAGCCAGCCATTTGGCCGGCTTCTGTCGGACGAGCATGCTGGAAAACCAGCAGCTCACTGACTCCTAAGCATTCTCAGCCAATTACAGGCCTACAATATAAAACGCCAAATTTCCATGCGAAACAATGTACATCAAAAATCTGACATAAAAATACTGCCAGGGAGGTCAAAGGCTAACTGTACTTTAGTATGGTTATCCTTTAAATTATGCACACACATACAGGGGTAGATTTACTAAAACAGCTGCACTCAGAATCTGGTGCAGCTGTGAATGGTAGCCAATCAGCTTCTAACTTCAGCTTGTTCAATTGGCAAAGAAACCTGGAAGCTGGAAGCTCTCTATTTGCCCTGTTTACCATTATCATTGAAAGTGGAAGTAAAAGAAAACCCCAAAGTAAGAAAAGTAATAGAAGGGAAATTTTCTAATGAGGATACAAGTCCCCAAAGAATTCCCTTAATTTGCAAGTATTTCTTCTCACTTCCTGTTTGGCTATGGGACAGGAAGTGAAGGTAAATCTCCCCAATGGGACACAGATGGTGAAAAAAAAAAAATCTATCCTAAATGAAAAAAAATGTTTTGCCTATAATTCTACTTTATTTCATAGATGTGTATATCTAAATCTGGAAGATGGTTATTTGCTACCTCTGCTGAACTCCATGAACAAAATAAGTTATCTATGTAAGTTTCCATCTTTTCAAATAAGATGTGAGTAAATAATAATTGGATAGTCTTCAAACAAGCTCTTTTTGTTGATAGATACTGATGAACGAGCATGTTTAACTGCTTGCCAACCAGCCGCCACAGTTGTGCCTGTGGCAGGTTGGCTCGGCTGCGTAAATCGCCATCATTGTACGTCCGCGCATGCCCATTGGCTAGGGGGGGGGGAGTCATACAGCGGGTTCGGCAGACTTAATGTCCGCCGGCCACCCACAATCACTCCAGAGAGAGAGGCAGAATGGGGATCTGCCAGTATAAACAAACAGATCCCCATTCTGTCAGGGGAGTAGAGTGAGATCGTCTGTTCCTAGTGATTAGGAACAGCGATCTCTCTCCTCCTCTAGTCAGCCCAGCCCCCATAAAGTTGGAAACACCTCCCAGGGAACACATTTAACCCCTTGATCACCACTAGTGTTAAACCCTTCCCTGCCAGTGTCATTTATACAGTAATATGTGCATTTTTATAGCACTGATCGCTGTATAAATGTCACTGGTCCCAAAAAAGTGTTAAATGTGTCCTATCTGTCTGCCGCAATGTCGCAGTCATGCTAGAAAATTGCAGATCATCGCTACTCATTACTAGTAAAAAAACAAACAAAAAAAACCCTATAATTCTATCCCCTATTTTGTAGACGCGATAACTTTTGCGCAAACCAATTAATATACGCTAATTGGGATTTTTTTTACCAAAAATATGTAGCAGAATACACATTGGCCTAAACTGAGGAAGAAATTTGTTTTTTTTTTTTTACATTCTTTTTTTTTTTTTGGTATTTATTATAGCAAAAAGTAAAAAATATAGTTTTTTTTTTCAAAATTGTCGCTCTTTTGTCTCTGTTTATAAAAAATGCAGCGGTGATCAAATACCACCTAAAGAAAGCTCTATTTGTGCGAAAAAAAAGGACGTCAATTTTGTGTGGGTGCAGCATCGCACGACCGCGCAATCGTCAGTTAAAGCGACACAGTGCCGTATCGCAAAAAATGGCCTGGTCAGGAAGTGGGTAAATCCTTCCGGGGCTGAAGTGGTTAATGTGTTCTGCATTCCCACCTTTTTAGTGCTGGCCCTTACGTGACAACACAAGATTGGCCCACTGGGTATATAACTTATCACCCCCCCCCCCAAACCCCTTCCCCCTCCACAAGAGGTAGTGATGATATCATACATCACGGAGAAAATATTACACATACACCAACAGGGTGTTTGATCAGTAATAATGTTAAAAAAAATAGTTTCTCATTAACTTTGTGCTTGCAGAACCCCAGGAACATGGTCAGATCACGACTTCCTCCCCCAATCATTTCTAACTTTCTCTTGACTTCCAAAATAGTTTGGATTTACTTTGTCTTTTGGCTTTTGGGAAAAACAGCAGCTGTCATGCGATTCTCTGGCAATCACCAGCCAGAGGCAGCAAACTGACCTTCTGTGAGTTGTTTACCATTGAGTTGGAGCATTGTTTGATATTAGCTGGCAGGAGATGACAATGCTATCAATACAGGGCATGATAGCAAGCCTATTGATTATTGAAGGGGTATCTTCGGCAGGTTTGGCTGAAATGTGTTGACCCTTGCAGATAAAGTGCTGCTGGTTGACTTGGCGACAAGGATATGAGGAGGCGGAGTGCTCCAAAAGAGGACAAAGATCACCGCGCGCCTGCTTGAGTCTGTCATTCTCACAGTAGTACACAAGCTCCATATTTACTCTGCACTTCTCCACTAATTGCACATTTCTCTAAATCGGGATCCATTTTAATGCTTCATTTAGCCCTATTTAGCACAACAAGTGCAGAGCTGGTATCTTGAAGTTTCCTGATGTCAAAAACATATCTAATGTGTTGTAGCAAAGGTAATATTTGTATTGCTAACAAATGTCACTTGAGAAGCACATATCAGCAGGAAAAACTGTGAATATAAACCAGGGAGATAGTCCAGTTGGTCAAAGCTGTGCACCTGGCTGTCACTTCACAAGGGAGGATGTACTTTCAAGCAGTTGGTGTCTGGTGGGACCATACCAGTACAGATAATACAAATAGAATGGCTTCTCTGAGCCTACTGCAATTCTTTTGAGCCCGAGTGCCCAAACTGCAACACAAAACCAACTTTTTTTTTTCAAACTGCCAACACCTATGTCAAGCTTAGGCCAAGCTTATGCATAGTTCCCAACTGTCCCTGATTTCGAGGGACTGTTGACTTGGAACAAAGTCCCTTTGTCCCTTTTTCTCTTCATTTGTCCCTCATTTTGGTCTGATCTATATAGTGTTTCCCAGTGCTAAACTTTTCAAATATTCAAATTTGTAAATATCAAAAGCCAATATAAGGAAGAGTAGTGGTAAAAAAAAGCCCTTGTGGGTCTAGCTAATCTTTTTTTTGTATAATTCTCCTTTAAAGGGGGCGTGGCAGGGTGTGTGTCCTATGCCTATACATTTGCTAATAGGTGTCCCTCGTTCCCATCAGAAAAAGTTGGGAGGTATGCTTCTGTCATGTTGTTTTGTAACCATCTTTGGCTATGCTGTGCATGTTAGATAGTGGAATGGCTTGTCATAAGCCTTATGACATAAGGCTTATGACAATCCTCCAAACACCAAATAAAAAGGATAGAAAACATTGTCACCCTAAAAAACACACTTACGAGCCCAGGCACCACACACATGCATAGCTCCCAACTGTCCCTGATTTCGAGGGACTGTCCCTGATTTGGACCAATGTCCCTTTGTCCCTCTTTCCTCCTCATTTGTCCCTCATTTTGGTCTGATCCTCATAGTTGTATATAAAATATACTTTTTATCTTTCAAAAAGTGTTTCCCAGTGCTAAACCTTTCACCCAATTTCTAAACTGCTGCATTTGTACATTTTAAGAGCCAATATAAAGGAATGGTAGTGGTTAAAAAAAAATCCTTGTGGATTTAATTACCTTTTTTTGGTTAATTTTCCTTTAAGGGGGTGTGTCAGGGGGCGTGTCCTATGCCTACATACATTTGTTAGTAGGTGTCCCTCATTCTGAACTCAATGTTGGGGGGTATGTACCTGCGTTCCACTGTCAAACACGCACAGCATAGCGGCTATACACATACATAGCTGTAATCAGATCGCTGCTCCTCATCATGACATTGCCCAATGATTTCTGATGTGTCCCATGTTCACCCCCAGACATCACAGCACACTCTCATCAAGTTCTGTATATTTTCCTCTTATGCCATGTACACACAGGCGGACTTTTCGACCGGACTGGTCCGATGGGACGAATCCGTCGGACAATCCGACCGTGTGTGGGCTTCATCGGCCCTGCAGCGGACTTTTTCGGGTGAAAATCAGACGGACTTTAGATTTGAAACATGCTTCAAATCTTTCCGATGGACTCGAGTCCAGTCGAAAAACCTGCTCGTCCGTATGCTAGTCCGACGGACAAAACCAACGCTAGGGCAGCTATTGGCTACTGGCTATCAACTTCCTTATTTTAGTCCGGTCGTACGTCATCACATACAAATCCGTCGGACTTTGGTGTGATCGTGTGTAAGCAAGTCCGTTCGTTCGAAAGTCCATCAGAAGTCCGTCAAAAGTCCGTTGAAAGTCCGTCGGAAAAACCGTCGGACCTTTGATGCCGAAAAGTCCACCCGTGTGCACACAGACACTCAGCCACCCAGGTGATGATCGCCCACTCCAGGAGGGATTGCAGTCAGTTCAGCACTCACCCAGCTCCGGCTTCCAGTGTCGGTGTGCCTGGCAGCAGATTCTCTTTTTTGTTGGTGACTGCGATCACCCTCTTCCTACTGCTGCCTCGCTTCACCATCTGCGCCCACCATCACCATCACAACCTCCCATTGGCTTAATCCACACCATGTGTTGTTGCCTGCCAAACTTCATCCAACTCGGCAGCACCACTTCGCCTCGTCCACGCCCACACCAGACAAGTCACCACTGGAACCAGAGCCATCTGGGAGATGTAGTTCTGGGGGGGGGGGGGTGCGGTGTGGACGAGATACACCTTGTATAGGATTTTGAGGGGGTATCGCTTGCGTGCCCACAGAGAGGGCTCTGTGTGCCTGATGGTCAGTGGGAAGAATGCTGCTCACACTTGTGGTCATTGGGAAGAATGACCCTTTTACAGCTAAAAAGATCAATGTTGTCAGTGGAAACTTATCAGAGAGGCAAAAATTACGTTGCTCAAGGAACCCCTAGCAACCTCTGGATGATGCATACTGTTCCATGGAACCCTGGTTGAGAAATCCTGCTATAGGAGAATCTCCTGTTTAATAGACCAACCAGTAACATATGATGTCATGTATTTCTTAGTAATGTACACATCTATAGTGCTTCTCTCTCTGGGGGCTTAAAGCACTTTATCTGCTGTTGGGGCTGATGATGAGGCAGCCATCTTGGGCACACTCATTAGAATATCGCACTAGGCCCATTTTTATAGACAGGAGCCACTTAATCTACCAGCATGTCTTTGTAGTGTGGAAGGAAACCGGAGTACCCAGAGGAAACCCACACAAGCACAGGGGGAACATGTAAACTGCTCACAGCTGTTGTCCTGACTGGGACTTGAAATGAGGACCCTAGTGTTGCAAGGTGGAAGTGCTAACCACTAAGTCAATAAGGAACTAGTCTACATTAGAACATCATTACCCAAGTCTAATAAACAGGGAATCCTCACTGGTTCCCTCATTTTCTTATAAGAAGTCTAATGGATGTCTTTAACAGTTCTTTTAAAGGAGAATATAGTGTATTTTCAGTGAGCAAATATTAATATTGCAATGTTCACCCTATAGTAATTTTATTTTATTATATTCAGTACTTTTTACATGCACATATTCATATTTTTGTTTATGCATAGATAATAGATAATTGTAGATTAGCCACTAGAGGGAGCCCTCAGCGGCATTACTCCCTTTTAAGAACTGCGAAGAAATATCAGCCAGCGCAGAGGGAGTGCGTTGTTTTAAGTGAGATGGCTCACTCAGTGAGATTGACTTAGAAGGGTTGATAAAATTAATTTGAATATGAGTTTATGAAATTCACTTTGCAAAGTAAATGTTTACTTAGCTTGATAAATACGGCGAATACCCAATTATGTGCAAAGAAAAAAAAAAAAAGAATTTTGCCTGCACTTGATTGGGCGATTGACATGAGCACAACTTTACCTTTTACACATTACTTGTTAATTACGTAAACAATTAGCATAAATATTCCCAAGGCTAGGTCTGCTTTAAAACTTAATTCCATGAACATATGAAAATCAGCAATTATATGTAAATACCTAACCTGTTTACATTGTATCTCCATTCTCTATTTGTGGTATGTTGATTTCTGTTCTACTGTATTTTGTACAGCTATATAAATATTAAAGTGGTACTAAAGCCTAACAGTTTTTTTACCTTAATGCATATTCTCCATTAAGGTAAAAAAATGTCCCACTGCCTGTCTTACCCCCCCCCCCCCGTCCCGTCCCTTAACACATACGGCTCCTTTCACTGCTTCAGCACTCCCTCTGCTACAGCACCGCTCCTCTCACTTCCAGCTTTCACAGGAGACACTGAGGGCATCGGGGCCAAAGGCTCCTGCTGCTGGTAGTCAAACTCCTCTGAAGAGGGAGTGGGGGTGTGGCTTGCCAGCATTGCATGTGTCTATAGATGCACACAGCCCGGCTCGGGATCATGCATGCACGGGTGCCTTCTTAGAACCCAGCTTGCTAAGGAGGCACCTGGAGAAGGGAGAAGCTGACAACACCAGTGGAGGAATTAAGAAGAGGTAGGTGACCTTTCTGTGCAATATAGTTGCACAGAGCAGGTACGTATTACTTCTTTTTTATTTTAAACAAGAAACAAAATATAGCCATTAGTATTACTTTAATAAAATGTCCTAATACAGAAAATCATGAAAATAAGGCAGGTATGTATTCATAAAATAATTCATGAAATGTATTTTAAATGCAACTCTTTGTAATTACTCTTGGCATTGTCTTGGTATCAGTCTTCTGTAATCAGTTGTACAGCAGCACTCGGACTGGGAGAGCACCAGCACCAGCATTCTCCCCCACTTTCTTCATCTCCCTGAAAAGTTTAATTTTTCACTTAAGGTCACAACTTATCGAATTTATTTGGGGACCTAACTGCCCTCAATTGAAATTTGCAGTTCTCACTAAACCCAAGTCAGCTGGAGGCCTGGGCTTACCTGACTTTGACCTCTACCAGAGAGCAGCCATACTGACTAGACTATCATATTGGTTTTATCGGACAAGAGAGTGGTGCAAAGCCCTCTCCCCTGAAGATCTGTGGGCTTTGCCCTGGATAGCTCCTTTCCTGCGTCCGCCACTATCCTCCCTCCCTTTTTCAGTTCAACAATTTCTTACCCTTTAGATCTAAATTATCCAATACGTTATCCCTGTGACCAGGCCCTATGACATCGATTTTTGACAACCCCTCACACTGTAACATTTCTCTCTTGGAAAGACTGGCCTCAAATATGCCACAAATATGCCAACATGCAGCGATTCAGCCACCTTCTAAGCCCTAATCTCCCAATAAATTGTGGTGGTTTTTAGCTCTTAGTGGTTCTTCAAACATTTTTCGGATTGTCCACTTTCATACCCTCTTTGACTGTTTTTCTCCTTTCCCCCTTTCCCTCCCTCTTATGTGCCTCAGGTGTCCTTTTATGAAAGTGCGGTAAAATACCGCGATTCAGTTCGCAGGCATTCTCAGAGGAGATCGCTCTCCTCTGAGTGCCTATTTATGAAAGTGTGTAGATGGCTTCTCATGTTGAGTTGAGGAGCGATCTACAAATGCCAGGAACTCCTGAGAAACGGCTCCTCTCACTATAATCTCGCGTGATATAGCGGGATTACAGTATGAGGAACCATAAAATACAAAGTGTAACACAAATCAGCACACATTCCCCAACATATTAATAAAATAACAACGTTAAATTCCCCCTACACAATATACATTAACCTAATTATAAAAAAACATTGTTTTTATCAATATTTAAAGATCATACATGTCCTTATTTAAATGTGAATGGTGTATAGTAAATGAATGTAATGCACATATGTAATGCAGCTATACAGCATTCATATAAATGCAAAATACATTTATAATCATTAAAAAAATAATTTTAATAAAGTATACAAGTATAAATATTTATTAATAAATTAAAATAAAATATATTTCATAATTGATAAACATAAAAATTGATAAACTGGTGCAATGCGAGAACACTGCGAATCCACTGCGGGTTACCGCATCGCACCGACTCGCATGTCAGTTCACACTGCCATATGCGAATCGCTGGGGAGTGTCAATACATTGTTAACGACACCCCCAGTTCAGCTTGCATATCGCACTGCGAACTGACAGTCCGGACATGAATCGGATCGCATATGTGTGAACACACATGCGATCCGATTCTGGTCCGAACAGAAAAAAGGGTCCTGTGCGTGTTTGCACCAAATGCGGTGCAATATCAGCCATACTATCTGTACAGCTGATATCGCACCGCACAGACATCGCATGTAATGTGAATGGCAGTGTGCTGCGAATTAAATGTGATGCCTGTGCGATGTCCGGCATCGCACAAGTGTGAACTGGGCCTAAAAGTTAACAACACCCCCAAATCAGTTCGCATATCGCAGTGCGATCTGCAAACTCAGACAGTAATTGAATCGCATGGGTGTGAACACCCATGCGATCCGATTCTGCTGTGGACCAAAAAAAGGGTCCTGTAAGAGTTTGGTCCGAGGGCAATGCAAATTTAGCAATACTATCTGTATGGCTGAAATCGCATCGCACAGAGATCGGATGTGATTTTGCACTGCAGTGCGGTGCGAATCACATCCGATCTTGGACACCGCAGCAGTCGGAACTGGCCCTAAACCATATTGCATTTGCACCAAAATGGTACAGGACCCTTTATTTGGTCCGCACTGGAATCTGATCGCATGGGTGTGAACACGCATGCGATCCGATTCCTGCACCATTACATAGTTCGCACTGCGATCTGTGAAATGATCTGGGGGTGTCATTAACTTTACATTGACACCCGCAGTGGTGCGCAGATGTCAATGTAGGTGCGATGTGAAAACCCACACAGGAATCACGCTGGTTCACGCATCGCACAAGTGTGAACCCAGGCAGAGACGTGAACATCTAAAAAAAAATATATATATATATCTATATATATCTATAGCTATATCTATATATAGCTATAGATATATATAGATACAGATATATATATCTATATATATATATATAGATATACATATATATATATATATATATGTATATATATATATAGACATATATATATATACACATATATATACATACATATATATATACATATATATATATATATATATATACATATATATATATATACACTACCGTTCAAAAGTTTGGGGTCACATTGAAATGTCCTTATTTTTGAAGGAAAAGCACTGTACTTTTAAATGAAGCTAACTTTAAACTAGTCCTAACTTTAAACAAATATACTCTATACATTGCTAATGTGGTAAATGACTATTCTAACTGCAAATGTCTAGTTTTTGGTGCAATATCTACATAGGTGTATAGAGGCCCATTTCCAGCAACTATCACTCCAGTGTTCTAATGGTACAATGTGTTTGCTCATTGGCTCAGAAGGCTAATTGATGATTAGCAAACCCTTGTGCAATCATGTTCACACATCTAAAAACAGTCTAGCTCCTTCCAGAAGCTACAAAACTGACCTTCCTGTGAGCAGATTGAGTTTCTGGAGCATCACATTTGTGGGGTCAATTAAACGCTCAAAATGGCCAGAAAAAGAGAACTTTCATCTGAAACTCGACAGTCTATTCTTGTTCTTAGAAATGAAGGCTATTCCATGCGAGAAATTGCAAAGAAATTGAAGATTTCCTACAACGGTGTGTACTACTCCCTTCAGAGGACAGCACAAACAGGCTCTAACCAGAGTAGAAAAAGAAGTGGGAGGCCGCGTTGCACAACTAAGCAAGAAGATAAGCACATTAGAGTCTCTAGTTTGAGAAACAGACGCCTCACAGGTCCCCAACTGGCATCTTCATTAAATAGTACCCGCAAAACACCAGTGTCAACATCTACAGTGAAGAGGCGGCTGCGGGATTTTGGGCTTCAGGGCAGAGTGGCAAAGAAAAAGCCATATCTGAGACTGGCCAATAAAAGAAAAAGATTAAGATGGGCAAAAGAACACAGACATTGGACAGAGGAAGACTGGAAAAAAGTGTTGTGGACGGATGAATCCAAGTTTGAGGTGTTTGGATCACAAAGAAGAACGTTTGTGAGACGCAGAACAAATGAAAAGATGCTGGAAGAATGCCTGACGCCATCTGTTAAGCATGGTGGAGGTAATGTGATGGTCTGGGGTTGCTTTGGTGCTGGTAAGGTGGGAGCTTTGTACAGGGTAAAAGCTAAGGAAGGCTATCACTCCATTTTGCAACGCCATGCCATACCCAGTGGACAGCGCTTGATTGGAGCCAATTTCATCCTACAACCGGACAATGACCCTAAACACACCTCCAAATTGTGCAAGAACTATTTACAGCAGAAGCAGGCAGCTGGTATTCTATCGGTAATGGAGTGGCCAGCACAGTCACCAGATCTGAACCCCATTGAGCTGTTGTGGGAGCAGCTTGACCGTATGGTACGCCAGAAGTGCCCATCCAACCATTCCAACTTGTGGGAGCTGCTTCTAGAAGCGTGGGGTGCAATTTCTCCAGCTTACCTCAATAAATTAACAGCTAGAATGCCAAAGGTGTGCAATGCTGTAATTGCTGCAAAAGGAGGATTCTTTGATGAAAGCAAAGTTTGATGTAAAAACAATGTTATTTCAAATACAAATCATTATTTCTAACCTTGTCAATGTCTTGACTCTATTTTCTATTCATTTCACAACGTATGGTGGTGAATAAGTGTGACTTTTCATGGAAAACACAAAATTGTTTGGGTGACCCCAAACTTTTGAACGGTAGTGTATATATATATACATATATATATATATATATATGTGTATATATATATATATATATATATATATATATATATATATATATATATATATATATATATATATATATATATGTGTGTGCACACTATAAATTCGTATCCGGCTGGTTTTGGGGTGTGTAATGGTGGGGAAGATGTGCTCTGACTGTTTGGTGAAAGAAAGAAGTCAAAAGACTTCTTGCTTTCTCCAGAATATCAGCCAGTTTCAGGCTTCTCACTCTGATTCTCCACTTCTGAAATGGTGAATCAGAAAGTGAGAATTCTGTCACAGATCGCCAGTGAGGTGCCGAGATCGCACCTTCATAAACTGGCCGTTTCTGTGAATTCTCACTGTGCTGAGATAATCAGCGGAGAACATGTTCTCCGCTGATTATTTCAGTTTCATAAACTGGTAATGAGCTGAGATCAGCGGTGAGACTCGGGATCGCCGCTGATCTCAGTTTCATAAAGGGACACCTTTATGCCTTAATTATGTTTTTGGTCTATTCTTGGTTGTTGTATGTAATGTGCTGTTGGCTATTCAACCTATTCATCAAGTATTTACCAACCAACATCTTTATGTACCATTTTAGATTGTAACATTTTGACAAAACGTTCAAATTTAGAATTTTCAGTGAAAAGAACACAGGAGGTCAGCCGCTCAGTGCAGGCATGTGGAAGCAAGTGAAGGTCACTGAAGTAGCGGTGATTTCCAGGCCATTGGCCAGGTATGGTATATACAATTACAGTGGTCCAAGCTGGAACAATGCAGTTATGTAAAAATATGCCATGTTTGGAGTTCATCTTTAGAGCGGTTGCACATATTAGCACATTATGGTGTTCATTTATGAAGCAGTGAAAAAAAATTCACATCTTCATTCTTTGGCATCCACAGAGGAGATCGTTCTCCTCTGTGTGCCAGTTTATGAAACTTTGTAGATTGCTTCTCCTTCTGAGGGGTGAAGCGATCTACAAACACTTCAAACAGTGGAGAACGGCCTCGTAAAGTCTCACGAGACTGGAATCTCATGAGACTTTACGAGATTACAGTACTAGAAATTCACAGAAACAGTTTATTAAGCAGTGATAAATTATCACTGCTCAATACATGGCCAGACAGCGTGATTAATGCTAATAAAATAAAGAGTCCCCCTACATAATATATATATACACACACACATGTTATATATACATATATATACACACATTTTATATATATATATATATATATATATATATATATATATATATATATATATATACACATAAATATGACAGGGGGACATGGTTACTGTCTTTGGGGGTCTGAACGAGGTAGAAGGAAGTTAACCAGTTGCCGACCGCCGCACGACGATGTACGTCGGCACAATGGCATGGGCAGGCATAAGGACTTCTATATAAGTCCTTGCCTGCCCACGGGCATGGGGTCCGATCGGACCCCCCCCCAGTGCCCGAGGCGGTCGTCTTCTGTCCGGGAGCATTCAGAAGTGAGGGGGAGACCATCCATTCTTGGACCCCCCCTCGCAATCTCTCCCAGCCAATGAGAATCTTCCTTTGCCTCTGTATAGTAAACAGAGGCAGAGGAAATGATGTCATCTCTCCTCGGCTCGGTATTTTCCCTTCCGGCGCCGAGGAGAGAAGACATCCGAGTGAGTGTAAAACACAACACAGTAGAACACGCCAGGCATACATTACACCCCCCATTCACCCCCCCCCCCCCCCGTCACACTGACACCAAGCAGTTTTTTTTCTGATTATTGCATTGGTGTCAGTTTGTGACAGTTAGTGTGGTAGGACAGTTAGGTTTAGCCCCCTTTACGTCTAGGGTACCCCCCTAACCCCCCCTAATAAAGTTTTAACCCCTTGATCACCCCCCGTCGCCAGTGTCACTAAGCGATCATTTTTCTGATCGCTGTATTAGTGTCACTGGTGACGCTAGTTAGGGAGGTAAATATATAGGTTCGCCGTCAGTGTTTTATAGCGTCAGGGACCCCCATATACTACCTAATAAAGGTTTTAACCCCTTGATTGCCCCCTATTTAACCCTTTCACCAGTGATCACCGTATAACTGTTACGGGTGACGCTGGTTAGTTCGTTTATTTTTTATAGTGTCAGGGCACCCGCCGTTTATTACCGAATAAAGGTTTAGCCCCCTGATCGCCCGGCGGTGATATAACTTAGGTTTTAGGGTCAGATAGGGTTTGCATCGCCCCAGGCAGCGTCAGGTTAGCGCCACTACCGCTAACACCCACCCACGCACACACCGTACACCTCCCTTAGTGATATAGTATCTGAACGGATCAATATCTGATCCGATCAGATCTATACTAGCGTCCCCAGCAGTTTAGGGTTCCCAAAAACGCAGTGTTAGTGGGATCAGCCCAGATACCTGCTAGCACCTGCGTTTTGCCCCTCCGCCTGGCCCAGCCCAGCCCACCCAAGTGCAGTATCGATCGATCACTGTCACTTACAAAACACTAAACGCATAACTGCAGCGTTCGCAGAGTCAGGCCTGATCCCTGCGATTGCTAACAGTTTTTTTGGTAGCGTTTTGGTGAACTGGCAAGCACCAGCGGCCTAATACACCCCGGTCGTAGTCAAACCAGCACTGCAGTAACACTTGGTGACGTGGCGAGTCCCATAAGTGCAGTTCAAGCTGGTGAGGTGGCAAGCACAAGTAGTGTCCCGCTGCCACCAAGAAGAAGACAAACACAGGCCCGTCGTGCCCATAGTGCCCTTCCTGCTGCATTCGCCAATCCTAATTGGGAACCCACCACTTCTGCAGCACCCGTACCTCCCCCATTCACATCCCCAACCAAATGCAGTCGGCTGCATGAGAGGCATTTTCTTTATGTCCTCCCGAGTACCCCTACCCAACGAACTCCCCAAAAAAGATGTCGTGTCTGCAGCAAGCGCGGATATAGGCGTGACACCCGCTATTATTGTCCCTTCTGTCCTGACAATCCTGGTCTTTGCATTGGTGAATGTTTTGAACGCTACCATACACTAGTTGAGTATTAGCGTAGGAAACAGCATTGCACAGACTAGGCACACTTTCACAGGGTCTCCCAAGATGCCATCGCATTTTGGGAGACCCGAACCTGGAACCGGTTACAGTTACAAAAGTTACAGGTGATATATGCCGAAGCATGGGGGCAGCAGGGGCGGAGGAGCGATTTGCTCCTACCTTTTGTGGGAGGATGCCCCCCTGCTTCGGCATATATAAATAGTGCATGTATGCCCATCATTAGAAGTGGGTGGATGAAGGGAGGTATTCTAATGGTGGGCATACCCACCGATCAATCTCTTTTTTTCGTTCAGCCCACAGGCTGCATAAAAAAAAAAAGTTTACAATATATGCCCAACAAGGACCAGCAACGTACTGGTATGTTGCTGGACTTTGAGTGGTTATACCAGAATGATGCCAGCAGGTTTAGGTATCATCTTGGTATCATTCTTTTCAGCCAGCGGTTGGCTTTCATGTGAAAGCAATCCTATCAGCTAATTAGCCTCTAGACTGCTTTTACAAGCAGTGGGAGGGAATGCCCCCCCCCCACCGTCTTCTCCTCTCCTGTCCCAACAGGGAACCTGAGAATGCAGCTGGTGATTCAGTCAGCTGACCATAGAGCTGATCAGAGACCAGAGTGGCTCCAAACATCTCTATGGCCTAAGAAACTGGAAGCTACGAGCATTTCATGACTTAGATTTCGCTGGATGTAAACAGCGCCATTGGGAAATTGGGAAGGCATTTTATCACACCGATCTTGGTGTGGTCAGATGCTTTGAGGGCAGAGGAGAGATCTAGGGTCTAATAGACCCCAATTTTTTCAAAAAAGAGTACCTGTCACTACCTATTGCTATCATAGGGGATATTTACATTCCCTGAGATAACAATAAAAATGATAAAAATAAATAAAATGAAAGGAACAGTTTAAAAATAAGATAAAAAAAGCAAAAAAAAACAAAGAAAAAAAAACCAAAAAAAACAAAAACACCCCTGTCCCCCCCTGCTCTCGCGCAAAGGCGAACGCAAGCGTTGGTCGGGCGTCAAATGTAAACAGCAATTGCACCCTGCATGTGAGGTATCACCGTGAAGGTCAGATCGAGGGCAGTAATTTTAGCAGTAGACCTCCTCTGTAAATCTAAAGTGGTAACCTGTAAAGGCTTTTAAAGGCTTTTAAAAATGTATTTAGTTTGTCGCCACTGCACGTTTGTGCGCAATTTTAAAGCATGTCATGTTTGGTATCCATGTACTCGGCCTAAGATCATCTTTTTTATTTAATCAAACATTTGGGCAATATAGTGTGTTTTAGTGCATTAAAATTTTAAAAAGTGTGTTTTTTACCAAAAAAAAGCATTTGAAAAATCGTTGTGCAAATACTGCGTGAAAAAAAATGAAACACCCACCATTTTAATCTGTAGGGCATTTGCTTTAAGAAAATATATAATGTTTGGGGGTTCAAAGTAATTTTCTTGCAAAAAAAAATTATTTTTTCATGTAAACAAAAAGTGTCAGAAAGGGCTTTGTCTTCAAGTGGTTAGAAGAGTGGGTGATGTGTGACATAAGCTTCTAAATGTTGTGCATAAAATGCCAGAACAGTTCAAAACCCCCCCAAATGACCCCATTTTGGAAAGTAGACACCCCAAGCTATTTGCTGAGAGGCATGTCGAGTCCATGGAATATTTTATATTGTGACACAAGTTGCGGGAAAAAGACACATTTTTTTTTGCACAAAATTGTCACTAAATGATATATTGCTCAAACATGCCATGGGAATATGTGAAATTACACCCCAAAATACATTCTGTTGCTTCTCCTGAGTATGGGCATACCACATGTGTGAGACTTTTTGGGAGCCTAGCTGCCTATGGGACCCTGAAAACAAGCACTGCCTTCAGGCTTTCTAAGGGCATAAATTTTTGATTTCACTCTTCACTGCCTATCACAGTTTCGGAGGCCATGGAATGCCCAGGTGGCACAACCCCCCCCCCCCCCCCCCCCAAATGACCCTATTTTGGAAAGTAGACAACCCAAGCTATTTGCTGAGAGGTATAGTGAGTATTTTGCAGACCTCACTTTTTGTCACAAAGTTTTGAAAATTGAAAAAAGAAAACATTTTTTTTTTCTTGTCTTTCTTTATTTTCAAAAACAAATGAGACCTGCAAAATACTCACCATGCCTCTCAGCAAATAGCTTGGGGTGTCTACTTTCCAAAATGGGGTCATTTGGGGGGGGGGGGGTTTGTGCCACCTGGGCATTCCATGGCCTCCGAAACTGTGATAGGCAGTGAAGAGTGAAGAGTGAAATCAAAAATTTACGCCCTTAGAAATCCTGAAGGTGGTGATTGGTTTTCGGAGCCCCGTACGCGGCTAGGCTCCCAAAAAGTCCCACACATGTGGTATCCCCATACCACACCTCTGAGCTGGTGAATTGGGGAGTGTGAATTCTGACAGATCACCAGTGAAGCGCTGAGATCGCAGCTTCATAAACTGGCCGTTTCTGTGTCAGTCAATGAGGATTCTCTGTGTGCGGAGATCATCGGCTGGAGAACATGTTCAAACACGTTCTCCCCCAATTATCTCTGTTTCATAAACTGTTTATGGACTGTGATCAGTGGCGATCCTCGGGATCACCACTGTTCACTGCTTCATAAACGGACACCTATGTGTCATCACTGGAGACGGCGTCCATCTTCACCCGGTCTTCCTTCCAGGTTCGCGGACTCCGGCCTTAAGATATTTACCTACCAGGGTTGCTTATATCACAAGACTGTCTGAACAGAATTGCCAAATCTTTTATAGTTCCTGTGTACATTTTGTGTATGTAGTTGCTTGCCTGGAGTTCAGCTTTCAATTTAAATTTCCGTTTTTTTTTTTTACCAGATAGCTGTACAATTTCAGGAGTTAATGGCTCTGGCCTGTTTTTGTATGGCACACTCTTAGCCTGATTGTTTTAAAGCCTTGCAGACCAAATTGGGGTAGTGACAAACTAAGTGGCTCATTTTTATCAAATCACTTAAAGAAAGACTATACTTTCAACAGTTCTCCTTTATCTCAATCCCTCCACCATAAATCCGCAAATTCATATCCTCACCTGTCCACACTGTGTTGCCCCTGGGGAGCCATAAAGTAGCAGTAAACTCTCCTGCCCAGTCCCTCACATGCACAGAATATTTGCATGCACAGAAAATTTCCATTCATTCTTCAGGAGAGGCCCAATGATAGATGACCTCTCCAAAAGAAAACGTGAGATTTTCACACACACACGAACAACCAGAAGGGTTACAGTGGTGGCCAAGAGGCTCCACTGGTCTTGGGATCTGTTAGGAGCGTGGACACATGAGCAAGACTGTGGGGTTTATTTTCTAAAACTGGAGAATACAAAATCTGGTGCAGCTCTGGAGAGAAACCAATCAGCTTCCAGGTTTTATTGCCAAAGCTTAATTGAACAAGCTGAAATTAGTAGCCGATTGGCTACCATACACAGCTGCACCAGATTCCAAGTGCACCAGTTTTAGTAAATCTACCCCTGTATGTGTGTGCTTATATTAAAGGATAACCATACTAAAGTACAGCTATCCTTTAAATGTTGAAAGTCAAAGTACTAGATAAAAGTGGGAAATTACCTGTAATGATGCACAATCTCTATAATCAACGTATGTGAAATAAGAGCTATCTGTGCTTCTGTGTTGCATATAACAACCAACAAGATTTTACATTTTACTTTAAAACATGCACTGGAAAAAGCTGAACTCTCTTTAGTTGGTTGCTAGGAGCAAGCATACATTTTTTATACATGTACAATATATGTAAAACACTGTAAATTGTTGGCACTGTATATATTCCTGTAATAAACAAATAAAATATAGACTGGAGAATGAAGCCACTTTTTAAACCTTCCTATAAACTGTTCAGATTGACATCCCATCTAATATGTGCAGTATGTGTATACAAGGGATGTCATAAAATCTCTAACTCCATTAGCTGTACAACTTGTTTCCACTGGGAAATGGATATCTAGTGTTGTTCCATTAAGCAATTGCCCTCCCAAGCCATTTAACAGCAGCTCTTAGGGATAAATAAACAGAAAGGGGCTGTAAACTAATTACTGGCTGGATACAGAAAAAAAGTATTTTATTAGTGAGAATTACTGATTATGCTCACTGACCCTCCTTCCTCCACTCCTGCTCTTAAAACCTGTTCTTTCTCAGAGTTAGACATTTGCCTTGGCTATGCTTGGAAAAAAATAAAAATGTCTGGAAATTAAATTTTTGTTTTGCTAATTTCCAAAGCTGTGCTTTCTTGCAATATGACTCACAGGTCCATTCATTTACAGAGATTAGTTATGAGTGAACTGGTCTGAGTTCGGTTCACAGGAGGGTGCACAAACACAGCTTGAAATAATGAAGTCCGCAACCCCACTGAAGTCTATGGGACTTGCCATTGAAAATGCGTAAAAAAAAAAATGTAACGCGTAAGCTGCAACATTACAAATACACAATTCTCTAAAATAACATGCTTGAGGGATTCCTTAAACCTGCAAGTGAAATGGAGAACCTGGATGATGTACTCCTGCAAAAGGAGCATTTAGAAAGAAAAAAACTATTGCCACTAAATGACAGTTCCTGTCCGGCCTGCTTCTTTTTTTAAAAAAAAGCATGGTGCCCCCCTTTATATTCATATCTATACTCTACTCGATAAGGGTCTGATATGGATTAAGAGAGGGACCCCATGTGGTTTTTATTTTTATGGTACAGTATATATTAAGAAAAAAAATGTAAGCCCCATCCAAATTCCATACCAGATGCTTATCCAGGCATGCATTCTGGCTGCCCAGGAAAGGGGGTAGTGACTATGTGCCCACTAGGGGTGCAACGGATCGTCATCGATCCGTGATCCGATCCGCGGTGGTTGATCTGTGCGGGACATCCGCGATCCGCGGAGCGCTCTGTGGCCTCGGCCATAGGAGAGGCCGTGGCTTCGGCCTAGCTCCGGAGCGGCGGCCATCTTGGTACACCCGGCGGCCGTTTAGCACGTGATCGCTCCGTCAAATAACGGAGCGATCACTTGTAACAAACCGGCGTCATGTCATGACGCCGGTTCCTCTCTCCCCTCTGTGTACTGATCTGTACAGTGGAGGGGAGAGATCGGATGGCAGCAGTGCCAATACTCTGCAATGCCCTGCCAATACTCTGCAATGCCCTGCCAATACTCTGCAATGCCCTGCCAATACTCTGCAATGCCCTGCTGCAATGCCCTGACAATACTCTGCAATGCCCTGCCAATACTCTGCAATGCCCTGACAATACTCTTCCATACCCTGTCAATACTCTGCAATACTCTGCCATACCCTGCCAATACTCTGCCATACCCTGCCAATACTCTGCCATACCCTGCCAATACTCTGCCATACCCTGCTAATACTCTGCAATACCCTGCCAATACCCTGCCAATACCCTGCCAATAATCTGCCAATACTCTGCCAATACTCTGCCAATATACCCGCCAATACCCTGCCAATATACCCGCCAATACCCTGACAATACCCTGTAATACTCTGACAATACTCTGCCACACCCTTCCAATAGGGACATTGTGGATATTACAGTGGGGGAGATTTTTTTTTTTGTTGACCCGAAAATGATCCGAACCATGACTCCTGATCCGAGGAACGATCCGAACCGTGAGTTTTTCGATCCGTTGCACCCCAAGTGCCCACCCAATACCCAAACCATACCAGGTAATATACCCTCAACATTAGAAGGGTTCCTAGCTCCCCCTCTTCAAGGCACCGTATGCTATGTTGATAAGGACAAGGGCCTCATCCCCACATCTCTGGATCAGGGTGTTGCGGAGGGCTTATTGGAACCTTAAAGCCCCCTTAAAAGTAAGGGGGTTCCCAGATATTCAACCCTCCCAACTACATGCATGAGTAACCCTTGTTATGCTGGCTATACACATATAGATTTCTGTTCTAAATTGTTAAAAAACGTTCAAAGGAGCAGGATGGAAATTATTTCTTGAATGAACAGTTTTTGAATTGTGTATGTGGTTTTCTTTTAGGAATTACATTTTGCTCTAAAATTGAATGTTAAAAGAAAGAGAAATTTTGAAACAACATTCGTCCATTCATCGAATGTACAAAGAATTTTTGCAAGAATGTTCATACAAATATTCTCATTCGGAATCCTACTGTGTATGGCCAGCATTACTCATTCACAAAAGAAAGAAAAATAGTCAATTAAAACACCCACTCCTTAGAAAAAGTAATTTATTCAAAAAAATTTATAAATATAGGGCTCATTGCTCATTGTGATTGACATTGATGCTATATCACTGGACAAAGTGATTGACGTTGGATTTACATTATGGTGCTAACGACTTCAGTAAAACGTATCAAAAGCTCTAATCCTTCCCTACCCTATCCAACAAATAGATATTTTGGCTAAAGATATACTTTAAAGCAGGGATCTCCAAACTACGGCCCTCCAGCTGTTGCGGATCTACACATCCCATGAGGCATTGTAAAACTGTGACATTCACAGACATTACTAGGCATGATGGGAACTGTAGTTCCTGAACAACTGGAGGGCCATAGTTTGAAGACCCCTGCTTTAAAGTAAAACTAAAGGCAAAACTTTTTCTTTAGTTTTGGATAGCGTGGATAGGGATTAGCACCCCTGTGAGTTTTTATTGCTGTCTGTGCCCTCGTTAGGGAGATTCAACCTCTCTATTTCTCCTGTTTACCATTATCATTGAAAGTGAAAGTAAAAGAAAACTCGAATTTTGGGTTGTCCACAGAAAAGTAATAAAAGGGAAATGGAGAATCCCCAAGGGATTCTCTTAATTTACAGGGATTTCCTCTCACTTCCTGTTTTGGTTATGGGACAGGAAGTGAAGGGAAATCTCCTTAAAAGAAATCTCCTTCAAAGATGGCAAACAATAAACTAACAGCGTGTTATAACCCTCCCTTACTGTATCCAAAATGGAGAAAAAAGGTTTTATATAATTCTATTTTAAAGCTACACTCCAGGCAAACTGCTACATACAAAAGATGAAATACATATATAGAACTTTTTTCCTGACAAAGGATTTGTATTTCTGTCCATTCAGTCCTATGATTTACTGCCTAGTAGTCCCAGTAGTGAGATTTATACATCTCCCACATTTGTACACACCTCCCACAGCCCTGCTCTCTGCACAGACAACATACAGCACAGTCACAGTGATAACGTCACTGATACCGGTAATATCCGGGTTTGCAAAGGCATTTAGTGAGCACAACCTTGATTTATATCCTTTGTGGCTACTGAGAAATATATTTAAATTACTGTTTTTATGCTCAGAGCTCAGCTTTAAAGAAGAATTCCAGCCAATGTATATTTTTACATATTTACATTGGTCCTGAAAAGAATCACTCCCTTTTAAAATAGTCACATTTTGTTGCTATGCCCCCTGAAATAAAGACAGACACAAGTTTTGTTTTATCCAGCTGTATTTACTCATTAAAGCAGCCAATGGGAAGACGTGACAATGATCCAAAGCACACAGCAAAAACGACCACACAGTGGTTGAAGGAGAAAAGGTGAATGTCCTTGCATGGCCTAGTCAGAGCCCAGACTTAAACCCCATTGCAAATCTGTGGAATGACTTGAAGATTGCAGTCCACAAACGGTCACCATTAAATTTAACTGAACTTGAGCAGTTCTGCAAAGAATAGTGGGCAAATATTGAAAAGTCTAGATGTACAAAGTTATTAGAGAGAATATCCCAACAGACTAAAGGCTGTAATTAAAGCAAAAGGTGGTTCAACAAAATACTGACATAATGGGGGTGATCCTTTTTCCAACACAGTGATTCTGTTTTTGATTTTTTTTTTCTGACATGTTTGTGTTATATTTTTCACTTGGATGTTATAAGTTGCACTGATTAAAAACAGCTGGATAAAACAAAACAAAAAAGTGTCTGTCTTCATTTCAGACTGCAAAGCAATAAAATGTGATTATTTTACAGGGGTGATTCTTTTCTATACCCACTGTATATGACATACCCAGTTGATGCCCCTAGAAGTTGGAAATCGCTGAACTAGGCACTACTATTCCAGTGATCTCTATTTGCTTCAGGGTCCCGTGCTGAGAGGCCAGCCTGATGCATTGTGAACACAGGAGGTCAGCCGCTCAGCTCAGGCATGTGGAAGCAAGTGAAGGTCACTGAAGTAGCAGTGATTTCCAGTTTTCAGGGCATTGGCCAGGTATGGTATACACAGTTACAATGGTCCAAGCTGGAACAATGCAATTATGTAAAAATATACCATGTTTGGAGTTCATCTTTAAAGCGGTTGCAAACTGCTGCACTTTTTCTTCTTTTTTTACTTACCTGCAAGGCAAAGGCATAATGTGCTAGTATGCACTGCATACTAGCACATTATGGGGGTTAGTTAATAAAGGAAAATCTGCTTTGCACTGCAAGTGCACTTGGAAGTAAAGTGCCAGTAGATCTGAGGGGACATGCAAGGAAAATAAAAAAACAGCATTTTAGCTTGCACATGATTGGATGATAAAATCAGCAGAGCTTCCACTCATTTCAAATCTACCCCTTAGATTGAGAGTGACTGCACTTTCAAGTGCACTTGCAGTGCAAAGTGGATTTGCCTTTTGTAAAAAACCCCCTATGTCTCCTCCTCTCATGCTCATTTCCAGGATTTCTCCAGAGCCTCTCCCATCCTCTGGAACTCGCTACCTCCTTTGGTCCGGCTATCCCCTACTCTTGCTACCTTCAGGCAATCCCTAAAAACTCATCTCTTCAGGGAAGCCTATAACGTCTCCAACTAATCTCCTACCACTTCCAACAGCTCATTCCCCACAGTTACAACCTTTTGTACCACCTGCCCCACCCTATTAGATTGTAAGCTCTTCTGAGCAGGGCCCTCTTAATCCTCTTGTATTTTATTGTATTGTAACTGTATTGGCTCCTTTTATTTTGTAAAGCGCTGCGTAAACTGTTGGCGCTATATAAATCCTGTATATAATAATAATAATACTGTGTCATTGCTGGAGACGGCGTCCATCTTCACCCGGTCTTCCTTCCAGGTTCGCAGACTCCCGCTCTGTGACTGGCCAGAGATGCAATGACGTTACTCCCGCACATGCGCGCGGGAGCCGGCGGTCACGGCAGAGGGCTATATAGAAACGGCATGGGCGGTCGTTCCTTCAGAGCGCATGAGCCAGTTATTTCACTGGCTTTATGTATAGTAAATATCTCCTAAATGGGACATGTTTAGGAGATATTTACACTACCTATAGGTAAGACTTATTATAGGTTTACCTATAGGTGAAACTTAAAGATGGAAGTTTACTTCTTCTTTAAACATCCACCCTTGCATATAAAACCTAACCCTCAACCTTAAAAATTAAACGAAAACCCCTAATCCCGAATACTACCACTCTACTATCTACTACCACTAATACTATCCATCCTAGAGTGCTTCCAGTACCAAACTTGATGCCCAAATGTGAAAAGCCCTTTGTATATACATAGATCTTTTCCATTAGTGATGTTTTGTTCCCGTGTAAAGGTATAATATGGAGCTCAGCTTATCTACCACATTTTACACATATAATAACACTTACACACTGTATAATTATGGTGTAGGGTGAGTATTTATCATATTGGTTATTGAACCTTTACACAACTATGTATATTCTAGCACCACATTTCAAAGGAATTGCATCACTGTGGTTTGTTTGCGAATTCTCTTTACATTACTTGTAATCTCCATAGATTCTTTCATTTTCCAATGATTCAACATTCTGTGCCGTTTATCTGGCCCTGTCAACTCTTGACGAGCCTGTAAAGGAGAGGGAGGTTGGGAGAGGCAGTGCAGTGTGCAGGAACTGGGAGTCCTGTGAGTGACTTTTCTTAGGTGAAACACTGCTACAAAAATAGAGTTTTATCAAACTGAAAATAGCACTGCTATGGACGGATATTTGTTCTACATGCAGTTTTACGCAAGTTCACTGTACGATCTTTGCGATAAGGGCCTGGGAGTCTGTCTGTCCAACTTTGTTGCCTTTGGGTGTTATTTTTTTCTATTCTTTTACTTAAGGAAATCTGATACTAATAAAAGAATGACTTGGTCAAAAGTGGACCTTATACACACCATGGAGGAAGCCAAGGACACTGCAACAGATAATAGCATTCAGTTTCAAACTCAATGGGCCGTCCTGGAATTCTCAAACACCTATATGTCTCTCCTGGAAAAAATAGGCAAGTATATAGGTAGTTTGCAGAAAACACCCCTGACTTATAACACGTATATTACCCACTTTGACCAGCAATTCTGACATTTCTCACATACATTTGAAAATCAGCTATTTTTTTCGTTAGAAAACTACTTATAACCCCCAAATATTACATATTTTTAAGCAGGGGCTCTGGAGAATAAAATGGTTGTCATTGCAGTTTTTTTATGTTGCATGATATTTGCACAGCGGTTTACCAAAAAATATATTTTATTGGATTTTAGTACACACAAGCACAATATAATACCACATTTTTTGGTAAAATATAAAAGGTGATGTTACGCTGAGTAAATACATAGCTAACATGTCACACTTTAAAATTGCATACACCCGTGGAACTGCAACAAACTACAATACCTAAAAATCTCCATACATGATGCTTTAAAAGCATTTACAGGTTTCGGTTTTAGAGTTACAGAGGTCTGGCATCGGAATTATTGCTCCCACTCTGATGTTTGCGGTAAAACCGCACATGTGTGGTGTGATCGCTGTTTACATATGCATGCGGGACCTACATGTGTGTTCACCTTTGCATATGAACACAGTGGGAGGGGCACTTACATTCTTTTTTTTCTTTTTTCTTATTTAATTTTATTTATTTATTTATTAATTGTACCTTTATTTTTTTTATCAACTTTATTGCTATCACAAGGGATGAACAATATTCCTTGTGATAGCATGGGCTGTGACAGGTTCTCTTTATCGAGAGATCTAGGGTCTTTTAGACCCCATATCTCTCCTCTGGCCTCCAAAGCATCTGGTCAAACTAAGATCAGTTTAATCAGATGCTTTACAAGCTGGTAACGGCTTGTAAAAAAAACAAAGAAGTGACTAAATCCTCATCGCTTAGGGTTTCTGGCATCACAAAGGAGGGGAAGGCACCTCCATTCCTTCCACTGTTCTCAGTGCACCCGATGCAGTCGCTTGGATCAGTCAGATCAGGGAAGTAACTTAACTTGCAGCAGTCCATTACTTCACTGTTGGTTGGTTCTGTATAGCGCTATGCCCACTCCAGGGTTCTTTCTGTTACAGAGTGCTCTAGCCTTCTGGGAAACCACTAGCAGGGAAGAAGACCACAGCATTGTCTTAAAGGGGGAATTAGTGAATGTGCAGGCCCAGCACTCACACAGGGGCCTAGACTCTATCTACTCTCATTTCTCACTCCCTCTCTATACTATCACTGACTACAACTCACCAGGTTCCACCCACCCTCTCCTATACCTACCACTAGAAAGGAGATGAAAACTTTAAGAGGGGAAATCTAAATGACACCATAGAGCCAACATGGGCACCAAAAGGGTCCTACATTTTTATAGACTTTTTTTTTTATAGTTGGTGATATGCTACAGACATTGGCAAATGTACCTATATGGAAACCATGTACCCCGTATACCATCAAAAACCTATACTATTTTTCCCTCTCTGTATGTCTCATTTAAAATGATAGATTGTGAAAAAAAGAATGACTGGACTTGCAGAGGTTATCTGATAAAATGTATGTCTAGCTATGCAGATAATCCTCCACCAAATTGTGGACTATCCAGTTTTGGTAGATCAACCCAAGTGTAGGGAGTAATGGCCGCACCAGTGGCGGCTGGTGCTCAAAATTTTTTGGGGGGGGGCGCAAACAAACTGAAAAATTCTAAGAAAAAACACCCCCATCAATTGTAGCCTCACTGTGCCATCAAACGTAGCCACTGTGCCATCAAACACAGCCACTGTGCCCATCAATTGCCGCCACTGTGCCATCAAATGCAGCCACTGTGCCCATCAATTGCTGCCACTGTGCCATCAAACACAGCCACTGTGCCCATGAATTGCTGCCACTGTGCCATCAAACGCAGCCACTGTGCCCATCAATTGCCGCCACTGTGCCCAACAATTGCCGCCACTGTGCCCAACAATTGCCGCCACTGTGCTATCAAACGCAGCCACTGTGCCATCAAATGCCGCCACTGTGCCATCAAACACTGCCACCGTACCATCAACCACAGCCACTGTGCCATCAAACGCAGCCACTGTGCCCATTAACCACTTGAGCCCCAGGCCATTATGCTGCCTAAGGACCAGAGGTCTTTTTCCAATTTGGCACTGCGTCGCTTTAACTGCTAATTGCGCGGTCATGCAATGCTGTACCCAAATTAAATTTGCGTCCTTTTCTTCCCACAAATAGAGCTTTCTTTTGATGGTATTTGATCACCTCTGCGGTTTTTATTTTTTGTGCTATAAACGGAAAAAGACCGAAAATTTGGAAAAAAAATTATATTTTCTACTTTTTGTTATTAAAAAAATCCAATAAACTCAATTTTAGTCATACATTTAGGCCAAAATGTATTCGGCCACATGTCTTTGGTAAAAAAAATGTCAATAAGCGTATATTTATTGGTTTGCGCAAAAGTTATAGCGTCTACAAACTAGGGTACATTTTCTGTAATTTACACAGCTTTTAGTTTATGACTGCCTATGTCATTTCTTGAGGTGCTAAAATGGCAGGGCAGTACAAAACCCCCCCAAATGACCCCATTTTGGAAAGTAGACACCCCAAGGAAATTGCTGAGAGGCATGTTGAACCCATTGAATATTTTTTTTTTTTGTCCCAAGTGATTGAATAATGACAAAAAAAAAAAATATTTACAAAAAGTTGTCACTAAATGATATATTGCTCACACAGGCCATGGGCCTATGTGGAATTGCACCCCAAAATACATTCTGCTGCTTCTCCTGAGTATGGGGATACCACATGTGTGGGACTTTTTGGGAGCCTAGCCGCGTACGGGGCCCCGAAAACCAATCACCGCCTTCAGGATTTCTAAGGGTGTAAATTTATTTCACTCTTCACTGCCTATCACAGTTTCGGAGGCCATGGAATGCCCAGGTGGCACAAACCCCCCCAAATGACCCCATTTTGGAAAGTAGACACCCCAAGCTATTTGCTGAGAGGCATATTGAGTCCATGGAATATTTTATATTTTGACACAAGTTGCGGGAAAGTGACACATTTTTTTTTTTTTTTGCACAAAGTTCTCACTAAATGATATATTGCTCACACAGGCCATGGGCATATGTGGAATTGCACCCCAAAATACATTCTGCTGCTTCTCCTGAGTATGGGGATACCACATGTGTGGGACTTTTTGGGAGCCTAGCCGCGTACGGGACCCCGAAAACCAATCACCGCCTTCAGGATTTCTAAGGGTGAAAATTTTTGATTTCACTCTTCACTGCCTATCACAGTTTCGGAGGCCATGGAATGCCCAGGTGGCACAAAACCCCCCCAAATGACCCCATTTTGGAAAGTAGACACCCCAAGCTATTTGCTGAGAGGCATGGTGAGTATTTTGCAGCTCTCATTTGTTTTTGAAAATGAAGAAAGACAAGAAAAAACATTTTTTTTTCTTTTTTCAAAACTTTGTGACAAAAAGTGAGGTCTGCAAAATACTCACTATACCTCTCAGCAAATAGCTTTGTGTGTCTACGTTCCAAAATGGGGTCATTTGGGGGGGTTTTGTGCCACCTGGGCATTCCATGGCCTCCGAAACTGTGATAGGCAGTGAAGAGTGAAATCAAAAATTCATGCCCTTAGAAAGCCTGAAGGCGGTGCTTGGTTTTCGGGGTCCCGTGCGCGGCTAGGCTCCCAAAAAGTCTCACACATGTGGTATCCCCGTACTCAGGAGAAGCAGCAGAATGTATTTTGGGGTGTAATTTCACATATTCCCATGGCATGTTTGAGCAATATATCATTTAGTGACAATTTTGTGCAAAAAAAAAATTTGTCTCTTTCCCGCAACTTGTGTCGCAATATAAAATATTCCATGGACTCGACATGCCTCTCAGCAAATAGCTTGGGGTGTCTACTTTCCAAAATGGGGTCATTTGGGGGGGGGGTTTGAACTGTCCTGGCATTTTATGCACAACATTTAGAAGCTTATGTCACACATCACCCACTCTTCTAACCACTTGAAGACAAAGCCCTTTCTGACACTTATTGTTTACATGAAAAAGTTATTTTTTTTTGCAAGAAAATTACTTTGAACCCCCAAACATTATATATTTTTTTTAAAGCAAATGCCCTACAGATTAAAATGGTGGGTGTTTCATTTTTTTTCCCACACAGTATTTGCGCAGCGATTTTTCAAACGCATTTTTTTGGGAAAAAACACACTTTTTTAAATTTTAATGCACTAAAACACACTATATTGCCCAAATGTTTGATGAAATAAAAAAGATGATCTTAGGCCGAGTACATGGATACCAAACATGACATGCTTTACAATTGCGCACAAACGTGCAGTGGCAACAAAATAAATACATTTTTAAAAGCCTTTAAAAGCCTTTACAGGTTACCACTTTAGATTTACAGAGGAGGTCTACTGCAAAAATTACTGCCCTCGATCTGACCTTCGCGGTGATATCTCACATGCATGGTGCAATTGCTGTTTACGTTTGACGACAGACCGCCGCTTGCGTTCGCCTTAGCGCAAGAGCAGGGGGCGACAGGGGTGCTTTTTTTTTTTTTTCTTTATTATTTTTTTGCTTTTTTATCTTATTTTTAAACTGTTCCTTTAATTTTTTTTTTTTAATCATTTTTATTGTTATCTCGGGGAATGTAAATATCCCCTATGATAGCAATAGGTAGTGACAGGTACTCTTTTTTGAAAAAATTGGGGTCTATTAGACCCTAGATCTCTCCTCTGCCCTCAAAGCATCTGACCACACCAAGATCGGTGTGATAAAATGCTTCCCCAATTTCCCAATGGCGCTGTTTACATCCGGCGAAATCTAAGTCATAAAATGCTCGTAGCTTCCGGTTTCTTAGGCCATAGAGATGTTTGGAGCCACTCTGGTCTCTGATCAGCTCTATGGTCAGCTGGCTGAATCACCGGCTGCATTCTCAGGTTCCCTGTTGAGACAGGAGAGCCAGAGAAAAACACGGAAGACGGTGTGGGGGGGGGCATTCCCTCCCATGGCTTGTAAAAGCAGTCTAGAGGTTAATTAGCTGCTAGGATTGCTTTTACATGAAAGCCGACCGCCGGCTGAAAAGAATGATACCAAGATGATACCTAAACCTGCAGGCATCATTCTGGTATAACCACTCAAATTCGTGAATGGCGTACCTGAAGACAAAAAAATGGTTAACAATAAAGCACAGTAAACGGTAAAGTATAAAAAATTGCATACCTGAAAAGCAAACATGATAAAACATAATAACAATAAAACATTGCAGAATAGAATACAGTAAAAAAGAGCAGAACAATAGAGAGAGAGAATAGAGAGAGAGAGAACAATAAAACGACAACTATTTTTTTTTATTTTATATATATATATTTTTTTTTTTTACACTTTTTTTGTAACTAACTTTTATAACTGCAACCGGTTCCAGGTTCGGGTCTCTCAAAATGCGATGGCATCTTGGGAGACCCTGTGAAAGTGTGCCTAGTCTGTGCAATGCTGTACCCTACGCTAATATTCAACTAGTGCATGGTAGCGTTCAAAACATTCACCAATGCAAAAACCAGGATTGTCAGGACAGGAGGGACAATAATAGCGGGTGTCACGCCTAAATCTGCGCTTGCTGCAGACACGACATCTTTTTTGGGGGGTTCGTTGGGTAGGGGTACTCGGGAGGACATAAAGAAAATGCCTCTCATGCAGCCGACTGCACTTGGTTGGGGATGTGAATGGGGGAAGTACGGGCACTGCAGAAGTGGTGGGTTCCCAATTAGGATTGGCGAATGCAGCAGGAAGGGCATTATGGGCACGACGGGCCTGTGTTTGTCTTTTTGGTGGCAGCGGGACACTACTTGTGCTTGCCACCTCACCAGCTTGAACTGCACTTATGGGACTCGCCACGTCACCAAGTGTTACTGCAGTGCTGGTTTGACTGCGACCGGGGTGTACTAGGCCACTGGTGCTTGCCAGTTCACCAAAACGCTACAAAAAAAACTGTTAGCGATCGCAGGGATCAGGCCTGACTCTGCGAACGCTGCAGTTATGCGTTTAGTGTTTTGTAAGTGACAGTGATCGATCGATACTGCACTTGGGTGGGCTGGGCTGGGCCAGGCGGAGGGGCAAAACGCAGGTGCTAGCAGGTATCTGGGCTGATCCCGCTAACACTGCGTTTTTGGGAACCCTAAACTGCTGGGGACGCTAGTATAGATCTGATCGGATCAGATATTGATCCGTTCAGATACTATACCACTAAGGGAGGTGTATGGTGCGTGCGTGGGTGTTAGCGGTACTGGCGCTAACCTGACGCTGCTTGGGGCTGGTGCTTGCCAGTTCACCAAAATACTACCAAAAAAACTGTTAGCGATCGCAGGGATCAGGCCTGACTCTGCGAACACTGCAGTTATGCATTTAGTGTTTTGTAAGTGTCAGTGATCGATTGATACTGCACTTGGGTGGGCTGGGCCGGGCCGGGCGGAGGGGCAAAACGCAAGTGCTAGCAGGTATCTGGGCTGATCCCGCTAACACTGCGTTTTTGGGAACCCTAAACTGCTGGGGACGCTAGTATAGATCTGATCGGATCAGATATTGATCCGATCAGATACTATACCACTAAGGGAGGCGTATGCTGCGTGCGTGGGTGTTAGCGGTACTGGCGCTAATCTGATGCTGCCTGGGGCGACGCATATCACCGCCGGGCGATCAGGGGGCTAAACCTTTATTCGGTAATAAACGGCGGGTGCCCTGACACTATAAATAATAAACTAACTAACCAGCGTCACCCGTAACGGTTATACGGTGATCAGTGGTGAAAGGGTTAACTAGGGGGCCATCAAGGGGTTAAAACATTTATCAGATAGTATATGGGGGTCCCTGACGCTATAAAACGCTGACGGCGAACCTAAATATTTACGTCCCTAACTAGCGTCACCAGCGACACTAATACAGCGATCAGAAAAATAATCGCTTAGTGACACTGATGACGGGGGGTGATCAAGGGGTTAAAACTTTATTAGAGGGGGTTAGGGGGGTACCCTAGACCTACAGGGGGCTAACCCTAATTGTCCTAACACTGTAACTGTCACAAACTGACACCAATGCAGTAATCAGAAAAAAAAAAAAACTGCTTGGTGTCAGTTTGTGACGGGGGGGGGGGGGGGGGTGATTGGGGGGGGATCGGGGGGCGATCGGGGGGGGGGATCGGGGTGTTTTGTGTGCCTGGCATGTTCTACTGTGTGTGTTTGTGTTTTACACTCACATAGATGTCTTCTCTCCTCGGCGCCGGAACGGAAAATACAGAGCCGAGGAGAGATGACATAATTTCCTTTGCTGCTGTTTAGCATACAGCAGCAAAGGAAGATTCTCATTGGCCGGCGGCGATCGCGAGGGGGGGGGGCCACGAACGGATGGCCTCCCCCTCACCTCCGATCGTCGGGGGACAAAACAGGACCACCTCGGGCACCGGGGGGGGGGTCCGATCGGACCCCCCACCCGCGGAAGGCAAATCATGTACATGTACGTGATTTTGCCTGTCCGTGCCACCTTGCCGACGTACATCGGCGTGAGGCGGTCGTCAAGTGGTTAAACGCAGCCACTGTGCCATATCAAATGCTCCCACTGTGCCCATCAAATGCTATCACTGTACCATCAAATGCTGCCACTGTGCTATATTACATGCTTCTACTATGCCCCTCTGCCTGCCCACCCTCTGGCCGGCACTTACCCTGTCTCTTGGTGGGGCAGCGGGTGACGGCGGCAAGCGGTCTCCTCGATGTCTTCTCCCGTCCTCTCTTTCCATACTCTGCTATGATTGGATGCCTGATAGCTGTCCAATCACAGTGCCTGTCGTTTCAGCCAATCAGGTGACGGGTAACAGACCCGAGCACCTGATTGGCAGAGAGGCGGTTCAGTGTTAGGAAAGCGAATATTCATTCGCTTTTCTAAAAGAGCTGAGTGACCTGCGAGCGCCCAGCATGGCACTTGCAGGTCACCTGTTTTGACACCTATTAGAGCCTATGGCTCTAATCAGGTGCTACAAAACCACCCCCCGCCGCTGTAATTCAGGCGACCCTGCGCCAGAAAAGGGGCCGGGCGCCTGAATAGGGGGTGGCAGCGGTGGCCATAGATAGATTCATGGACGCACCGCCACTGGTGAAAGCATACCCATTTAGGGTTTGTTCACACCTATGCAGTTTGATTTTGATCTGTTTCTGCAGTGTTTTTTGCCGTGCATTTTTCGTTTTTTGCACACGCGTTTTTGACACATTTTTTCAAAGGTTTTTTGATGCATTTTTTAATGTATTTTTTTGGCCAATTTGCCCTTATGGACACACTGGCACTGGGCTGCACATTTGGCAAAGTGAACACTGATAAGTTGCACTTGTGTTCACTTGAAATACCCAAACCGGTGTACAAGAATTTCTGTAGTTTTTTTATCACCTTCACACATAATTCAGTATTTAACATGAACACAGGTTTATTTATTAACATTCGCTTTGCAAAGTGAACATCCTGTACACAATGCACATTAATGCCATGTGCACATTACAGTGCCATGCAGTGTCAATGGCACCCCAATGCACCTCCAGCACACATTCATTGCAGTCTATGACAACAAACAGTGGATCACTACTGCATATTGTGGTGTACTGTGCTGGAAAAAATGGCGCATATACTAATTGTTTGGTCTGTTTTGGTGAGTTGCCAATGATCAATGATTGAGTGGATAGGGCTCAGGACAGAGGAATATTTTCATTAACAGAAGAGAAATCAGTACAAGTGACATATCCTACTGACTGTAAGTTATGTCCCTTGTGCTGATTTTTCTGTTTATGAATTTGGCTGCACTTAGCCCTTAACCTCCCTGGCGGTATGATTATTTCGGATTTTAGGTGCTGAAAGCGGTACCATTATTTTGCATGGAAATTTGGCGTTTTATATTGTAGGTCTGTAATTCTTAACAATAACACACTTAAATCTGTCCAAACAAGAGTCTAGTAGATATCCCGGGTATGATAAAGTTTGAAACACAAAAACATAAATTATAATATAATAAATAAAAATAAATAATTAAAAAAAAATAAAAATAAATAGTAATAAAATAAATTTCCCATCGATTCACTATCGCTCAATTCTGAAAGTGTTCTAATTTACTATCGCTGTTTTCTAGCTGGTCTAAAGCCATTTTTGACGTAAAGGGACACTTTTTGGTTGCTATGGACAATCTCCAGTTTCCAGGCAGAAAGAACAGTATATGCAATATAAAACTGCATGCAGGGCATGGGCCAAAGCACTGGGGACAAAAGGGATGTGAAATTATTTCATACAGTACTGTAATCTGTAAGATTACAGTACTGTATGTGTTATGATTTTGACATTTTTTTTAATTTGCCGCCAGGCTCCGCCCCCGTGCGTCGCGACGCTCGCAGGGAACGGAGCCTGGCATAGAGAGGCTTCGGACAGAGGACACAGGCCGCGGACACTGCGGGGGACATCGCAGGATCCCGGGGACAAGGTAAGTAATGCCACACCAGGATCCTGCTATGTAATCCCGAGTGTGGCTCGGGGGTTACCGCTAATGGTCCTGATTTTTAACCCCGAGCCACACTCGGGAAAACCGCAAGGGAGGCTACAGGTTAAGTGCATATTACACAAGATGCACATACACTAACAAAACATCATAGACTACTTTAAAAATAGGGATTTGTAGATTAGCTACTAGAAGGAGTGCTCAGCCCCTTAGTGTAATTCCTATGCCTCTCTAGTAACTTCTTAAAGAAATAGAGACTGTTTAACTTGCAAAGTGAACTTACAGTGCCTTGCAAAAGTATTCACCCCCTTGGCTTTTTACCTATTTTGTTACATTGCAGCCTTTGGTTCAACGTTTTTTTAATCTGAATTATATGTGATGGATCAGAACACACTAGTCTAAGTTGGCGAAGTAAAATTAGAAAAATATATACATAAAACTATTTTTCAGAAATAAAAAACTGATAATTGGCATGTGCGTATGTATTCACCCCTTTTGTTTTGAAGTCCATAAAAAGCTCTGGTGCAACCAATTACCTTCAGAAGTCACATAATTAGTGAAATGATGTCCACCTGTGTGCAATCTAAGTGTCACATGATCTGTCATTACATATACACACCTTTTTGAAAGGTCCCAGAGGCTGCAACACCTAAGCAAGAGGCACCACTAACCAAACACTGCCACGAAGACCAAGGAACTCTCCAAACAAGTAAGGGACAATGTTGTTGGGAAGTACAAGTCAGGGTTAGGTTATAAAAAATATCCAAATCTTTGATGATCCCTAGGAGCACCATCAAATCTATCATAACCAAATGGAAAGAACATGGCACAACAGTAAACCTGCCAAGAGACAGCCGCACACCAAAACTCACGGACTGGGCAAGGAGGGCATTAATCAGAGAGGCAGCACAGAGACCTAAGGTAACCCTGGAGGAGCTGCAGAGTTCCATAGCAGAGACTGGAGTATCTGTACATAGGACGACAATAAGCCGTACGCTCCATAGAGTTGGGCTTTACGGCAAAGTGGCCAGAAGAAAGCCATTACTTTAAGCAAAAAACAAAATGGCACGTTTCGAGCTTGTGAAAAGGCATGTGAGAGACTCCCAAAATGTATGCAGGAAGGTGCTCTGGTCTGATGAGAATAAAATTGAACTTTTTGGCCATCAAAGAAAACGCTATGTCAGGTGCAAACCCAGCACATCACATCACCCAAAGAACACCATCCCCACAGTGAAACATGGTGGTGGCAGCATCATGCTGTGGGGATGTTTTTCAGCAGTCGGGACTGGGAAACTGGTCGGGGTTGAGGGAAAGATGGATGGTGCTAAATACAGGGATATTCTTGAGCAAAACCTGTACCACTCTGTGTGTAATTTGAGGCTAGGACGGAGTTTCGCCATCCAGTAGGACAATGACCCCAAACACACTGCTAAAGCAACACTTGAGTGGTTTAAGGGGAAACATGTAAATGTGCTAGAATGGCCCAGTCAAAGCCCAGACTTCAATCCAATAGAAAATCTGTGGTCAGACTTAAAGATTGCTGTTCACAAGTGCAAACCATCCAACTTGAAGGAGCTGGAGCAGTTTTGCAAGAAGGAACGGGCAAAAATCCCAATGGTAAGATGTGGCAAGCTCATAGAGACTTATCCAAAGTGACTTGGAGCTGTGATAGCCGCAAAAGGTGGCTCTACAAAATATTGACTTTAGGGGGGTGAATAGTTATGCACATTGACTTTTTCTGTTATTTTGTCCTATTTGTTGTTTGCTTCACAATAAAAAAAAAAAAATCTTCAAAAATGCCAAGAGGGGTGAATAATTTTGCAAGGCACTGTAGCCTAGTGGATAAGGGGACGTTGTATTTACTTCAATGATCCAAACATGTCCAACCAAAAATCCTTTTTATGTTCAATTTTCTTGGAAATAATTGGATATTCAGCGTAAACATCACTTTTACTTTGTTCACTATGCTAAGTGAACATTTTCTGATTGTTTAGTAAATTACTCATATAGGTTTATGTTATGGAAAAAAAGCAGTAAACACAACAATTGTGCAGCACTACAAAGTAGGGTGCAGAGCCAGTATATGTAATAAGCAAACATGGTTGCCCCCATGTATCTTTCCAACTGTATACTATGTTCACTTATACATTTAGCTAACACAAGTGCAAAGACTTCATGTTCCCTTGAAATGTAAAGGACTGTTTCATCTTGGGGAGATTTCCCCTCACTTCCTGTCTCAGAGACACAACAGGAGAAACCCCCTTTCATTCTGTTTTCATTGGAACAAGTGTCTCCATTGGAAGATTTCTCATCAAGTCTTGTTCTGATGACAACTCTAAAATATTGAATTTCAGATCACTTTCTGTCTCAGTGACAATGGTCACTGGGACTAATAGAAGGGTGAGTTTCCCCAGTGGTAACATAGTCAGCAATAAAAACTTGACAGGTTCTAATTCTTCCCTTATCAATCATAGTTACATAGTTACATAGTAGGTGAGGTTGAAAAAAGACACAAGTCCATCAAGTCCAACCTATGAAATCCCAAACAAAAACATTTCTTTGAATTCACTCTAACCACTTGCTGCCTGGCCACAGTACATTTACTGCGGCAGGGTGGCAGGGGCAGGTTGGATCACGTATATGTATGTCATCACCAGACTCAGCAGATTGCGGCTTCAGCAACAGGTTTTTGCTTCTCCCATAGAGGGTTTGCCCAGGCCAAGGCTCTCTCAGAAAGCAAAGATATTGTGAAACCTACTTTGCTTCTGTCCGTGGGAAACGCCCGGGGTAGCATCTCAAAGTATATCTCAACCTGGTTGAGAAACCCTCTGCATTGGACTGGATTGCCCCCAAATCGCTGGGGAAGCAGAGCGGAACCAGACATACCTCTTATAGAGGTAATACTCAAGGCGGGTGCCTGCACAGAGACTCCAATCTGTAAAAAATATTACCAACAAGTGGATTGACTGTATCTTCTGAATTCATGGCCTTTGCCTACTATCAGAAACCATGAAATCAGGCCGAGACAGAAGTACAGTTAAATCACACTTGTTTAATAATAAAAGTAAATAGAACAAACGTAGTCAAAACATAGCCAAAGTTCGGTAACTGGAATGGATAGTCAGCCAAGCCAGAAAGTCAGGAATCAGTGTAGTGGAACAGCAAGCAGGATCTGGAGCCAGAAGGAATGTCACCCAAGCAAGTATTTAAACAGGAACGCCGGAGATAGTCTCTGTGATGTTGACCAAGGCTAAGGAAGAGATCCTCTGGGCTGGACGGCTTAAGTAGGCAGGACTGACGAGCAGGATATAATCAACAGGTGAGTAACTGTGGAGAGATAGGAGCTGGCAATTAGCCTGAACAACTCCTCCCCAGCTGAGCTGACCCTGGGTATTTAAGGAGGCCTTCCCCCTGCCAATCCAGATTGGGGATTGGTCAAGGCTCCACAGAACACCTCAGACAGCTCCACCCTTCTTCCCCTCCTTCCTTCTAGAAGCCTCTAGAAGCAGAAGGGAGGTAAACGAAAGATGATGCTGTCTGTGAGTCACCAGCCTACTCTAGGCCACTCCCAGCCCACACAGATCAAAACAAACAGGCCTAGCTTTTAGCTAGGCCTGCCTAAATTTACCTGCTCTACAAAATAAATAGCAAACTCAATAGGAGAATAGGAAGCTCTCATAATGGCCACAGAAGGTGTGCAGACACAAGAATTCAAGTGAGGCGTTTTCATCAATACGGTCCCTGTGAGATACAACAAGCTGTCAAATAATTTAAATCTCCATTATTAGTTTTTTTGGTGGACTTGGCATCACCTAGTCCTCGAAATAAGGTGTTGGCTCAGTGCCTAAGGCCTCGCGCACATAGACACTTACCAGCTTCTGCTTCAGTGTTTACTGGCGCATGCACATATGGACCTTCTCCCTCAGTATGAAAGTGGATCTTCTGGGGAGAAGTCGCATACACACATGTGCCAAACATGGCCACATACAATCATTCACTTGTATTGACAGCTTATGAGGCATGTTCTGCTCCCCAGGAGCTAGAAAGCGCTGGGGACTTTAAACCTCAACCCAAAGGAGCATCTGTATAAAAAAGGCATATGCACATGTGCAAAAGTGATCCTGAAAGTATTTAAAGATATGTTTTCCAAGACTGATGCAAATGAGCACATACCACTTTGTCACCACTTGTCACTGTAAGAGCATATTATTGGAAGCATTTGCTATTCGAGAAGCTTGTCTTTGGAGAAGCTCATTATTGGAGAAACCTGTTATTGGAGGAGCTTATTACTGGGGCAGCCTAATATTGGAGGAGCTCATTATTGGAGAAGCCTGTTATTGGAGGAGCTTGTTGTTGGGGAAGCCTAATATTGGAGGAGCGTGATACTGGAGAAGCCTGTTATTGGAGGAGCTTGTTATTGGGGGAGCCTAATATTGGAGGAGCGTGATACTGGAGCAGCCAAGTATTGGAGAAACTCATTATTGGAAAAGCCTGTTATTGGAGAAGCTTGTTATTGGGGGAGCCTACTATTGGAGGAGCTTATTACTGGGGCAGCCTGATATTGGAGGAGATCATTATTGGAGAATCCTGTTGTTGGAGGAGCTTGTTTTTGGGGAGCCCATTATTGGAGGAGCGTAATACTGGAGCAGCATGATATTGCAGGAGTCGATTATTAGAGAAGCCTGTTATTGGAGGAGCTTGTGATTGGAGGAGCCTAACATTGGAGGAGCATAATACTGGAGCAGCCTGTTATTGGAGGAGCTCATTATTGGAGAAGCTCATTATTGGAGAATGGAGAAGCCTGTTGTTGGAGGAGCTTGTTATTGGGGAGCCCATTATTGGAGTAGCATAATACTGGATCAGCCTGATATTGGAGGAGCTCATTATTGCAGAAGCCTGTTATTGGAGGAGCTTGTTATTGGGGGAGCTTATTATTGAAGGAGCTTATTACTGGAGCAGCTCATTATTTTAGAAGCTTTAACATTAATATTTAAAGAGCTTGTTATTGGAAAAAAATGCTATGGGAGGAGCTCATTATCAGAAAAGTTTCTTATTGGTGAAGCTAATTATTAGAGGAGCTTGGTATTGGATGAGCTTATTAATAAAGAAGCCTATTATTGGAGCTTGTTAATGGAAAAATAATGCATCTTGGAGAGAGGTCCTGCATGCTGCTGTTGTGTGGACCTGCAGTTTCCAGGGCAACTATATTATTAAAAATGCACCATGATGCATTTAATATGTGTCAATGAAATGCATGTTTTGAATTTTGTTGTGAGTGCAACCTAAAGCTGGACTCCTACTAGCAACATAAAGCAGTATAATTCACTTAAAAAAATTAAAGGCAACCTGCCAACAACAGTTTATTTATATGTGTTTATGGCAGGGATAGTGCTACTAGGTTGTGTCAATCCATTTGATACTTTTTGTGATCAAAAGCTGGTTGACAGTTTTTAATATTGTCAGTGTGTATAGCAAGAAGTGTTTCCAACTAGGGATCCACATCCTGACAAGTGATCGGGTCCATCACTGCAGAGGAACTACACTTTCCAGCATGCTCTCTCTTTCTTTTTTTTTTTTCAAAAGAGCTTTAATGCTCTTTCTACATTACAACATGTTGCCAAAGCTTGGAAACTCGGTGCATTCAGAATGAGCTAAAGCATCTTAATTGAAGCCTATAATTTACTTAGAGTAGACTGTGACGCATTTACAGTGTACACTATTGGTATACTCAGGGCACCTATCAAACCATAAAAGAGACTCACACTGTATATATTATTATTATAGTCACTGCCATCAGAAACACATGAACCTTGCTTTCTCCTATTTATTCAGTAGTAATTGACCTGCTGAGTCCTGTGTTAAGAGGGAATGTAGCATCCATATTTGTGATTTAAATCCTGGTTTACAGCCAGCGCATTCTGTGCACTAAAACACTGAACAAACTGTGCACCAATAAAGAGCACCATAAAGCCACAGGGGATGCATTCATCTCCAGGTAGGCAGAGCAGCTAACGCCCTAATGCATTACCTGGGCTGCAGGAGGACCCAGGAAACACTGTGCACACAGCCTAATGAATGCTATACAATTGGATAAATGTCAGTCCCCTTATTTCTGGAGAGATGGCCAGGAGATAAGTAACCAGGTAAGTGGCCAGCCGCTGGACCTGCAAAAACAGAGACAGTATCATTGTATAGTGTGAGTGTGGCATGAATTTATAGCATGGGCTCATACTGCTTACTTTGCAGAACAATCAGCTACTAGTGAGTGAGGAATATAATTGCAGAATACATATATGCAGCATATATTGTATATATTATATTATATTATTATAGTATCTATCTATCTATCTATCTATAGATATATATATATATAGATATATATATATATATATATATATATATATATATATATATATATATATATATATATATATATATATATATATATCTATCTATATATAGTCAGGTATATTATACTTCTTGATTGCAACCTTTATTACATTGAAAAGTGTAGCAAATTTATATAAAGATTATTTAACATTTCAGATCTAGAATAGAGATATCCAAAGAAGAAAGTGATTGGTTACAATTAGTTAAATAGTTTACTATTATTATTTAGCAAGCAATTAAATAGTACAAAACAATGACGTCACGCTGTACAATGATGGCAGATTGGAGCAGGTCGTCTCATAATAAGGAAAATTATTTAATAGTACATGGCTGATAGATTTTTAGTGTAATTCTTGCATGCTTGGGCTGATTTACCAAAGAAGTTAAGAATCTCACTGAAAACATGTGTGAATTGTCACTTCAATTGTCAAATCATGCGAAAAGGACATTTCTGTTCATGTGATAATGCTTTTCGTGGACAAGTGAAGTGAATATTTACACTTCTTTCAGTAAAGATTTTCAATGTATTTCCTAAATCCGCAATATGTGGATGGAATAAAAAATTAATAAAAAATACAGCTTTGTCATGACATCATTTTATAGAAGAATGCCATGTATTCATCGAAAGAGGAAATCATTTTATAACACTGGGATATATTATAATATTAAAAGGTAGTGTTATTTTATAGGACATGATGCTTTTATAACGAGGACTGTGTTTTAAATATATGACTGAGTTAAATACTGCAGAATCGAATATGTGTGGGTAGTCACTTGTTTCAGTGAAGCCAGTCCTTGGAGGACTGAGCCGAATGTTTTTTTTTAAATAATTGCAATAGTACAGAAAGGTATACAATAATTGCAAACGTTTTTTGGTAATTGTACATCAGCTGAATATATTGTGATGTAATAGAACATATCTTCCTATTACATAATTAAACCAATAAGGAAAAATGCCATATTATAATATGAAGAGGGATTCACATTTCTGATGTGGTGTAAACATTCGTATGAAAAAAACTGGTCTATAATACACAGTAAACCATTATAATATGTTTTGTAGATGGATACTTCTTCCGATTATTATTATTATTACATGTTAAAATACACTTAGGCAACACTCACTATTAGAATTTTTTTTCAATTTTTAAAAACCTATCGTACATGTATATCGGCTTTATTATATGTATGTGATTTTTATGTGGCAATTATTTGCTCATCAACGGAGAAACACTGTTTTAATATTACATGTCCTGTCCTGTATAACGAGACGACACAAAGGCAGATTGTCCCATGGTATATCTATAAAAAAAGTGTCAATTATTGGAGATTTTTTCTTAATATTTCTGTTTGTATAAACATACGTTCTTTGTGATATGTATTTAAATTACTTAAAAAAATATATATTACCATATAGTTCCTATTTTGCTCACTGCTAGAAAAATAAATGTATTTCTAATCACCGTATAACCAGCTAGGAAATCATTGCTGTATCAATAGTCACTGCAACAATCAATGATAAGTATATTAATTATATGACGATACAAAACAACCTGAAATAATATTAGAGACATTCCAGGCAATCGAAGGTACATAAAAACGACAACAAAGCATGTAGTTATTAAGATGTGTAGTCCAAAATCTAAATAACTACATCATTATTGTCACCTAACATCGCATGTATGTCACCTAATGTCACCTAACATCGCATGTATGTCACTTAATATCTCCTAACATTTATAATCATATATTCCGTATTTGTATGCTGCTTATTACTAGTATAAATTACTAACTACTTATTTACTAATTTACTATCTAATGTCTATTTCTTCCTAATTCATTTTAAAATATGGATACAATATATACATTTGTATGTATTGTATAAGGAGAGATTTACACAAGTGAAATAATGAATATATATATATATATATATATATATATATATATATATATATATATATATATATATATATATATATATATATATATATATATATATATATATATATATTCATTATTTCACTTGTGCAAATCTCTCCTTACAATACATATACATGTATATATTTTCTCTCTCTATATATGTATAGATCCACAGGTAAGGCAAACAGCACTGCAGTAATCATCTAGTGCACGCAATCAGGCCCTCCCAAAGGCCACATAATATAGATAATTAAATCCAGGATTGCGGCACTATTGAAAAAAAAAGAAGATATATACAAAAATGCAAAAAATGGAATGGATCATTTTGCATTTTTGTATATTTATTCTCTTTTTCAATATATTTTACGTGGAGCGGTCCTGGACTCATTTCTCTCTCTCTCTCTCTTTATATATATATATATATATATATGATCTCTCTCTATATGCTCTCTCTCTCTCTCATATATATATATATATATATATATATATATATATATATATATATATATATATATATATATATATATATATATATATATGATCTCTCTCTCTCTCTCTCTCTCTCTCTCTCTCTCTCTCTCTATTATTTATTTAATTATTTATTTATTTTTTAGCTGTGTACTGCATACTATATATATATATATATATATATATATATATATATATATATATATATATATATATATATATATATATATATATATATATATATATATATATATATATATATATTGCATGTTGTGCTAGTGATACTACGTTGATATTGTTAAAGTTGTATACAAATGATTTGTGCTGTTGTAAGGTAGGAGATAATAAGGTTTAGTATAATTCAATATTGTCTGCAGTATTGCTGTAGAATGAATGGTCTAAAGTCTTTGAAGAATGCATTGAGCAGAGCTAATGACAGGGAGTTTCACCCGTCCAGATCGATAAAGGTATCGATCAGGCTTGTTGCACGTCTACATAAATAATGTTTTCCTTTCCCACAGAAGGCGGCTGTGTCCGGAGATGTGATCAGCAGGGCCGATCCTCTGTATAGCACAGCTCTGCCTGACCTTTATCCCAGCAATGTCACCCACCTTACTACATACCGGCTAAACATGTGCCCGAGGGTCACAGAAAATAGAGATGACAGGTGACAATGGATCAGAATAATATGGAGATTACAATGTATTACTTTGAAAATAAAATGGAATTATCTCTGGGGAAAAGAAACTTCCAACCAACATGGATTGTGTAGCTGTGCCAAAATATGCTGATTAATGAAAAGACAGGTAGCACTGGTGACCCCGACATCCAGAGAGGGGACACTGCTTCCTGGGGGTCACAAAACCCACACTCAGATTTTATTATTTTCCTAAATATGCAACGAGAGATATGCCCTATTTCAGACATCGCCCTGATTTCCTAGGATTTATCCTTAGTCCCTGGAGATGTCCCGGGATTTTACTTTTCATCATCTATCTGTACCATAAAATATCACTTTTATTACATGGTGCATCTAATTCTCTCTGTAACCAATTTCAATCAAAACTCGAACTGAACCATATTTACGTTCCTAAAGCCCTGTGCTTTATAAAAAAATCTTCACAATAAACAGTTTTCCCCTTTTTTAATATTTTGTTTCCCCCAAGTGGTGCTGATCTCCTGCAGCCTTTTTGCACTCACTTCTTGTCTACATGCATTCTAATAATGGCGGCATGGCATTGCTCAAGGCGAATTTACTGATGGTGACCAAAGTGGACCAATGACTACATTGTATTGAAATTGGAACATCACAGAAGCCCATGTGACAGGGTGACAACGCAGGACCTCAACTGCAAAGCAGGGATAGAATGTTGTCCACCTATAACTTGGAGTGCCTGAGGAAGACCCTTCATGGCAGGGTCACCTATTATTATTTAAATTAAATCTGCAAATATGAATACATTGATATGAAATAAGAACATTACTTTTCAAATGAATATGACTTTTACAATGTCACTAGCATGTTTCTTTTATTCATTATTGGCAGTTATAAATTAGAATTATTTACTTAATATTGTTATATAAAATTATTTAATATAGCTTCTAACTTCAGCTTGTTCAATTAAGCTTTCATAAAGACAAACAAAAAACTGGAAGCTGATTGGTTTCTATTCTGGACGGCTGTACTTCCAAAAATTATTTTATTGAAGCTTCATATGACAAGTGGTTGACAGATGGAGCAGGGGACAAAGAGGTAGACGCGCTTCGCACAAATGTTAGCTCTTAGTTAACTAAGCGCTAACAATTGTGCGAAACGCGTCTACCTCTTTGTCCCCTGCTCCGTCTGTCAACCACTTGTCATATGACGCTTCAATAAAAGGATTTTTGAAAGTGCAGACATCCGGAATTATTTCTTTATGCAACCTACCAGCATGTCTTTGGAGTGTGGGAGGAAAATCAGAGTACCCAGAGGAAACCCATGCAGGCACATGGAGAACATGCAAACTCTATGCAGGTAGTGTCTTGGTGGGGATTTGAACTGAGGGCCCCTAGTGCTACAAGGCAAAAGTGCTAGTCAATAAGGAAGCCATCTATGTAAGAACCTCATGTGCAACCAGCAGTCTAAAATCAGGGAATCCTCTCACTTTCTAATAAGAATTCCAAAGGATACCCTAAACAGTTCACTTAAATAAGAGTCTAGTGTATTTTCAGTTAGTAAATATTATTATTTTAGTGTTGTGTGCATGTAAAAAGTATTATTTGTACTTTTTACATGCACACATATTTTTGTTATTGTATGTCCATGTCCCCTTCCTTAGTCATCCTTCTGTGCTAGACAAATGTGACTGCATCCTGTCTGTAGAAGAGTGGCGGGGAAATTATTTCAGGTGCTGGCAGCCATGCAGGTTAGAGTTCTGTGTATACACTATGATGTTTACAGTACACACAGAGAACTGATCCATCTGAGTGGGCTACATTGACCGTCTGTTAGTAGACCACACACAGAGGGTACACACATCTGTCACTTGTAGGTCTATTACCAGTGGAGGGAACATACTTCTAATACAGTGGTCTCCAAACTGCGGCTGGGGGGGCCAGATGTGGCCCTTTGCTTGCCTTTATCTGGCCCTTTGTGCACTATTCTCCCACTGATACAAGACACTATTCTGCCAACTGACATTAACAATGGGGCACCATTTCTCCCACTGACATCAAGAAAGGGACACTATTCCACACAATGATACCAACGATGGGACACTATTTCACACAATGATACCAGCGATGGGACACTATTCCTCACAATGATACCAATGATGGGGCACTATTGCTCACAATGATACCAACGATGGGGCACTATTCCTCACAATGATACCAACGATGGGGCACTATTCCTCACAATGATACCAACGATGGGGCACTATTCCTCACAATGATACCAACGATGGGGCACTATTCCTCACAATGATACCAACAATGGGGCACTATTCCTCACAATGATACCAACGATGGGTCACTATTCCTCCTACTAATACCAAATATGGTGATGTTTGCTCCCACTGATGCAAGCATAATTTCCACTCCAGCTGCACCCTCCCCCCTAAAGTCTGGACAATAAACTGGCTCTTTGTTTCGAAAGTTTGGAGACTCCTGTTCAAATCCATACTGTGCACCCACCACAGAATTAAAGACCTAGCACTGATAAGGATGCTGTGCAATGAGAGCCCACTGGGACTATTTTAGTAAAGGAGTAGATAGAGGTTGTTTATTTAGCATAGTGGCAATGCCAAATAAAGTGAACCCGTGTTTACCTTTAATACCCAATCATTTGTGAGGGAAATTAAAAATAGCAGAATTTTTGCTAGGACATGATTGGAGGACTTCTTTAGTAAATCAACCCTGATATTTTATGCACGGCTTTCCCAGGCAAGGGCATCTGGAATTACACATTGGTCACCAATTAAGTGCATAAATAACAGTCACAGAAAAGTGCACATGATTGTACCCAGTTAAATGAATTTAATACTCTCTTAAAGGTGTGTGTTTATTAGTCACTATATCAAAAGTCAGCAATCTAGTTTCGGCCTTAAAGTGCCAATTAACCCACATCATAAAAACCTATCAGTAAATGGTGTATTACATGCTGTTCACACTCACTCAGTCACTATGAGACTTATTTTCTGTATTCTGCAAAAAACCTGGTGGATCCTGCTGCTCTCTATCTCCACCTTCTGTTTATGTCCCCAATTCAGCTAGGGATTTTGCAGCTGTGGTGGCAACTTTGCACATGCTCAGTTTTCAGACAGTTTCTATTCTGAGCATTTCCTCCCTATCACATCTGAGCAGCCCATGTGACTATATAGTTACACATGTGGGTGTATTCACAGTGGTAAATGACAGCCGACTCCCTCCCTCCTCCTCCATGCCCACTAACTAGCTAAACACAATGGGGACGGGATATTACATGTAGATTAATGGTGACTTCACCACCATGTTATTCTAAGGCTCCATGCACACTGGCTTAAAAATTGCTACATTTACAGAAGTTTTGTGTTCTGACTGTAGAAGCAGCTCAATGTTATCCTATGTGTCCATGCACATTAGGATGATTATTTTGAGCTCAGCATTTAGAGGCAGGAAAAACCCTTCTGGTTTGCGTTTCTGATTGGAGCTTTCTGGCTGAAAAAAACACAGAACTCTCCTAAACTCGTCTAAACTGTGTACAAAAAACACTCTATATGAGCGTATTTTTCTGCCAAGGGAACAGAGATTTTTTTAAGCCCAGTGTGCATGCAGCCTAAGACACAGGCTGGAGGGGCCGTGACACAGCCTGTGACTGGCACAAATCAGCCCACAGCATGTTATTTCCACAAAATAATAAAGATTTGATAAATATATAGTTGTATGACAATTTGAAACAGTTTATTAATATTATTTATTTAGTTTTACTCTGTATTCCAAAGGCTGTTTTTTTATTTTGAACACGTGACCAGCAGCAGAGGACTAGAAGCTCCTCCTGCTTATGTTTCCCTGCAGACAGGCTGGGAAAGACCCGGGTCATATGATAGCTGTATATTTATTAGGAAACTTTTTTTTTTTTTTATGAAAATAATTACAGTTCCTTAAGCCACAGAAAAATAAGGGATAATATAAATTAAACAGTGAGTTTAGTATCAATTTAAAGCATAATTCTGGGGAACTAAAAAAAACTTCTCTTGTAATGGGGCTCACCTGGCACTGCAAGGGGTAATTCTTGTTCTTGACTATGATACCATTAAAAATCACTTAACCCTATTCAATACCGGGCACTTTCCTGCCCAAGACAATTTTCAGCTTTCAGCGCTGTCGCACTTTGAATGACAATTGCGCTGTCATGTACCCAAACTAAATTTTTATCATTTTCTTCCCGCAGCTTTCTTTTGGTGATATTTGATCACCACTGGGGTTTTTATTTTTTGCTAAACAAACTAAAAAAAAATATGTTTTTCTTGAGGAGGTGGCACTGATAAGGTGGCACTGATGAGGAGGCACTGATATATAGAATTGATGGGCACTAATAGTTGGCACTGATGGGCACTGATAGGCTACACCGATATGCAGCACTGATGGGCACTGATAGGCTGCACTGATGAGCACTAATAGGTGGCACTGATAGGCGGCACTGATGGGCACTGATAGGCGACACTGATGGGCACTGATAGATGGCACTGGATAGGCAGCACTGATGAGGAGCTACTGACAGGCATTACTGATTGGGGCACTGATTGGCACATTTATGGGCACTGATTGGCACTGTTATGGGCACTGATTGGCACACAGACAGACAGCTGATGGACACAGACTGGCAGCTGATGGGCACATCTGATGGGGGCTGTGCAGATAATCAATGTGCCGATTGCTCTCCCTGTCAGTGCGAACCGAGGAAAGCCATTTACCGGCACTTCCTGGTTCATGCGATGATCAGCTGTGATTGGTCACAGCTGATCACGTGGTATGGAGCCTCTGTCAGAGGCTCCATACCACGATCTGGAATGCGGTGTGTCAGACTGACACACCGCACCACCGATCGCCACGCCAGTCAGGGTAACCAAACCAAGTGGTTAAAGGGTAACTCCACTTTTGTAGGGGAAAAAATAGCAAATAAAGAAAAAATAATATAGCGTATACAATTGCGACACAAGTCATATTGTAATTGAATATTATTAAAAATTACCTTTCCTTTTCAATCTGCAGCTCTGTAATTTTCTGAGAATGCATTGCAATATGGCTACCTGGGGTTGTTCTGTACACAGAGTGTGTACTGATCACTCCCCAGAAACATACTTTCCTGCTTGTGTGATTGGCTCACCAATTTTCCCAGAAGTCTGCACTAAGATACAAGTCAGATTTCGGGCATCCTCTGCAACAAAAATTTAATTTTTGGTGAGATACTCCCTGTAGGAACACATCTAAAGGGATGCAGGCCCAGCAAATTCCCTCATTAGTGCTCTGCAGGTGCACATCTGATAGATAATTATGAAACCACTCCCATTAGACCCACTCACCACAGAGGCACAGAGCAGCATACAGGGATTACTTCAGAATAACAAAAGGTAGGAATCTGCAACAAAGTTTGTTAAAATCCCTGCAATGTACATAGATCACCCAGAGGGGAATGTTTTTTTCTCAACAAAAGTGGAGCCATGCTTTAAACTTACCTTATCCCTCACTCTCTCAGGCTCCTCTTCTCTGTGCGACCAGACCGCGGAAGCCACTTTCTCTTCTGCGCTTACTATGTCCGCCACACTCTGATGTCATCATGTATGATGTAGGACAAGCAGCCCTGCATTGTAAGTGAGGACGTCAAGGGCCTGCCCACAATCCAGAACGTTGGAGTGAAGGGGAGAGCATCTGCTGCCACAGGAGTGAGGCACAAGGTAAGGAAAATTGTCCCTCTAAGGGGACCATTATTTTTTAATGGTCCCCTTAGGGAAAAAACCCCCCAAAAAACAAGCATTTAATCCTTGCAGTGCAGGTCGTCTTTTGAGTTCCTTGGAGTTCAGTTTTAAGCCTGCCCAGAATCCCCTTTGGTTTGGGAACATTCATGTCACTGAGAATAAAGTTCTAAGTGGTTATGTTCAGCTGGATTTCTTCTGTAAGCTTAAAGATGTTTTGCTGCTTATCCAAGTAACTTCATTAGTTAGAACTTAGACTTCAATATTACAGGACAAGTCCAGTTAAATGTGACTGAATTCGGTTATACATGGCCATTTTTTTTCATACAGCCAGCGGGCTGAATGCAAAAAAAACAAAACAAATGCCCCTTTCACAGGGGCCAACTCTGTTAAGATCAACAAGGGGATCTGTCCACTGATCACTTGCTGATCAGAGCAGTGCGGGCGGGTAAGCCATCTGTGTCCGCTCAGTTTATATAGAGCAGACACGGACAGAGTCCACTCTACACTATGGTGTCCTTTTATGAAACTGAGATCAGCGGCGATCCCGAGTCTCACCGCTGATCTCAGCTCATTACCAGTTTATGAAACTGAGATAATCAGCAGAGAACATGTTCTCCGCTGATTATCTCAGCACAGTGAGAATTCACAGAAACGGCCAGTTTATGAAGGTGCGATCTCAGCACCTCACTGGCGATCTGTGACAGAATTCTCACTTTCTGATTCACCATTTCAGAAGTGGAGAATCAGAGTGAGAAGCCTGAAACTGACTGATATTCTGGAAAAAGCAAGAAGTCTTTTGACTTCTTTCTTTCACCAAACAGTCAGAGCACATCTTCCCCACCATTACACACCCCAAAACCAGCAGGATAGGAATTTATAGTGTGTACATATATATATATATAAATATATATATATATATATATATATATATATATATATATATATATATATATATATATATATATAAAAATATGTATATATATAAAAATATGTATATATATAAAAATATGTATATATATATATATCTATATATATATATATATGTATATATATATATATATATATATATATGTATATATATATATGTATATATATATCTATATATATATCTATATATATATATATATATATATATCTATATATATATATATATATATATATATATATATATATATATATATCTATAGATATAGATATATATAGATATATATATATATTTTTTTAGATATTCATGTCTCTGGCTGTGTTCACACTTGTGCGATGCGTGAACCAGCGTGATTCCTGTGTGGGTTTTCACATCGCACCTACATTGACATCTGCGCACCACTGCGGGTGTCAATGTAAAGTTAATGACACCCCCCAGATCATTTCACAGATCGCAGTGCGAACTATGTAATGGTGCAGGAATCGGATCGCATGCGTGTTCACACCCATGCGATCCGATTCCAGTGCGGACCAAATAAAGGGTCCTGTACCATTTTGGTGCAAATGCAATATGGTTTAGGGCCAGTTCCCACTGCTGCGGTGTCCAAGATCGGATGTGATTCGCACCGCACTGCAGTGCAAAATCACATCCGATCTCTGTGCGATGCGATTTCAGCCATACAGATAGTATTGCTAAATTTGCATTGCCCTCGGACCAAACTCTTACAGGACCCTTTTTTTTGGTCCACAGCAGAATCGGATCGCATGGGTGTTCACACCCATGCGATTCAATTACTGTCCGAGTTTGCAGATCGCACTGCGATATGCGAACTGATTTGGGGGTGTTGTTAACTTTTAGGCCCAGTTCACACTTGTGCGATGCCGGACATCGCACAGGCATCGCATGTTATTCGCAGCACACTGCCATTCACATTACATGCGATGTCTGTGATGTCTGTGCGGTGCGATATCAGCTGTACAGATAGTATGGCTGATATCGCACCGCATTCGGTGCAAACACGCACAGGACCCTTTTTTCTGTTCGGACCAGAATCGGATCGCATGTGTGTTCACACATATGCGATCCGATTCATGTCCAGACTGTCAGTTCGCAGTGCGATATGCAAGCTGAACTGGGGGTGTTGTTAACAATGTATTGACACTCCCCAGCGATTCGCATATGGCAGTGTGAACTGACATGCGAGTCGGTGCGATGCGGGAACCCGCAGTGGATTCGCAGTGTTCTCGCATTGCACCAGTTTATCAATTTTTATGTATATCAATTATGAAATATATTTTATTTTAATTTATTAATAAATTTTTATACTTGTATACTTTATTAAAATTATTTTTTTAATGATTATAAATGTATTTTGCATTTATATGAATGGTGTATAGCTGCATTACATATGTGCATTACATTCATTTACTATACACCATTCACATTTAAATAGGGACATGTATGATCTTTAAATATTGATAAAAACAATGTTTTTTTTATAATTAGGTTAATGTATATTGTGTAGGGGGAATTTAACTTTATTATTTTATTAATATGTTGGGGAATAATGTGTGCTGAATTGTGTTAAGCTTTGTATTTTATGGTTCCTCATACTGTAATCCCGCTATATCACGCGAGATTATAGTGAGAGGAGCCGTTTCTCAGGAGTTCCTGGCATTTGTAGATCGCTCCTCAACTCAACATGAGAAGCAATCTACACACTTTCATAAACAGGCACTCAGAGGAGAGCGATCTCCCCTGAGAATGCCTGAGAACTGAAAAGCGGTATTTTACCTCACTTTCATAAAAGGACACCTATGGGCAGCTGGGAGTAAACGGACTCCACTGACCGTTTACACTCGACTGCCCTCTGATCCGATTCGCCTAGATGGAGTAGGAGGGATCCCCTTCCATTTATTTTTTCTTTTGCAGACTGGATCCAACAGGAGGTAGGCGGGTGTAAACTGACTTGTGTCCATAGAGGTGAATGGACTGACCGATCAGGTCCGCCTGAAAAATTGACAGGCGGAATTGATCGGGCACCCTTCATGTGACAGGTGCCTTACAGATTCCAAAAACAATCAACTTTTGTTGAGCAAAGATGGCCACACAGTGATTGAAATGTGTCTAATTCCTGCTGAACCAGCCAAATTTTGATTAGTGCATAGCCAGCCTAACTGAAAAGATACAGATATCTCACAAAAGTCAGTACACCCCTTACATTTTTGTAGATGTTTCATTATACCTTTTCATGTGACAACGCTGAAGAAATGACACTTTGCTACAATGTAAAGTAGTGAGTGTACAGCTTTTATAACAGTGTAAATTTGCTGTCCCCTCAAAATAACTCAACACACAGCCATTAATGTCTAAACCGCTGGCAACAAAAGTGAGTACACCCATAATTGAGAAAGTCCAAATTGGGCCCAATTAGCCATTTTCCCGTCCTGGTGTAATGTGATTTGTTAGTGTTAAAAGGTCTCAGGTGTGAATGGGAAGCAGGTGTGGTAAATTTGGTGTAATCGCTCTCACTCTCTCATACTAGGCACTGGAAGTTCAACATGGCACCTCATGGCAAAGAACTCTATGAGAATCTGAAAAAAAGAATTGTTGCTCTACATATAGATGGCCTAGGCTATAAGAAGATTGCTAAGACCCTGAAACTGAGCTGCAGTACAGTGGCCAAAGCCATACAGCAGTTTAACAGGACAGGTTCCACTCAGAACAGGCCTCATCATGGTCGACCAAAGGGGTTGAGTGCACATGCTCAATATCCAGAGGTTGTCTTTGGGAAATAGACGTATGAGTGCTGCCAGTGCTCAGACCATACGCCGCACACTGCATCATATTGGTCTGCATGGCTGTTGTCCGAGAAGGAAGCCTCTCCTAAAGATGATGCATAAGAAAGCCCGCAGTTTGTTGAAGGCAAGCAGACTAAGAACATGGATTACTGGAACCATGTCCTGTGGCCTGATGAGACCAAGATAAACTTATTTGGTTCAGATGGCGTTAAGCATGTGTGGCAACAACCAGGTGAGGAGTACAAAGACAAGTGTGTCTTCCCTACAGTCAAGCATGGTGGTGGGAGTGTCATGGTCTGGGGCTGCATGAGTGCTGCCGGCACTAGGGAGCTACAGTTCATTGAGGGAACCATGAATGCCAACATGTACTGTGACATACTAAAGCAGAGTATGATCCCCTCACTTCAGATACTGGGCCTCAGGGCAGTATTCCAACATGATAACAACCCTAAACATACCTCCAAGACGACCACTGCCTTGATAAAGAAGCTGAGGGTAAAGGTGATGGACTGGCCAGGCATGTCTCCAGACCTAAACCCTATTGAGCATCTGTGGGGCATCCTCAAAGGGAAGGTGGAGGAACGCAAGGTCTCTAACATCCACCAGCTCCGTGATGTCGTCATGGAGGAGTGGAAGAGGACTCCAGAGGCATCCTGTGAAGCGGCCACACAAAATGTTGACACTTTGAGCTCAATTTGGATATTTTCACTTAGGGGTGTACTCGCTTTTGTTGCCAGCGGTTTAGACATTAATGGCTGTGTGTTGAGTTATTTTGAGGGAGACAGCAAATTTACACTGTTATACAAACTGTACACTCACTAGTTTACATTGTAGCAAAGTGTCATTTCTTCAGTGTTGCCACTTGAAAAGATATACTTTTGTGAGATACTGTATGTCATAACCTGGATAAACGAGAACCCTCAAAGACAATTAAGAACAAAGACCTTGGTAGGTTCGATCACAAAAAAAATACATACGCACATACAGTACACACACACACAGACACACACACACACATAGTACATACATACAGTAAATACACAGAGTACAAACTTTATACCAGTAAAATATCCCAAATAAATACATGATTTCTTTAGCAGCTGTGTTGTCAGATATGAGCAGAGGAATTTAAAACTGTGATTTTGTCTCGCACTTGATTAACATGAACACACCTTATTCACTCCAAATGGCACTTTAGTAAATCAAACCCATTATGTGATAACATTGACTCCAATAATTTATTTCAGTTCGGGCGTTTCCATGATATCTTCTATGGAAAACCATGTTTATATTAATAATCATTGCCTGTTTGTCTTGTTGGAAATATTTAAAGTTTTTACTATTATTGCTATTCTATTATTACTGTTACTATCATTACTACTAGTGGTTGACATTAGTAGTATGATTAAGCAATACACATAAATATTTAATACTGGCGATACATGAGATTTTAAAGTATAATAGACATTTTTTCGGATAGTGTAAGGAATGGTTAAAACTCCTGAAAGTGCACCACCATCGGGTCCCGAGTAAGGTCTATAGACGCTCAATTCTACCTCTTCTGATAATGGCGGTGAAGAGTTGTATCCTGCTGTTTTGGAAACAAACGTAGGCACCATCTATAGCTGTTGGTTGAAAAAAGTAGCTGAAACAAATGAAAAGGAAGACCTGGTGGCCACGGAAATGGACCTCTGGGAAAAATTCCTTACAAAATGGTTTTACTGGCACAAATTTTTCTCCTCTGAGGAGTTCAAAACTTTGTTGAACGAAATCCTCTTCCTTAGCGATTGTTCTGGGGAGCCCTCCTGGTCTTGTCTGATTGGTGGAACCTCTGGCCCCTCTCTCACCCCTCCCTACTACTTTCTAAAATATTTACGGCATATACCATGCAAAATGTCACGCGGGGTACAGGGACTCTATTACATATTGATCGGTATCATATTCATGCCATGGTTCTCCTTTTTTTCTTCATTGTACAGACCTTTCATGTACATGTACCATTATAGCTCTGCTTATGTTAAGATGTCTGTACTGTCCGTGTGTTCCTTACAAATAAAGTATTGCAAAAAAAACCCTGAAAGTTTTTTGCTACCATCTGTGTCCCCTCAGGTTTTTCCTTCACTTCCTGTCATATGGACACAACAGAAAGTTAGAGGAAATCTCTCCAGTAATTCTAGTCCCCTGTTAGTTGCCACTGGCACAGGTGTCCCTAATAGGAAGATGTTGTCTCTATTCCTATTCTGATGACAACACAAAATTCTGTATTGCCTATTACAGTGATGGCGAACCTTGGCACCCCAGATGTTTTGGAACTACATTTCCCATAATGCTCTTGCACTCTGCAGTGTAGTTGAGCATCATGGGAAATGTAGTTCCAAAACATCTGGGGTGCCAAGGTTCGCCATCACTGGCCTATTACCTTCAGTCTCGGTGACAGTGATCACAGAACAAATAGAGATATTGAATCTCCCTAGCAGGGACACAGACAGCAATAAAAACTGAAAAGAAAATCAGAGAAATCTTAGCACATATTAGGTCATGGTGATAAAAAAAGCAAACATTATACTATTTGTCAACAGTTTGTTGCAGTTTTCTGTACTTATACATTTTATATTAGAAATATTCAATAGATTGAAATTCATAGAGGAGGAATATTAATGTATGTATGCTAATTTAGAATAAAGATTTCACAAAACAGAGCAGCCACCAGCACAAGGGACACTGTCCCTGGTGCTGATTTAAAAAATAATAACTAAATGTAAGCTTACGTGCATTTTTTTTTTGCAAGCAGTGTAAGTGTAAGCATACATACAGTGCCATGATAGGCAGCCTCCAGAGGGCATTTTATTGCACTCAGACTGCACCTTGGAAAGCAGGGGTCTTTTTAATTGTCTACCTTTAAATATTTGCAGAGAAAGGCGCATGCGCGGCAGCTCATCGGATGGACGCCTGATCCGAGAGCTCCGCTCCGGCCATATAACCCCTCCAGCGCCGCTCACAGCACTAAGCCCCAGCCACAAACAGTCTCCGCGGACAGGGGACACATCAAGGAGCCCCAGGATGGCAGGGGGTTCAGCCAGGAGAGACCTCTCCCGAGTTCTAGACACCGGACCGGGACCCGCGGCCTCAGCCAAGAAGGCGCCGGACGCCACCACAGGAGGAGGCAAGCAAGAGAAGGAGGAATCCATAGCAGACCAGGATGTCTGCTCAGCAGGGCCAGTGGGCCTCACAGTGAGTAACCACACTCATGGCTGCATGTCTCTCACCACCACAGAATCCCTAATTAGCAGGACCCTGGAGGATATGCCCCTCTCCCTCATGGAAGATCTCACGGCCAGCCCAGAGGCCTGTAGGGCCTACACACAGGGCTTACCCTCCACGCCCCAGGACTTTTCCTCCATGATGTCTATGTTTGCCATAATGTTATCCAGGGGTCTCTCACAAACTGCCAACCAAATTATCACTGCCATCCAGGCTGACTTACAGCATTTAGGTGCAGGAATTGAAACAATCGAAATCAAAGCAGACCAAACAGTAACTAGAGTGAACCAGAACACTGCCCAAATCCAAGATTTGCAGGACCAGCTTGAGAATGCATTATCCAAAATTGACGATTTCGAAAATCGTTCAAGGAGATACAATTTCCCGCATTAGGGGGGTCCCTGAATCCTTCAAGGACGCTGATCACATTGTAAGAGCATTTATTAAGTAACTTATCCCCCACAGCCCTGACCATCGCCTAGGGATGGACCGCGCTCACAGAGCAATACAACCCCCCCCCACCAAGATGGCCTCCCGAGAGACATTATAATTAAACCGCACTTCTACAAAGTTAAGGAGGAGGTGATGCAATGTTCTCGTGCTGAAGGGCCCCTAACGTTCCAGGGTCATCCCATACAAATCTTTGTGGACCCAGAAATCGATCACATACAAATGGTCCTTCCCCTTTCACCTAACATTCTCCTTCAACAACAAAGCATATGGCTTCTCATCATTTTTCGAAGGTGAAAAGCTCCTGTTCCAGCTGGGCCTCATCTCCCAGGATCCAGAGTCGACACCGTCCGGCAGGACTCCCAACTCATGCTCCAAGAGGCTACCTCCATCCAGCCCTATCGCCCCAACGTAGCAGAAGCACCTATCCAAAAAATCCAAAGAATCCAGGCCTCCCTAACCAAAGCTTAAGGCCCGGGTACCACCTGGACCCGCTCTGACCCTATTTGATCCAGCCGGATCCTCTGAAGAACACTTTTTCACTGTGACCTGGTGGCTACGCTAGACGTAGCACTCTATATCCAGACTCCATAGTTGGGAATCGCAGAACAATTGCATTCATGCGGTTTTTTTTGTTTTGTCTCTCTCTTCTTCCAAAGTTTTATGTCCAAGGAACTGTTCCCGTTCTGGTTGATTTCTCAAAGTTTTCAGTTACTCTGTTTTTTTTTACCCTGTTTCCCTACATACAGACACCTACTTATGTATATTACATGGTTATTTTTACGATGTTTCTTAAAACAGCAGGACAATCTTAGGTCAAAGGAAAATAGCTTAAAGGAGTCGTTACTCCCCCCTACTTTGTACTTAATCTGCTGCACTGTCCTTCCCGTAAGAGGCGGGCTCCTCCCAGGCTCCTGAGCTGTCCTAGTTTGGCTCCCCACTAAGGGGACCCTGGCCGGCTCTGTGGTCGGGGAGGACCTCTCCCCTCGGGAACCCTATATATTATGGAGGTGGCCGGGGCGGATGCCCTGCTCCTCCACCTGTCTCTGACTGGGAAAGGTTTTTATTCCTGTTTCCAGTTAGAGACTGTTGGCTCCCCCGGACCATGGGGGTGGCTTGTTCACTGTTGTTTTTGGGGAAGGGGATGATGGTGTGCGGGAATAGGTTCTCACACACCATTGGGGTTTTGGAAAGTATTTCCCACCTGTTTCTGGTTGTTAACATGTTACGTCTCTCATGCTTCCTCCTAGAAGGTCCACCTCTTCCCTCTACAATCTCCACTTATTCTCTTCTCCCTCGAAGGTCACCTAGACTTCCACTCCCTTCCGAATTGGAAGTTTTCCTCTGCTTCGCACAAGGTAAGTCCCACTCAGTCATGGTAGATACCCCCTCCTCTGATCCGTGAACGTAAATGACACGCCACCACCGCAAATACACATAGTTTCACATAATGTGCAGGGCCTTAATTCCCCTGTCAAACAGAGAAAATTGTTCAAGCTTTATCAATCCCAAAAGTTTGATATCCTTCTGCTTCAAGAGACCCACTTTCCCAAGTCTTACAATCCATCATTTATTCAACAACCCGCAATTTTATCTCTCCAACGCAGAGAATAAAACAAAAGGAGTAGCTGTCTGTTTTTCTAAACATTTAAATTTTGCTATGTCGCATATCACCAAGGATCCCTCAGGTAGATACATTCTGGTAAAGGGCACCATGGATGGAACGCTATATTCATTTGTCTCATACTACACCCCAAATAAAGCTCAAGACAAGTTTTTGCCTCGATTATGTATTCCCTTACACTCCAGTTAGAGGGAATCATCATTCTAGGAGGTGACTCGAACATAGCATTTGATCGTGCTCTCGACAAATCGGCATCAGGCCAGCCCCGCTCCAGACCACCCCCCAAACAAAGTATAAAAATTGCCAAACTCCTCTATGACTCTGGACTGGTGGATATTTGGAGGGAGCTCAACCCCCATATCAAAGACCATACCCATTACTCTGCCCTGCACCAGACCTATACCAGGATAGATCATGTTTTCATTCAAGCGACACACATACCCCTCGCAGTAACGTAGACTATCAAAGACTCTCCTATCTCAGATCACTCAATGGTTACTCTCTCCCTCCGCCACTCAGATAACACAAAAAAAGAATTTAAATGGCGACTCAACAAATCACTCCTAAGTAATCCGGTCCACTGTACTCTGTTAGAGAAGGACCTCAAAGATTATTTTCAGATGAATGACACAGAGGCAATCTCCCCAGCTACTCTATGGGCGGCCCACAAAGCAGTGATGAGGGGCAAAATCATCCAGCTTTCTCCCCGTATAAAAAAAAGAACACCGAGCCGAGATAGATAACCTCACTAAAGAATACCAGGAATCTTGTAAGCGTAACAAACGAGAACACACTCAGTCATCACTACGAAAACTAGAAGCAGCCAGATTGAAGCCCAACCTGGCCCTCACTACCGAGGCTGAAAAACACCTCTGTTGGTCTGGGGCAAGGTTTTATTCTCAAAAGGATAAAATTGGGTCCAAACTAGACATCAAACTATTACCCAAACCATGTCTGTTGGCATTTCCCAAAATCCTTCTGGCTCAAGGAGTTTCTCGACTCCATTTCACTTCCCAACATTTCACTCTCAAACATGGCTCAGCCCCTGGCCCTGATGGTTTCTACAAAAAATTCTCCTGCACCCTGACACCTTACCTGGTCAGATTTTTTAACTCCCTACAATTAGGATCTCCCCTGGATAAATCCTTAAACCTGGCATACGTTTCAGTTATACCCAAACCAGGAAAAGACCCCACAGTGACTGACAATTATCATCCGATCTCCCTGATCAACAATGATCTTAAGCTGTTAACAAAAATACTGGCAAACCGTCTATCCTCATTCATAGCCCAGTATGTCAACAAAGACCAGGCGGGATTTATCCCGGGGAGACAGGGCCCTGACCAGGTAAGAAGGGCTATAGACGTGGTAACCCTTCTAGGCTCTCAATGGGACGGGGACCCCCTCAGGAGGGATTTCGGCTTTCCATTGATCTTCAGAAAGCATTTCACACGGTCACATGGCCATATATTTTCAAGGTCCTGGAAAGATGGGGACTAGGCCCCAAATTCCTGGGCATTCTACACTACTCCAATCCAAGTGCCCAAGTAAGAATGCAGGGCAGGTACTCAGACACATTTAATATAGAGAAAGGCACCAGACAGGGTTGCCCATTATCGCCCCTGATTTTTTGCAATCGCCATAGAATCCTTAGCAATCACCATTCGTAGCCACCCAGACAAGGGGTCACATGCGGACCTCAAGAACATAAATGTGCCCTATTCGCGGATGACCTACCCCTCTTTGTTACATCGCCCCTCTTCTCCACCCCTAACATTATTAAGCTCCTTGAGCAGTTTGGGGTAGCCTCAGGTCTCTGTGTCAACGTATCCAAATCCGCAGCTCTGAACATCTCAATCTCGCCAGACCTTCTTAAACGTCTGCAGACACACTTCCCTTTCACATGGAGCTCAACATCTATTCCCTATTTAGGCATCAACCTAACCCCTAGATTTGACATGTTATTCGCTACCAACTATCCCCCTCTGTTCAAAAAACTTGAAGCCGACATGTCAGCATGGTCCAAGCATGATCTATCCTGGCTGGGCAGACTGAACTCCATAAAAATTACGCTCCTTCCCCACCTCCTGTACCTCTTCCGATCCCTTCCAATCCCGATTAAGAAAGCGCAACTCCTTCGGTTTCAATCCTCCATCCTGAAATTCATCTGGGGATCCAAGGGCAGACGACGCTCCAAAGAAACACTTTATAGACTCAAAACCCAAGGAGGTCTAGCCCTCCCTAATATTTGGTGGTATTACCAATCAGCGCAAATAGCTCAGGTCTCCATAGCCTATTTTAGGGGCCCTTAACCAGACTGGCTACTGATGGAGATTCAAGCGACACCGCGTCACACGATAGACTACTTATTTTGGGCTCTTCCTCGCCTCAGACCAGCGATATTAGCCCCAACCCTCTCTCACTAAATGTCTTTATGGGATAGACTTCAAAAATACTCCTCCCTAACTTTTTTTTTTTTTTTATAAATTCTATTTATTGGTTTTTCTTTTAGTACAAAAAACAATACACAAAACAGCACATTAAGGTGACCAATGGACACCTTCCGTGTATGGCCAACATGGCCTATTCCTATTCTGACTAACATAGTTCAGCTGTCTAGTATACTATAACAACCTAGAACCCCCCTTCCCCTCCCTCCTCCCACCCCACTACTGAAATCCCCCAACTTGAGTCACAGCTTGTTACAAAAGGATTTTGAAATATTTAGTAACACCATATTGAATCTTAGTTAGACCTTATATATTCCTATCTTATAACCATGGAATCCTCGCATTATTTATAGTACCTATTGGTTTGTTCTCCTGCCATTTTCCACCATAGGTATAACCTAACACATAAGACATAAGTATGATTATTTTGTAGAACCCATAGGCCGACAGGTGTTACATCAGCCTCTCTCCCTCTACATGTTCAAGGGTCTCTTTTGGTGCATATAACAAATAATACATGTTCTCTTCTATCCTACTGTAGTGCTGGAGTTGTACCAAGTGTGCCAGACTTTATCAAATTTTTTTAGACAACCTCTCGCTTCGTAAGTGTGCTTGTAGTGAGGCAGCATAGCATTAACCAAACCCTTCCAGAATTCCACTGTTGGAGCTCCAGGTTTTTTCCAGTGTAACAAAATGGCTTTTCTACCATAAAACAGTAGGATGTTAATCATGGTTCGCAGAGCGCGAGATGGCACCACTTCATCTACCAGGCCCAGCAAACAGACCTTTACAGTTGTCGGTATAGGTACTGACAGCAGATCAGCAATACATGACGTGAGATCTGACCAAAACCTCCGGACCTGAATGCAACTCCAAAAGATGTGGTCAGTATCTGCCGGAGAGTAAGAACATCGCCAGCATTCTGCTTGAACACCTGGAAAAATCCCAGCCAATCTGGCCGGAGTATAATAACTCCTGTGTAGAAATTTAAAATGGATCAAACGATCCCTTGCGGATACTAGATGTTTAAAAGGCTGTGTCCACATATCATCCCATTCCTCCCCCTGCACATCCTGTATCTCTGTCTCCCATTTTTCCCGAAATCTAGCTACTCCCTTCGGGGTAATTTTGAAAAATTCTTTATAGGATACCGATAAGGGCTTTGTCAGCTCTTCACTTGATAGTATTGTCTCGAGAGATGAAGGCAGAGATTCCGCCCCCATCTCTCGAAACTGAACCTGAAATGCATGTCTGAGCTGTAGGAATCTAAACAAATACGAGTTTGGGAGGTCATGTCTTGATTTTAGCTGAGGGAATGTTTACTCCTCCCTAACTTCTTCTATCCGCTCACTTGCTCACTTATTCCACAGTCCAAAATTTCCCCCTGGCCAAAACATACTTGCATTCAAATGGTGGCTAGACAAGGGCCTTTATAGGATTGGACACTTCCTAAACTCCATGGGCCCCCTTACTGTCGGGTACTGTGTGAGTAAATTAGAAATGCCTGACTCGGAAAGATATAAACTAACCCAAATTACTCACTTCCTGCGATCCAAATGGTCTGACAAACCAGATCCCCTACACTGACTGCATACGAGACGTGGTGCTCCAAAATAAAGGATCAGAGGGGTGGTATCTCTATTATCTACAACTGGCTAGCCAGAACCTTAAACAAACCGCTTTATGCCCGACTTTGGGAACAAGACCTTGCAGATGAGTTGGACTTATACAATTATAAAATTATATATAATAAATGGTATCAATGCTTTAAAAGATCTTTCAAAGGCATCATGAACATTTCTCTAATGGAAGCTAGCGTTGAAATTATCACACATTGGTACCGAGTCCCTGCCACCCTTGCTAAAATATTTCCAGAATGATCCCCTCTGTGTTTCAGGGGATATGGCCATATCGGATCTCTATTCCATATATGGTGGACATGCCCTCGACTCCGGAACTTTTGGAACGGCTTTTTCCACATATTGCAGAAGATCACAGGAGTCGCAGTTCCACAGGTACCGGAAGTAGCACTTCTGAACATCCAGGTAGAGAAAATTTTCAAACACACACAATCCTTGATCTTTTATATGCTCTTGGGAGCCAAAACCACCATAGCCAGGAACTGGAAAAGGCACTCAGTACCGTTAGCTGGAACAAAATGAAAAATCTCCTGGATCATGGCCCAGGAGAAGATTGTCAGCAAGTTGCTAGACAAAACCCACAAATTCGAATTAATCTGGGAACCCTGGGCAAACTACATAGGTATACCATTACTTCCAGGCTCGTAGACATCCCCGATTACTTCCTCACTCTCTAGGTGACCTTCCTTCCTGATGACACTTTTCTCCCTAATGATACTCGCTTTTCTTTTCCCTCTTCTCTTTCCTTTCCTCTATTTCTTCACGTGGAGACGAAGCATCTCCCTTGTCTGACTCGCTTACAGGTAGATGTTGGCCGATAACATTCAATTAGCTTCTTAAACTCCAATGGTTTAGGCCATAATGTAAGGTACCCAGAGTCAGATACACAATACCATAAAGAACTGCATGTTTGTTTCTATGACCACATTACTCAACATTTCCCCCACAATGTAACATTATGGGCAGACCAGGGCAGACATGCTTCTCCATTTCGACCGGCCATTTTCATTGTCAGGAGGAATTGTCCCGGTCCGTCCTCTCCACAGTGTGTTCCCCTTGGGGTGGAGAGACGGCCCAATATGAGCAATCAATCTCCTAGTTTATCACTGTTTACACTTTTGGTTGGTTGAACAGGATCGATTTCTCGCTGCACTCGGACAGCGTGTGAACATGTCTCCCTGATCTCGTATTAATCCCAAGTACTACCCTCCCCTGGGCTGGGTGGTCTCATACCTGCTTTATCTAGTGGTCAGCTATAGATGATTATTGTTGTTGTATACAGTACCTGTTTTGTTACTGTACTCTCACCTGAAATGCCTTACCTGAATTTGAAAGTAACATGTATTTTTGTATATTATAAAACCAATAAAAATATTGAAAATAAATTTTTCCAGAGAAACACATACGTATACAACAAAAGCACATACATTTTATATGAATAAAGAAAGTAATAATAAAATAAAAAGGACAAACTGGATATATAAACCTATAAGTATTAGCATGGCAATATAATACCAAGTGATACAGTGGTACCCAAACCCTAACTATATTTTAATTAATACCCATGCATATTAGGAACGTATAAAGTTATTTTATATTATGAAGGGTTCCATAAACAGCATGCAGAATGCTGTAACTAAAAGCATCCAATCAGAAATCATATTTTTATTAGTAAGCTTATATGTGCAATATATACAGTATCTCACAAAAGTGAGTACACCCCTCTCATTTGTGTAAATATTTTATTATATCTTTTCATGTGACAACACTGAAGAAATTATGTAAGATAAGAAGATTTCGCGCAATATTAGATAAAATGAAGTGAATAAGCAAACATATATAATAACTGTGTCTCATAAATGTGCAAATCACATAGTGAAGTGAATTGTGACAATGGAGATGTTGATAATAAGCTAGTGGCTGCTAAGGGATGCGGATCTCAATAGCGTAGCATCTAGCTAAGAACATTATCCATAGACAGTAAATGTAACATAAATGTGCAAATCGCATACAATGTGAACAGTGTCAATGGTGCTACTAGTAGTAAGCTAGTTACTGCCAGGGATGTTAATCACTATGCCTGACGTCTAGCTAGGTGTATTAACCATAAATAGTCGAGTGAAAAAAATCACAAAAGGATCATGAAGAAAAATACACATAAAATTGAATATAAAAATAAATATAGAAGGTATAAAATAACATGTGCAATTCTACAATATTGGTGTAAGTGTGTTTAAAATATCACACTTAGGACATCATTCAGTGTTCATAAAGTGTGCAAAACGGATGTCAAATCAAAAGCACTCTATAGGGCATGAATGATGCTGCTGGGAGTTGATGGGTTAATTAGGAGAGTCTATGAATGGATGCCGCTTCCCTGTTCAATTGGAGGTGTATGAGGTAGATGGAGTAAAGATCCTATTGTTATTCAATCCTCTAATGGTCTCTTAGGACCCTCACCTTCATACTGTGGTAAAACGGCATTCAGCAGTGTAGTATAGGTAGTTCTGGTAGCTGTCACCGAAGTCTCTGCTTTCTCTGTGTTAAAACTTTAATCCATCTCTCCCTGTATCTCCGGACCGGCTCAGATGCTTGCTGAGTCTCCTGCAGACAGCATTTCCAAAGGCAGACATCAGATAGAGTCAGAGACAAAAATCAGTCAGACTGTCAAACCCACAGAAGTACACAGCATAGCAGGGGAGTCAGGACAGCACATCCAGAGACAGACAGGAGACTCAGCAAGCATCTGAGCCGGTCCGGAGATACAGGGAGAGATGGATTAAAGTTTTAACACAGAGAAAGCAGAGACTTCGGTGACAGCTACCAGAACTACCTATACTACACTGCTGAATGCCGTTTTACCACAGTATGAAGGTGAGGGTCCTAAGAGACCATTAGAGGATTGAATAACAATAGGATCTTTACTCCATCTACCTCATACACCTCCAATTGAACAGGGAAGCGGCATCCATTCATAGACTCTCCTAATTAACCCATCAACTCCCAGCAGCATCATTCATGCCCTATAGAGTGCTTTTGATTTGACATCCGTTTTGCACACTTTATGAACACTGAATGATGTCCTAAGTGTGATATTTTAAACACACTTACACCAATATTGTAGAATTGCACATGTTATTTTATACCTTCTATATTTATTTTTATATTCAATTTTATGTGTATTTTTCTTCATGATCCTTTTGTGATTTTTTTCACTCGACTATTTATGGTTAATACACCTAGCTAGACGTCAGGCATAGTGATTAACATCCCTGGCAGTAACTAGCTTACTACTAGTAGCACCATTGACACTGTTCACTTTGTATGCGATTTGCACATTTATGTTACATTTACTGTCTATGGATAATGTTCTTAGCTAGATGCTACGCTATTGAGATCCGCATCCCTTAGCAGCCACTAGCTTATTATCAACATCTCCATTGTCACAATTCACTTCACTATGTGATTTGCACATTTATGAGACACAGTTATTATATATGTTTGCTTATTCACTTCATTTTATCTAATATTGCGCGAAATCTTCTTATCTTACATTTCTATTAAGTGTTGTGTGTAAACACCTTAATTTTGCTGCAATATTATTGGTCACTTTATACGTTTATCTTGTGACACCTTGTCACTCACCTAGTTATTTCCACACCTGACCAGCGCAAGGGACACTATTACATTTAACTGAAGAAATTATACTTTGCTACAATGTAAAGTATAGGAGAAAGAAAGTGGGCGCACACTGGAACAAGAAGTTTGCTTGACAGGAATCTTTATTGTCGTATGCCAGACAGGTGATACAGGACTAAAGTTAAGGTTTCACGCGGATACACCGTGCTTGTTCACAACAATGTAAAGTATTGAGTGTACAGCTTGTATAACAGTGTAAATTTGCTGTCCCCAAAAAATAGCTCAACACACAGCCAACAATGTCTAAGCCACTGGCAACAAAAGTGAGTACACCCCTAAGTGAAAATGTCCAAATTGGGCCCTAAGTGTCAATATTTTATGTTGCCACCATTATTTTCCACCACTGCCTTAACCTTTTTGCGTATGGAGTTCACCAGAGCTTAATATGTTGCCACTGGAGTCCTCTTCCACTCCTCCATGACGACATCACGGAGCTGGTGGATGTTAGAGACCTTGCGCTCCTCCACCTTCCATTTGAGGATGCCCAGCAGATGCTCAATAGTGTTTAGGTCTGGAGTCATGCTTGGCCAGTTCATCACCTTTACCCTCAACTTCTTTATCAAGGCAGTGGTTGTCTTGGAGGTGTGTTTGGGGTCATTATTATGTTGGAATACTGCCCTGCGCCCCAGTCTCTGAAGGGAGGGGATCATGCTCTGCTTCAGTATGTCATGTCACAGTGCATGTTGGCATTCAATGAACTGTAGCTCCCCAGTGCTGGGAGCACTCATGCAGCCCCAAACCATGACACTCCCACCACCTTGCTTGTAGGCAAGACATACTTGTCTTTGTACTCCTCACCTGGTTGCCACCACACATGCTTGACACCATCTGAACCAAATACGTTTATCTTCGTCTCATCAGACCACAGGACATGGTTCCAGTAATCCATGTCCTTAGTCTGCTCGTCTTCAGCAAACTATTTGCAGGCTTTCTTGTGCATCATCTTTAAAAGAGGTTTCCTTCTGGGATGACAGCCATGCAGACCAATTTGATGCAGTGTGTGGCGTATAGTCTGAGCACTGACAGGCTGACCCCCCGACCCTTCAACCTCTGCAGCAATGCTGGCAGCACTCATACAACTAAGATAACCTCTGGATATGACGCTGAGCACGTGCACTCAACTTCTTTGGTCGACCATGGCGAAGCCTGTTCTGAGTGGAACCTGTCCTGTTAACCCGCTGTATGCTCTTGGCCACCATGCTGCAGCTCAGTTTCAGGGTCTTGACAATCTTCTTATAGCCTAGGCCATCTTTATGTAAAGCAACAATTCTTTCTTTCAAATCCTCAGAGTGTTCTTTGCCATGAAGTGCCATGTTGAATTTCCAGTGACCAGTATGAGAAAGTGAGAGAGATAACCCCACATTTATCCCACCTGCTCCCCATTCACACCTGAGACCTTGTAACACTAACGAGTCACATGACACCGGGGGAGGGAAAATGGCTATTTGGGCCATATTTAGACATTTTCACTTAGGGGTGTACTCACTTTTGTTGCCAGCGGTTTAGACAGTAATGGCTGTGTGTTGAGATATTTTGAGGGGTCAGCAAATTTACACTGTTATACAAGCTGTACACTCACTACTACTTTACATTGTAGCAAAGTGTCATTTCTTCAGTGTTGTCACATGAAAAGATATAATAAAATATTTACAAAAATGTGAGGCGTGCACTCACTTTTGTGAGATACTGTACATATATATGGATATATATATATATATATATATATGTGTAGGAAGGCCAGTATGGTGGCCTGAATTTATGGGAGGAGCCCGGTGGGTATTTAAGCAGCCCGCTCACCTGTGGTGCTTGTCGGTTTCCTGTGCGCGATATACGTCACTAAGCCGACTATTCGATATACCAGCGTCCGCAAGTTCTTGCCTCGCAAGTTCCCGTATTCGATACTCCGTACTCAAAACTTTCGAAATCCGCGTTTTCGTTTATAGTTTGTACCACGCGTCTGGCTTGGCTGTCGCAGGTAAGGTCCCGTCGGACTTTTCGTTTTTCATATCATGTCACTAAACCGTGAGTTCAAATTTCGTTTCACCCGCATCTCACAAACTGCAATGTATATCGCTCGTACTTTCGATATGTTACAAATTCGATAGCACAGCGACGCTGACGTCGCTTCATTTCTAGCATGTCGGTATCAGTAGACAGCCATAGCCAGTCGCAATTTTGTAAATTATCAAATGAAGTTAGTTCGATACCAATCATTTCTCATTTCTGAGACATTTCTAAACTCATTTCGGACATTTCAAATCATTTCTCATTTCTGAAAACATTTCTAAACTCATTTCTGACATTTTCAAATCATTTCTCATTTCAGTCACCTACCGCGCTCCGATTCGAATCCAGTCGCACCAAAGATGCGCCGATTCGTTCCGGTGTGCCCCAGTTATTACGGCCTCATTTCTATACATGCTCCAGAGTTACGTTATTGTCAGTCAATTGTACCTCTGTCATGGTCATCATTTCATTTCCATGTATCACGTCCCGACATGAATTCAGTCGCATGAAAAATGCACCGATTCGTCTCGGCGTGCCCCAGGATTGGCCTCATTTCTATACATGCTCCAGAGTTACGTTTTATCAGTCATTTGTACCTCTGTCATGGTTATCATTTCATTTCCATGTATCACGTCCCGACATGAATTCAGTCGCATGAAAAATGCACCGATTCGTCTCGGCGTGCCCCAGGATTGGCCTCATTTCTATACATGCTCCAGAGTTACGTTTTATCAGTCATTCGTACCTCTGTCATGGTTATCATTTCATTTCCATGTATCACGTCCCGACATGAATTCAGTCGCATGAAAAATGCACCGATTCGTCTCGGCGTGCCCCAGGATTGGCCTCATTTCTATACATGCTCCAGAGTTACGTTTTATCAGTCATTCGTACCTCTGTCATGGTTATCATTTCATTTCCATGTATCACGTTCCGACATGAATTCAGTCGCATGAAAATGCACCGATTCATCTCGGCGTGCCCTAGGATTGGCCTCATTTCTATACATGCTCCAGAGTTACGTCATCAGTCATTTGTACCTCTGTCATGGTTATCATTTCATTTTCACGTATCACATTCCGACATGAAATCAGTCACATGAAAATGCACCGATTCGTCTCGGCGTGCCCAGGATTGGCCACATTTCTGACACATGCTCCAGAGTCCAGATCATAGCTAATCGCAGACATCGGGGGATTGATCCACATCTCTGTCATGCAATTTCTACCATTTCACTCCCACAACGCATCACCGTTTCGAAACCAGTCGCATCTGAGGTGCACCGATTCGTCACGGCATGCATCACTGGTTCCGATCGCATTTCATACCTATACCAGAGCTCGGTTAGTTGCCAGTCGCTAACACGGCACAACCAATTCGAGCCGCGGTCAAAACAATCATTTCTCTCATTTCATTTAATACTGCACTCCTATTCGAATCCAGATGCATCAAACAAGCACCGATTCGTCCCAGGAGCACCAATATTTTCAGTTGCCCCATTTCAATACATGCTCCAGAGCCCGGTTCACGGTCGAACAAATCGTGACACGACCAGGCCGCACCTCTGTCATACAGTTCATTCATTTCACAATCAAAGCAAACATTTCGAATCATTTCATTGTCACAAGATTGCAAGCATCATACAAATCATTGCTTCAAGTTACTTAGCAATCCCTTCACGAATTGTCACCTTTTCATTTTCCTCAAAAAAAAAAAAACAAAAAAAAAAAAAAAAACCCATACCTATACCAGAGCTCGGTCGGTTGCCAGTCGCAAAACACGGCACAACCAATTCAAGCCTCGGTCAAGGTAAACATTTCTCTCATTTCATTTCATGCTGCGCTCCGATTCGAATCCAGATGCATCAAACAAGCACCGATTCGTCCCGGTGTGCACCAATGTTTCTTCTGTTGCCTCATTTCAGTACATGCTCCAGAGCCCGGTTCACGGTCGCATCAGTCACGACACGACCAGGCCGGACCTTTGTCATGCAGTTCAGTCATTTCAAACATCAAGGCAAACATTTCGAATCATTTCGTTCTCACAAAAAAAAAAAAAAAAAAATATACGAGCTCAAAAACAGGATATTCTCATCAGATCAAATCATGTCACAGGCCGGCAGCGAAGACTTCACGGCCCCTCTGTCGGCTTTCACACAGGCCTCATTTCACTACCTCACAGTACGTACGAATGTGGGAATATTCGTTCAGCAGCCATCGACGAACAAACCATAGATCGGCTCTTACAAACAGAACTAGACCGAGAGTACGTTATAGGCCTTTCACTCAGCCCCCTTTCAGCACTTGGAGAGTCAGCCCTATTTGGGGCTTGTCAAGGGCAAATTCACAAATAAATTACGTTTGGGGTACCACCTGTCTGCGCCTCATTCTTCCCACATCCCCAGTCTCAATTCCCTGATTCCCTCCGAAGAATTCTCCCTAAAATATTCCTCCGTAGACATGCCGATACAAGCAGTCATCAAAGCAGGTACAGGTGCCTGGCTTTCCAAAACCGACATCTCGGATGCCTTTAAGCTCCTGCCTATCCATCCATCCCTTTGGTGCTGGCATGGCATCAAGTGGAAGGAGGCATATTATTTGGCCACAAAACTGACGTTCGGTTCGAAGAGCAGCCCTTGGCTCTTCGACACATTCGCTCAGTCTCTTGCTTGGATACTGTTACACAAGGCTCAGTGACAAAAGTCATCCATTACCTGGACGACTTCCTACTAATAGAACCTCCCAGCAAGCCCCCAGGAGACCTCGACAAACTCAGAGCGATATTCGGAAAACCCAATCTTCCCATCACCGAGCACAAAGTAGAAGGCCCAGCACATAACATCACCTTTCTCGGGGCCAACTTAGACACCTGCGCTATGCAAGCCAGTCTCCCCCTCGACAAACTAACCCGCATTAAGGCGGTCCTTCACAAATTCACCCACACCAAGGGGTGTACCAAGAAGCAGTTGCAATCTCTCCTGGCAAATGCTGAATTTCGCCATACGAATTATTCCACAAGGCCGCACCTTCGTGTCACGCCTGCTGAGATTCCTGCCAGAAACACAAGACCCCGATCAGATCTTAAATCTAGACTCCGCAGCAATAGCGGACCTATCTATGTGGGACGAATTCCGTCCTCCCGGAATGGCATATCCCTAATTATACCCATGGTTTCAGCCCTGTCACCCCAGGTGGTGACAGACGCTGCAGCCACCACAGGTTTCGCTGCAATTTTTGGCCATCATTGGTTTTCAGGACCCTGGCCTCAACAGATACTGTTGATACCCGGCTTTATTCAAAACATCTTCCCTCCTCGAACTCTATCCCATGGTGGCAGCTGCACAACTCTGGGGTCACCATTGGACAGGGCAAACCGTAGTCTTCACCACCGACAATCAGGCCACGGCAGACATCAACAAAGGCAGGTCCAATTCCCCAGCAGTCATGTCCTTCCTGCGCAGATTGGTACAACTGTTCTTACAGCATCAGTTTAACATACACTGTGCATTTATTCCAGGCAGACACAATTTAGCTGCTGACGCACTGCCACGTTCTAACTACACCTCCTTTTCAAACAGGTTCCCGGAGCCGATCCAGTGTTGGCCCCTATCCCTGCCTGGTCACAACTGACCCTGGACTAGTTTAACATTTACAAGGAGCAACGCAGCTCATCAATCACTCACTCTCTCATAACACACTCAAAGCCTACCAGACAGCTTGAAAGGCGTTCAATAAATTTCTCACATCCTGCCGTAAAGGACCAATAGATGTCAAACAGGTACTGGCCTTCATTTCATACTGCCACACTCAGCTGGCTTTATCTTACAATACCATTCGGCTACACCTAGCCGGCATACAACATTTCGTGACCCTGGAAGACCCCACTAAATCTTCACTGTTCTCATCACACGCTATACGAGCCATCCTAAGGGGCATCCAGAAACAACAACCAGTGATCAGTACTAAGCGCTTACCCATTACGGGGCCCATCTTCAGGGATATGTCGACTATTCTGGCTACTTCGCCATTCGGTCTGCTGCCCAGCACGGTCCTACAAGCAGCCATATAGTTGGCTTACTACGGGTTCACCTATAACCACCCCACAGACCAAGTATTACGCAGACGGCACTTGCTTCGCCACCAAGACCATTTCATCCTTCACCTCGAGGTTTCTTAAACCCAGGAAACAGGCTCTGGAGTGGACATTCACCTCTACAGAACCAATAACAGCTGGTGTCCAGTCACCGTACTTAACCGTCTCCTCTCACTCCTGCCTGAACAATCGGACACCAGTCCTCTTCTACCATTCCCAGTTAAACCCTTAAACGCATGTCACTTTGTAAAACACATAAGGATACTTCTCCGCAATCTTCACCTTAAACCCAGTCAGTACTCCGGACACTCCTTCCGCATCGGAGCAGCCTCCGCAGCAACCCGCCAGGGGGTTCCAGACCACATCATCAAAAGACTAGGCAGATGGAAATCAGCCTGCGTCGCCCGGTATATACCCAATCCTCAAGTAGAGATGGCACAGGCATTCTCCAAATTGGCTCAATGAATACCTGAAAACCAATTATATATTATACCCCTACCTGAATGTTTTTGCCCCCTTATTTTGGCATACCGGCCATTAGACCAAGGCACACTTTCAGGTCCATTTCATATGGTAAGTCCACACTTCCAGGTCTATTTCCGATGGTAAGTCTTATCTTTATTATAAGTGTTATCTATGTCCATATCGGACATAGGGCTCCGACCATAAGTAGGAAGGCCAGTATGGTGGCCTGAATTTATGGGAGGAGCCCGGTGGGTATTTAAGCAGCCCGCTCACCTGTGGTGCTTGTCGGTTTCCTGTGCGCGATACCCACCCTCCCATCCCCATTTCAAGGCATTCATTTCATTTCATTCATTTCATCTCATTTCTCTCTACAGAATAATCATTTCTTAAAACCAGGGTATGCCCCCTTATTTTGGCATACCGGCCATTAGACCAAGGCACACTTTCAGGTCCATTTCATATGGTAAGTCCACACTTCCAGGTCTATTTCCGATGGTAAGTCTTATCTTTATTATAAGTGTTATCTATGTCCATATCGGACATAGGGCTCCGACCATAAATATATATATATATATATATATATATATATATATATATATATATATATATATATATATATATATATATCCATATATGTAGAAAACTGAAGACTAATTAGTTTATCTAAACATAAGAACAAAATGTACTATATTGTAGCATTCCAGTCCTTAGGTGTATTTGCATTTGCTTTCTATCGGCAGAATTTTTCCTATATACTCACCTGGTGGTCCCTCTAGTAATACACTTCCTTTCCTAGGGTGACAGCACTTTCTCACTCTGCTGTATCTAATGAAGAACATCACTGTTACCCTAAGCTGCATGGTAGTCATTTAGACTACAAAACACCTCCCTCATCTCCATACAATGGGGTGGTGGTGTTCTGCTGTCTGCAGAGGTTATAACACCTCTTTGGATTTCAGTGCAACAGAATGAAGAGCAAAATGAGCACTTGAAATTACAAGTTTTATATAATATGCGAGTGACTGCACATCAAAAAGGAGTGCCACCATAATAAATGTATTGTTACAATTTTTTCAAAACAACATTTAAAAGAGACATCAGCTGACAATATTGAATCTCCAATATCACACAAACCCTATAGCATTATATAATATTCAAACTAAACCTAAAACTAAGTTAGGGCGTGAGATTTTTCCAGTGCGTTTCAAATCCTTCTTCAGGAGAGACAGAGATTTTTTCTATCGGAAGCAACTTTATTTTTTGTCAGCCATTTAAAAAGACCCCATAATTTGCTCCAAAAGTCCTGGTGAGATCCCCTTTAGCACCCCAGCCTAATGTGCCACAAAAAAAACTGCATGCATCAGGCAAATATATATGAGGTAGTATATTACTGCTGTTATCTATGCAGCAACCCACTTAGGGATAGTTTAGATCACCATACATGATTACTTCTCCTCCCAGACCTCCAACCCAGAAGGGTCTTATAAGCAACCCTCTACTGGGAAAACCATATCCTAAACGTCATCAAAGTGTACTATGTGTAATAATATAAAGAAAATGGAACTATTATACATGTGAAATAGTAGAAATAATATTGGGTAAATCCATAATAAATACCTGTATGTGTGCAAGGCAGGCTCACCACATTTGTGTGTTCGTATGAAGTCATGAAGTTACAAGCTCACTGAATTTCTGACAGGATCAATAAGTATTTTTTGCACATATTGCAGTGATAAAATAAAATGCTTTCAATGTTATGCTTACCAGACCAGAAGGGAGCATTTGCGCTGATCATTGTTAGGGTTTACATACACTTTAATATAATCAAACACAGCCTTGCTTTATCTTTTTGCATGAGTCCCTTTTCTCTTCGAGTTATTCATTTTGCAAACATGTACCATTCTAATGAATGTCCTACATGTGTTAATTGCCTGTCTGCACACTGTCTATTGGTTATATCAGCGTCACAGTGGTCACACAGCATGTATTGGGGTATCAGCCATCAGGGCTGAAAGATAAAATTATACCTGTTGCAATATTTAACTTGTAACTTAACAACCAGCTCAGCAACTAACAGCTTGGAAAATGGAGCCTCTTAAAAATGGATTATTTCACTTATTGATTTTTATGGACAGCTCAGTTTGCCAGTAAGAGCGACATGTATTAATGAGTAACTATGTGAGAAGCACACGGTGCCCAGTGCAAGAAGGGAACCTGCAATCTCAGCCTTAATCAGAAGCTTCTAAAAAGAGCTGACTTGTACAAAGAGGTCATTGTGTGCTGATACAGCATATGAACAATGAATAATATCTCTATTACAATTCAGCATTTTCACTAAAACTTGCTGCATAAACTGATGAGCGCTATTTGCCGGTTAGGGTGGCCATAGACTGCCTGGTATTAGTATCGCCTGCAATGGTTGAATTCATATTTGGCTGCGTTAACCTTCCCTGGCGCCCACTATTGGAGAAGCTCATTATTGCAAACAGATTTCCCAACTTATTGCAATACATATTGATCTTTACCAAAGGAAGGAATGGTTTAAACATCAATTCCAGTCATTTTTTTTGTTTTATGTTAATAGCCTTTGGAAGAGTAAATACTGAGCCTGTGACTGTATTGGGTAGATTTCACCTTACTTCCTGTCTCTGTGGCAGCAGGTGACAGAAACACAAAAAATGAGGGGAGTGGTTGTCACTAGGGATGAGCTTGGGTTTGTCCTAAATGTGGAAGCTAGCTGTCATTGCTGAGCCAATGAGCTGTGGGCAGGAGATTCCCCACCCTTCAGCTACACGTGTACATACAAAGGGGTAGGGATGCTTATGACATCAACTAGCTAATATGGCCACGTGGCCATAATAAGTCAATAATATTGACCTAATATGGCCATGTGCCCATATAAGGTCAATGATGTCACAAGCAGACCTGCCCTTTAGTGTATGTCAGCCCTGGGGGGTGGGGAGTCACCCACCCACAGGTCATTGATCCAAAAATGATCATTTCACTCAAATTTGGTATTTAATTAATGGGTGGATTCTAGTGGCCTTGGCCAATCACTAGGGTAGATCTATGAAAGTGCTGAGTGCTGTGACTTGTATGTGCATGATGGCAGGCATGTATAAACTGCCATAGATGTCAGGCTCCCTATAGCCCTTTACTCATAGCAGTAAAGTGGATCCTTTCTGTAATTACAAAACACATTTCATACATGTGGAGAGAGTCAACAATTCAAAGCCTCTCTTTCTATATTGTGAGTCTTTTACTTTTCAGTGCTAGAGCTGGCAAAAAAACATCTACCCCCATGACATATTACTGTCACTCCTACCACAGTTACATCATATACACTGTATCTGCCCAGATGCTTTCTCAAAGAATGCATTAGTGTAAAAATCCTTCTGCCCCTTCATAACCACTTTATATGGTGATTTTTTGCATGCATGGTAACTTAAAGTGGAGTTCCACCCACTTTTACAACTCTTCAGCATCCCTCACTAAACTGTGCACTGTAAACGAATTGGATATTTAAAAAAAAAAATTCTCAGCACCTACTGTATATCTGCTGTATTCATTTTTCACTTCCTCCTCCCTGGCCGTGGCCCATTGCATCATTTCCTGTTTGCAATGCCTTCTGGGAAGGGGCGGCAACTTCCTCTGACACTGCCGTTGCTATGGAAACCTGACCTGAAACCTATTACACTGCTTGTGTTGCACTGAGCATGTGGGAGATCTGCACAGATGAGATCCAGGAAGAAATACAGTCTGGCTTCAGATGCCCACACTTAAGATGGCCACGGCCTGCTGTAAGTTTATAAAATAACAAACTACTGCTATAAACGAACAAAACAGACCTTAGTTTACAGACTAACTTTACTAGAATACATTAAGCTTGTGTATTATAGGGGTATTTTTATTTAAAATGTATCATTTCGGCCGGAACACCACTTTAGTTACCATTAGGGTCATAAATGCATCCTCACCCATACATATGGAGATACAAAGGAGGCATCTACTCCTGAGACCTTGAAGCCTAAAGGGTTCAAATATTGGAGACTCAATAAACGTAAGCCACACATATATCATTGCCCTCTTTTCTGCACAGAAAAGGGAATGATTAGCATTTGCTTACACAGAGGATATTCCAAAAAGTTGACACTCCTGTGTAGCTTAAAATGTAATTCTTTAACTCAAATTGCTTGTCATCTCCTCAGAAGTAAGGATAAACCCTTCAGTATTCACTGGGAGCCAAACATCATAATAGTGGTATTACTTCTGCTATTATACATGAAAGCTTCCCGCTGTCAATGGTTGCCAAGGATGTTGGCAGTCCTTAAAACCAGTGATGCCAGCAGCTCTATTCATTAACATGGCTAGGAATCCATGGCCATGTACAGTGCCTTGAAAAAGTATTCATACCCTTGACATTTTCCACATTTTGTCATGTTACAAACAAAAAGTAAATGTATTTTGTTGGGATTTTATGTGATAGACCAACACAAAGTGGCACATACTTGTGAAGTGAAAGGAAAATGATAAGTGATTCATAATTTTTTTTACAAATAAATATCTGAAGTGTGGTGTGCATTCGTATTCAGTCCCCCTGAGGCAAAACTTTGTAGAACCACCTTTCACTGCAATTACACCTGCAACTATTTTTAGGTATGTCTCTATCAGCTTTGCACATCTAGAGAGTGACATATTTGCGCATTCTTCTTTGCAATATAGCTCAAGCTGTCAGATTGGATACAGAGCGTCTGTCACAAATTCTCAATTGGATTTAGGTCTGGACTTTGACTGGGCCATTCTAACTTTGATCTAAACCATTCCATTGTAGCTCTGGCTGTATGTTTAGGGTCATTGTCCTGCTGGAAGGTGAACCTCTGCCCCAGTCTCAAGTCTTTTGAAGACTCTAACATGTTTTCTTCTAAGATTGCCCTGTATTCGGCTCCATCCATCTTCCCATCAACTCTGATCAGCTTCCCTGTCCCTGCTGAAGAAAATCACCCCCACAACATAATGCTTCCACCACTTTGTTTCACAGTGGGGACTGTGTGTTCAGGGTGATGTGCAGTGTTAGTTTTCTGCCACACATAGCGTTTTGCTTTTAGGCCAAAAAGTTAAATTTTGGTCTCATCTGACCAGAGTACCTTCTTCCACATGTTTGCTGTGTCCCCCAAATGGCTTCTCGCAAACTGCAAAAATAACTTCTTATGGCTTTCTTTCAACAATGGCTTTCTTTTTGCCACTGTTTAATAAAGACCAGATTTGTGGAGAACACGACTAATAGTTGTCCTGTGGACAGATTCTCCTACCTGAGCTGTGGATCACTGCAGCTCCTCTAAAGTTACAATGAGCCTCTTGGCTGCTTCTCTGATTATTGCTCTCCTTGCCCTGCCTGTCAGTTTAGGTGGACGGCCATGTTTTGGTAGGTTTGCAGTTGTGCCATACTTTTTCCATTTTCGGATGATGGATTGAACAGTGTTCGCTGAGATGTTCAGAGCTTGGGATGTTTTTTTATAACCTAACCCTACTTAAAACTTCTCCACAACTTTATCACTGACCTGTCTGGTATGTTCCTTGGCCTTCATGATTCTGTTTGTTCAAAAAGGTTCTCTAACAAACCTCCAAGGGTTTCACAGAACAGCTGTATTTATACTGAGGTTAAATTACAGACAGGTGGACTCTTTACTAATTAGGTGACTTCTGAAGGCAATTGGTCCCACTAGATTTAAGACCCCATACACACTATTAGATTTTCTACAGATTTACCAAAACCATGTAGTACAAGGGCCTGCCTGATTGCATACAAATTGAAACTCTTTTGCTATGTACACACGATTGGACATTCCGATAACAAAACGGTGGATTTTTTTCCGACAGATGTTGGCTCAAACTTGTCTTGCATACACACGGTCACACAAATGTTGTAGGAAATTCCTGTACGTCAAGAACGTGGTGACATACAACACGTAGGACAAGCCGAGAAAAATGAAGTTCAATAGCCAGTGCGGCTCTTCTGCTTGATTCTGAGCATGCGTGGACCTTTGTGCGTCGGAATTGTGTACATATGCTCAGAATTTCCGACTAAACAAATCTTGAGAACCTACTCTCAAACAGTTCTTGTTGGAAATTCCGACAGCAAATGTCCGATGGAGCATACACGCGGTTGGAATTTCCGACAACAAGCTCACATCGAACATTGTTCTCAGAAAATCCTACCGTGTGTACGGCCCATTAAGGTTTGACCTCATATTATATGGTTTTAGTAAATCTGAGGAAAAAAATATGCAGAAAATCTAATAGTGTGTATGGGGCTTTAGTTAGGGGTATCAGAGTAAAGGGGGCTGAATACAAATGCACACCACACTTTTCAGATATTTATTTGTAAAAAAAATTTGAAAACCATTGACCGTATCATTTTACTTCTACTTCACAATTATGTGCCACTTTGTGTTGGTCTATCACATAAAATCCCAATAAATACATTTATGTTTTTGGTTGTAACATGGCAAAATGTGGAAAATTTCAAGAGGTATGAATACTTTTTCAAGGTACTGTAAGCAAAGGAGTCTGGATAGGTTGAAAAATGAAAAATAACGGCGTGAGATCCCCTCAAAAAAACTCATACCAGACCCTTATCCAAACATATAGCATGCCTCCCCCCTTCTGAACTATACCAGGACACATGCACTCAACAAAATAGGTGCCTTGCCAGGGAGGGTGCTTGTTCCCATGATGATGAAGGAAAGGGCCTCTTCCTCACAATTCTGGCCCAGTGGTTGTAGGGGTTTGGGGGCAGAGGGAGGCTTATCATAATCTGAAACCTTCTTTTTCAAAAAGGGGGCACCCAGATAACCACCACCTATGTAAATGAGTAGAGATGGGCCGAAACACCCCCCCCCCCCCGTTCGGTTTGCACCAAAACTCCCAAACAGAGAAAAAGTTCAGACCCAAGCAGCGAACCCTATTAAAGTCTATTGAACCCAAACTTGAAAAATTTAAAGTCCACATTTTGAAGGCTTATATGCAAATAATTGGCCATAAAAAGAGTATGGGGGCCCGGGTACTGCCCTGGGGGACATGTATCAATGCAAATGTTTTTTTTTTTAAAAAGATTGTTTTTACAGAAGTGATTTTAATGATGCTTAAAGTGCAACAATAAACATTAAACATTCCTTTAAATATAGTGCCTGGGAGGTCCCCTTAATCTGCCTATAAAGTGGTGCAGCAGAATTGACATTTCTAAGAAAAAAAAATGAATGAAATGACATTAAAATTGCCGGCAATAGAATTTTTTTTTTTTTAAATGGCGTGGGGTCCCCCCAAAATTAATACCAGGCCCTTATCTGAGCATGCAGCCTGGCAGGCTAGGAAAGGGGGGGAACAGCCGAGCATTCCCCTCCTCCTGAACCATACCAGGCCACATGCCCTCAACATGAAGGAGTGGGTATTTGGGGTGGGGGGGGGCTCTGTCTCTCCCACCCCAAAGCACCTTGCCCCAATGTTGATGGGGACATGGTCCTCATCTCCACAACCCTGGGCTCTGGTTGTGGGGGTGTTTGGGCAGGAGGCTTATCGGTATTCGGAAGCCCCCCACCTATGTGAATGAGTATGGGGTACATAGTACCCCTACCCAGTCACCAAAAAAGTGGCAAAAAGTAATAAAAATACAGAGACAGTTTTTGACAATTCCTTTATTAAAAAATAAAAAACAGTGTCCCCCGATGTAAATCCATCGTCAATCACGACCGCCAGACCCAAAAAAGAAAAGAAGAAAATCGCTCCGCCATCAACTAAGGCAAACCGCCCAATGACTGGCTTGCCATCTGACAGTTCTTATATAGGTAAGGGCGGGCCAACTGCTGGCACCGCCCCCTTGTGACGTCACCGACCCAGCATTTACTGGTCCGTGATGTCACAAGGGGGCAGTGCCACCAGGTGACGTCACCAGGTGGCTCTGCCCTTACCTATATAGGAACTGTCCGGCGGTGTGGTGGTGTGGCAGGTGTCTTGATTGATGATGGCTCTACATCGGGGGACACTGTTTTTATTACTTTTTTTAAGTACGAAGTGGCTGGGAGCTGTAATTTTGCCTTGCAAATACACTTTTTTTCTTAGTTTTTTTTTTTTCCTCAGCAAAAAACCTGAGGTACAACTAAAGATACCCAGGGAGGGGGGGCGTGGCCAAGATGGCGGAGGAGTAGGACGCACTGTTGAGGAGCTCTGTTTCCAGCGGGGGAAATTTATCCTGTTTTACATGCCCTGAGACCCCTGAAGTCTGCTAATATACCCTTAGACTGTTTATATTGGGGAATGAGCCGAAAGGGGCACAAATCTAAGGTACAACAGAGGGTGAACGCTCCCAGATCCTCTAAATCTCAGGGTGATACGGCGCCGCACGTGGCAGACAGACACACCATGGCTTCCCAAACGGAGACCGCTCCCCCAGCGCTCTTGGAACAGAGCAACTTCGATGCCCTCATGCGGGCGATCACTGGATGTCAGTCATCTCTATCGGATCTGACTACCAAGATAGATACGGTCCAGCTGGAGGTTGGTCGGATTCGTCAGGACTTTGATAAAATACGCCAGAGAGTTACGGAGACGGAGAGTCGGCTCGGTGATACAGAGGACACGGTCCGAGATCATACAGCCTCCCTGCATACCTTGCAGATAAGAGTCAGAACCCTGGAGGCCAGATCCGACGACGCGGAGAACCGAAACCGCCGGAACAACCTCCGGGTCGTGGGACTCCCGGAGGGTTCGGAAGGTCAGGAACCGGTTCTCTACACGGAGAGACTCCTCCGCACGCTTTTCCCACAGGCGGCCTTTTCGTCCTTCTTCGCGGTGGAGAGAGCACACAGGATGCCCCCCCAGCGAGGCCCACCGGGATCCCCGCCGCGTACATTCATATTCCGGCTCCTAAATTTTCGTGATCGTGACCTAATCCTCAAAGAAGCCAGGAAGATGCAGGAGATCAGACACGAATCAGCCCGCCTCATGTTCTTTCCGGACTTCTCGGTGGATACACAAAAGCTAAGGAGGTCATTCGATGATGTGAAGAGGGCTCTCCGGGCAAAAGCTATTAAATATAGTATGTTATTCCCGGCACGCCTCAGGGTGCAAGATGGTGAGACCACGAGATTTTTCACCTCGCCAGGAGAAGCATCGCAATGGCTGAATACTCTCCCGCCTCGATGAACTGCGAATTCCCTGTGTCTGCGGCTGCTTGCTGCTTCAGTCCCGTGAGTAACATCTTGCTTCCCCTTTCTGATCTCAACCCTGTCCCGTGTCACTTATGCTTTAACCGTAAGCGAATGCCCTATTACCTCGGCATCTGCCCTTCACTACCCTTTGGTTTATACTCCCCCTCCATTTTGTCTAATATCAGCACCTGAAGACCTACCGCTCCCTGGAACGAAATGGAGGAGATTGTCTATACCCCTGTGTGCATTGATAGCCTACTAAGATGTACAAGACTCTTTCTACTTCCAGTATGGGGACAGGAGATCGCCTTTATGGGTACTGATGTATATAACTGAAGGACTGGAATATATAATGCTAATATTACTTTCAACTTGAACCTGCTCCTCGCTGGACTGAGACATGTTACACTTCAGTACCCTAAAGCTCCTGTGATATGCACGAAATGGCACTCTGGAGTCCCCCCTACTATAATAGAATAATAATTTTTTATTTTTTTCTTCTTTTTCTTTCCCCATCGTTGGAGGCATCTCCTCCGGACAAGTTGTAACTACACGCTCCCTGTTGCAACGGAGCGAATGTGCTCTTTTGAGTGTGTGTTCTTTTTCTTTTGGTCATGACCCCAGATAGTCGTTGACTATGATCTGGTTTGGGATACTAGCACAGCCCAGTTTGGGGGGGTGTGCGGGGAGGGGGGAGGGGGGGAGTTGGAGTGGGTTAAAAATGTTATTAGTTTTGATGAAGGAATGTGTACGAAGTAACTATGCCAATATGGATGCTGACTGTGTTGTCTCTGTTTACCATGTGGGGAGGATATGGTGGGGGGGAGTGTGGACTGTATCCTGGGATCCAGGTGCACTACCATGCTGGCAGGCTGTGCCATGGTGTATTAATTTCTACTTGCAAATATGGCCCCTTTAACAATTATATCATGGAATGTCCGGGGACTTAATTCCCGTATAAAGCGCTCTCTGGTTTTTAATTTTCTAAAAACACACCGCCCTGACATATGTATTTTTCAGGAAACCCACCTGACAGGGAGCAGAATTCTTGGGCTTAAAAAGCCGTGGGTAGGGCACTATTACCATGCCACCTACTCCTCTTATGCCAGAGGGGTGAGTGTGCTTATCCACAAATCCCTCCCATTCAGATTGGTTGATCTGCACCTGGATCCCGGGGGAAAATTTGTAATTATGAACGCTGTCATTGCAAATACACCTATGGCAGTAGTGGGATTGTATATCCCCCCTCCAGCGTCTTTAACAATTTTAAACACAATTACCCAAAGGCTAGCCAACATGTCAGTGAATAATGTGGTGATAGCAGGGGACTTCAATATGCCTCCATGCCCAGCATTAGATAGGATGTCGCCAGGAGGGGCCAGTGATTCCCCGCTGTCTCGATGGGCAGACACATTCGGATTCACTGATGTATGGCGGTGGAAACACCCCTCCCTGAGAAGGTATACATGCCAGTCCGCCACCTATGCAGCTATGTCCAGAATAGACTTAGTGTTTGTCAGTGGAACGGTTTTGCCAAAAGTCCAAGAGGTATCCATTCTACCAAGGGGGATATCTGATCACACCCCTATCCTGCTCCGCATAGATGTTTACCGGGCCCCCGCCGACTGTCTGTGGCGTCTGTCCCGCTTTTGGATATCCGATGAGAGAGTGGCCCCGGAGGCGGAGGAACACATTGCAGACCTGTGGAATGTGAACCCCCCTGCCACTAACCCACCATCTAGCTGGGACGCTTTTAAAATGCAGGTGCGCAGTTACTATCAACAGAAGATAGGGCAGGTTAGACGTAAGGCAGAAGAGGAACTGGTGGTCGCTGAAAGGAGGATGATTGAACTTGAGCAGTCATACGTGAATACCAAAGATGAGGCGACCCGGAGGGACCTGCAGTGTGCCCTCCGTGAGGTAATGCTTTTAAGGACTATGTCAGCCAAGAAAATGCTACTACACCAATCACAGAGAGTGTTTGAACAGGGTGAGCGGACGGGCCGACTTCTGGCGTGGTTGTCTAAAGAGCACTCGGCTATGCCAGGCATTGCTAACATTAAAAATTCTCAAGGGCAAATAATTTCTGACCCCGGAGGCATTAATGCCTGCTTTGCATCCTTCTATAGCAGGGGTCTCAAACTGGTGGCCCTCCAGCTGTTGCAAAACTACAAGTCCCATCATGCCTTTGCCTGTGGGAGTCATGCTTGTAATGGTCAGCCTGGCAATGCCTCATGGGACTTGTAGTTTCGCAACAGCTGGAGGGCCGCCAGTTTGAGACCCCTGTTCTATAGGGACCTATATACCTCCAGGGTCGGATATTCTATAGATGAACTTCAAACTTATCTGGAGGGGGTTGAACTCCCTGTGCTGACGGAAGAGACCCGTATGGGTCTGGACGCTCCGCTCACTCTCAAAGAAATACAGCGGGCTGTTGGCTCTATGCAGGCTGGAAAAACACCGGGCGACGACGGTCTGCCGGCGGAGTTCTATAAGGCCCATGTAGATACAGTGGCCTGCAGACTGTTGGAAGTGCTGGAGGCCTCATTTAAAGCCTCTTCTCTCCCCCCCTCGATGTTGACAGCAGTTATAGTGGTCATACACAAGCCTGGAAAGGACCCAGAGCTGTGCTCCTCATATAGACCCATTTCGCTCCTCAATGTGGACGCAAAGATCCTCGCAAAGGTGCTGGCCAATCGTCTAAATAGAGTCATCCTAGCCCTGGTTCACAGAGACCAAAGTGGTTTCATGCCAGGGAAAGGTACAGATATTAATCTGAGAAGGTTATACACTGTGCTGGCGGCGGTCCCGACGGGGGAGGATACTGCAGCGGTCGCCTCGTTGGACGCGGAGAAGGCCTTTGACTCGGTGGAGTGGGAATATCTATGGCTCGTTCTTCAAAAATTTGGGTTCGGGCCCAAATTCATAGCCTGGCTAAGGATGCTTTACTCGGCCCCCTCGGCTAGAGTCCGTACAGGCGGTATACTCTCACCGGCCTTCCCACTCCACCGAGGAACCAGGCAGGGCTGTCCCCTATCTCCGGCTCTTTTTGCGCTGGCGATTGAGCCGTTGGCAGAACTTTTGCGGTCAGCTGAAGAGGTCCGGGGCATTTCTTTCCCCCCCCTGGTCGAGAAGGTATCTCTATATGCGGACGATATGCTGCTATATTTGCAGGATGTCCATCGCTCACTGCCCGCAGCTTTAGCAATTATAGACAGATTTGGATATTTCTCTGGGATAAGGATAAATTGGGACAAATCGCTCCTCTTCCAGTTGACCTCGAAAAAACAGATAGTAGCCCCACAGATTCCTTTACAAGTAACGACTAGATTTAAATATCTAGGCATATATGTTCAACGCGATCTCAAAAAATACCTAGAGGATAACTTATACCCTATTCTCCAACAGTTAGCACTAAAATGCGGGGTGTGGAAGAACCTTCCCCTTACCCCGGTTGGTAGAGTCAATCTTATCAAAATGACCTTTCTCCCTAAATTTTTGTATGTGTTTAGACATACCCCGATTCCTATCCCCAATGCCTTTTTTCTTAAATTAGATCGCATAATCACTACATTTATTTGGGCAGGTTCGGTTCCCTGGGTGGTGAAATCAAAACTCCAGCTCTCCATTACAGAGGGAGGACTGTCCTTACCAAATTTTAAAAAGTACTATTGGGCTGCACAATTGGTAACTGTAAGATGGTGGTTCACTCGGGACAAGTCAAACCCAGCGGTGAACTTGGAGGCGGCCATCTTGGGATCTTATTCCGAACTTACCAATCTAGTATACCGTGGTCCCAAATATGGCCCACAAGTGACTACTCCCATGAGAACCACACTATTAGCCTGGAAAACAGTCACAAACTGCTTAGTAGAGGGGGGCGCTATATCCCCTCACACTCCGCTCTGGGGTAATCCCAATCTGCGACATCTTGGATCTGTTCCGGATCCACAAATCTGGGCCAGATTTCAGATAACTAAATTAAAACACATTGTATCAGGGGGAAGGCTTCTATCTTTGGCAGAGCTCAGGAGACAGTTTCATCTGCCGCCGTGGATGTACTTTAGATATATTCAGCTTAGACATGCTATGAGGGCCCAGTTCCCGGATGGGATTGTTATTGCTGTCAACTCGGTTGAGTCCCTCCTAATGGCGGAAGAGATAGATCGCACATTATCCTCTATATATATGAGACTCACGTGTAAGAAAGATGCCAACACAGCTAAACTTTTTGAGGCCTGGAAAAAAGATATACCTGCCTTAACGGAAGAGGATTGGACGGAGGGCCTACAGCAATGCATTCCGCTTATGATATCGGCCAGAGATCGCTTTGTCCAATTAAAATATTTACACAGAGTATATTATACCCCTGCTAGGCTTTCCAAGATATACCCGGCGGCGATGGACACGTGCCCCAAATGCAGACAGTCGGTGGGTACCTTTATGCATATGGTGTGGGAATGCCCCCCCATTCAGGTATTCTGGCGGGCAGTGATTGCTGAAGTGAACACCGTGGCAGGACTCAATCTGGTGGGTGACCCCCTGATTTTCTTACTGGGTATCACCGACAACCTTAAAACGACTAAACATAATGCATTATTTGTCTTTTATGCGGCATACTATGCCAGGAAAGCGTTACTCTTGAAGTGGAAGGTACCAGATCCCCCCCAACTGACAACATGGAGGGCGCTCATAAACACGGTCTTGCCCATGTATAAACTAACGTACATGGGCAGGAACTGTCCTCAAAAATTTGAAAAAATATGGGCGCCCTGGATTCAGGCCAGGCATATCACAGTCTAGATGAATAGACTGAGATACATAAAGTATAGACTCAGGAGATAGAGGACGCTGGAGTCTATGGATGGTGGCGGAGCGTGATGCGACCCCCCTCCTGGGGTCTAGGAAAGGTTCGGCCTGGTGAATAGATGGTGTTCTCTCCCCTCCCTCCTACGCACTCTCCTCGCATCCCATCTGCGTTTTCCTTCTTCACTCTTCTCTGTATACTTGTCTGCGTCCCCTTCTCTCCGACCCCTCCCCCCCCCCCCCTATCCTTTGTGTTGATATGGGAACTAAGCCAGACAGGTACATCCTATACAGGTGCTGAATTACCTATTAAACATACTGTGGGCATCGTCCTGGTGGGGGTTGGGGGAGGACCTGGGGAGGATTGTGGTGGATATGATGTATGAAGAGTAATTGATTGTGATTGATGTACTCAGAGTAACAAAATAGTCATTGTTGGTTTTGTCGAGTGGATATATACTAATGTGATTACTACTGATCTCATGTATAATGTCTTAATACTTCAATAAACATTCCTTCTGTTAAAAAAAAAAAAGATACCCAGGGACTGGGTGTCTTCACAAATATTTCCTGATGCCACTATGATGGTAAGGCACATGAAGCATAGGTCAGTTCTTTCGTGTATCTCAGCAAGCACAGGAACTGCTTTATGTGTCCAACAAAATATAATGTAACACATGCCCATTCTATTTATGCTTTAAAGTTTGCATACAGTTGAGGGCCTGTACCAACAAGTAGAGATGGCCTGAACACCCGCCAGTTCAGTTTGTGCCAGAACTCTCAAATATAGCAAACTCCAAACCCCGTTAAAGACTATGAGACTCGAACGTGAAAAATCAATAGTCCCCATTTTGAAGGCTTATATGCAAGTTATTGGACATAAAAAAGGTATGGGGGCCCAGGTACTGCCCTGGGGGACATGTACCAATGAAAAAAACTTTTAATACGATTGTTTTTAAAGGAGCAGTGATTCTAATGATGCTTAAAGGGAAACAATTAAAATGAAAAATTCCTTTAACCACTTCAGCCCCGGAAGGATTTAACCCCTTAATGATCGGCCATTTTTTGCGATACAGCACTGCATTACCCAAACAAAATTAACGTCCTTTTTTTCCCACAAATAGAGCTTTCTTTTGGTGGTATTAAATCACCTCTGCGTTTTTTATTTTTTGTGCTATACACAAAAAAAACGCCAATTTTGAAATAAAAAAAAAATATTTTACTTTATGCTTTAATACATATCCATAAAAAAATAAATAAATGATGTCAAACAGATCAGACACCTAACTGATATTTTTTACACTTTTTTGGGAACCAGTGACATTATTACAGTGCTCTGACACTGTACTAATGGCACTGGCAGGGAAGGGGTTAACATCAGGGGCAATCAAGAGGTTAAATGTGTTCCCTGTTTGTGTATTCTAACTGTATGGGGGATTGTGTAACTGGGGAAACACACAGATCAGTCTTCCTGCTTAGCTTGTTTACTTTGGCAGATCTCCGTTCTGTCTCTGCGGGGAACGATCACAGGTGAGTCTGCCTGACCCGCCGATAGGCTCCCCCGCTGGCCAACCGGAGTGCATGCCCACGAAAGCTAGTGCACGAATCGCCGTACCGGTACGGCGATTTGCACAGCTAAGCCACCTTGTTGCAGTTCATCTGCGGCAGGTGGTCGGCAAGTGGCTAAATATAGTGCCTGGGGGGTCCCCTTAATCTCCCTGTAGAGTGGCACATCTGTACTGTGCATAAAATCTGCTGCAGCAAAACTGACATTTATAAAGAAAAAAAAATGACATTTAAAAAGATTTTCCCTGCAAGCTTTCTTTATTTAGTAAGCAATGGCTTTAGGAGCCAGTCACTATGATCAGGCCACGTTTTAGTGCACTCGGAACAAGATTAGAGATTTTTGGGATAAATTCTGGTGTCTTTTTTGTCCCACAGTGAGCAAGCCTTATGTGAAGAAGCCAAATTATAGTACACTCAGGCCAAGATTAACAATTTCTTTTAAAATAAATTTTGGTGTCTCTTTCGCAGACTTTGGATAAAAGTAACAAGTGCGGAAAAATTGGGTGTTGGTGGTGCCTTCACACCCTAACACTACAGAGATACTCTCGATGAAAGCAAGAATTGGCCTTGCTGTAAAAAAATTTAATTTGATGCCCCAGTCAAACAGTTGCGAACAAATTGGTCTTTGGATGTTGTTGGTGCCTTCACCCTAACCTTTTATAGGTACTTTTGATGAAAGCAAGAATTGGCCTTGCTGTAAAGAATTGAAATTGTATGCCCCTGTCACACAGTTGTGGAAAAAATTGTCTTTGGGTGTTGTTGGTGCCTTCACCCCATAATCTTCTAGAGGTACTCTTGATGAAAGCAAGAATTTGCCTTGCTGTAAAAAATTGAAATTTGATGCCCCTGTCACAGTTGTGGAAAAATTGGTCTTTGGGTGTTGGTGGTGCCTTCACACAGTAACCTTATAGAGGTACTCCTGATGATGGCAAGAATTAGCCTTGCTGTAAAAAATAGCAAGTTGATGCCCCTGTTAAACAGTTACGGAAAAATTGGACTCTGTGTGTTGTTGGTGCCTTCACACCATAACCTTCTAGAGGTACTCTTGATGAAAGCAAGAATTGGCCTTGCTGTAAATAATTAAAATTGTATGCACCTGTCAAACAGTTGGGAAAAATGGTTCTTGGGTGTTAATTGTGCCCATGAAACCTATACCAAAAAATTACTTCTAGATAAAATCAACACCCACAAAGCTAGGGAGCATAGACAATCTTGCAGAGATCCCAGATCCCAATAACACTTAGGGCCAGTTCACACCACATGCAGTCTAGTGCATTTTTTTTTCTGCATCAAAAAAGCATGTACCCTTTCCCATGAACCAGGCACTGTATGCGCCCACGGAACCTACGGGAGTCAATGATCGATTGTATCTCATACTCCTCATGGTTCTCAACCTGCACCAGGCGAGGACATGGTACCGAGGTGGTGAAGCGGTTGCACACCAAAGGTTTTAATAAGGAGACATGAAAAGCATTTGAAATACGCATGTTAGAAGGAAGGTCTAATGCGTAAGCCACTGGGTTGATCCTACGTAAAATACGGAAAGGCCCAATAAATCATCGTGCCAGTTTCAGTGAGGGAACGCGGAGTCGGAAGGTTACAAGATGGCAGCCAGACCCTCTCCCCAACCTGGTAGGAAGGCACAGGTAGGCGTTGGCGGTCAACGTGGAGTCTGTACCTCTCACTGGCACATCGCAAAGACTCCTGGACCTGCACCCAAGTGGAGCGAAGATCGTGGAGATGCTCCTCTAATGCAGGAATCCTTTCAGGAACAAATGAGTCAGGCAACATGAACGGTTGGAATCCATAATTTGCCATAAACGGAGACAATCGCGAAGCCGTATTGATGCACTATTGTGAGCAAACTCCACCCAAGGTAGGAGGTCTGACCAGTTGTTATGGTGGTCAGAAATATAACAGCGTAGAAACTGCTCCAAGGCTTGGTTGGCTCGTTCTGCGGCTCCATTGGACTGCGGGTGATATGCAGAGGAGAAGGAAAGCTGAATTCCTAACTGTGCACAAAAGGCTTGCCAAAACTTGGAGACAAACTGGCTACCCCTGTCAGAGATGATAACCTTGGGTAGCCCATGTAACCGAAAGATCTCCTGAGCAAAAATGGATGCCAGTTCTTTGGATGTGGGCAACTTCTTTAGTAGAATACAATGTCACATTTTCAAGAACCGGTCAAACAACATAAGAATAACTGTGTTGCCCTGGGAGTTGGATAACTCCACAATAAAATCGAAGGCCTCTCTCCATTAGGTATGGGTAGAAGGAGGCCCGCTGGAAGGTGTCATGGTTTCTTACTCTGTGCACACACAGAACAAGCAGCTACAAAGGCGGTTACATCAGCGCGGAGACTAGGCCACCAGAATTGTTGAGAAAAAGCCCAAATGAATTGATTCTTCCCTGGATGGCTAGCCGCCTTGGGAGAATGATAAGTCTGGAGAAAAGCAGTGTGGAGATTCTCAGGGACAAAGCAGCGGTCACTAGGTTTCTCTGGAGAAGACTGGATCTGAGCAAATTCTGTCACCCAAAGATTGAGGTTGAGACTGGTCCATACAGAAGCCAGAATGTGATCGGGAGGTATTACAGGAACAGGTACCGACTCAATCTTGGAAACTGAGGAAAACTGTTGCGACAATGCGTCAGCCCTTACATTGTTAGTACCGGGTAAGAATGAGACTATGTAATTGAAGCTTGACAGATAAAGAGCCCACCGCGCTCTTCTGGGAGATAAGCGTTTAGCCTCAGACAAGAATGTGAGATTCTAATGGTCAGTCAAAATGAGGACCGGCACAGTGGTACCTTCGAGTAGATGCCTCCATTCTTTAAGAGCTAAAATGATTGGCTAACAATTCTCTGTCCCAATCTCATAATTACCTTCTGCATGAGACAATTTATTAGAAAAGTAGCCACAAGGATGCATAGCGCTCTCAGAGGTAGGCCGTTGAGACAGAAGGGCGCTCACTCCAGTCTTAGATGCATCAACCTCAAGATTGAAGGGTAGCATAGGATCAGGATGTGCCAACACAGGAGCTAAAACAAATGCAACCTTGAGAGACTCAAAGGCTTTAATGGAATCTGGAGACCAATTCTGTGGGTTACTGTCCTTTCTGGTCATATCAGTCAGGGTTTTGACCAAAGAAGAGAAGTTTTGAATAAATTTTCAATAATAATTGGCAAAGCCAAGAAAGCATTGTAACGGACGTAGACCTACGGGTCGAGGCCACTGTAGAACTGCAGAAAATGTATCTGGGTTCCTTCGAAAAACCGGCAGTAGAAATGTCATAACCCAGAAATGTAACCTGTTCACGATGGAACTCGCACTTCTCCAACTTACATTACAGGTTGTTATCGCTCAGCCTCTGTAGCACACGGGAGACATCTGTGTGGTGGCTCTTTAGGGATTTAGAATATATGAGAATATCGTCGAGATAAACTGCCACACATTGCTGCAACATATCTCGAAGGATATTGTTGATGAACTCCTGAAAAACTGCAGGAGCGTTGCAAAGGCCAAACGGCATTATGAGGTATTCATAATGTCCTGTCCTGGTGTTAAAAGCAGTTTTCCATTCGTCACCCTCCTTGATCCTCACAAGATTGTATGCCCCTCTTAGATTGAACTTCGTGAAAACCATTGCTCCCTTGAGGCGGTCATATAATTCTGTAATCAACTAAATCGGGTAGGCGTTCTTAATTGTGATGCGATTGAGGCCCCTATAATCGATACAAGGTCTCAGTTCCCCACTCATCTTTTTCACAAAGAAGAAGCCAGCACCAGCAGGAGACGAGGATTTGCAGAAAGTGTGTCAACAATATAGTCCTCCATAGCTTTATCCTCCAAGACAGACAAAGGGTAAACCCGGCCATGGGGAGGCAAAGCACCAGGTTAAAGGTCAATTGCACAATCATAGAACCGGTGTGGAGGCAAACTACCGGCTTGACCCTTGTCAAAGACATCGCTAAATTTGCGGTACTCCTCTGGCAAGGAGGAGGGGGAAGAGGTGCACAAGACCTTAGCCACTTTCTGAAAACATGTCTTACTGCATTGTAGCGACCACGAAAGAACCTCAGCATGAAGCCAATCAAAAGAGGGCTTGTGCCTCTGTAACCATGGATAGCCAATAACCACCGGATAATGAGGAGAGAAAATGACTTGAAATTTGACTATCTCATGGTGAAGAGCCCCTATGGCCATGGTCAATGGAGCAGTCTCATGAGTCACATGGGCAGGCTGTAGAGGTCTTCCATCAATAGCCTCAATGGCAAGTGGAGTGGCATGAGTACTTTGAAACAAAGGCACTGTCTATGCCTGCAGCCCCAGAGTCGATTAGAGCCTGTGTATCGATGGATGACTCAGACCTTGAAAGGGTAACTGAAACTAGAGGCTTATCCTTCAAGGTAACTGGTGAAGTAACAATGCCACCTAGTGTCTGTCCCCTACAGGACCTCAGGTGCAAGCGTCTCCCCGGACGGGTAGGACAAGACTTCAAAAAGTGACCTGCCTGACCACAATAAAGGCACATTCTCTCCCTCCTCCTAAAGGCCCTCTCATCTGCAGAGAGACGTGTGAAGCCCAACTGCATGCGTTCTACTTCACTGGCAGACTCAGTACCAGGAGGCATGGGAGGAGAGGAAGGCAAGGGTGGGACTGCAAAGCACGAAACCAAACGTACAGGATGCTTCAGCAAGCGCTCCTTAAAGGAAGGTCTCTCTCGGAGTCTGGAGTCAATGAGAATGGCAAACGTGATCAACTTCTCCAGATCTGTAGCTATGTCTCCAGCTGCTATCTCATCTTTGTTATCTGAGAGACCATGAGAAAAAGTAGCCACAAGGGCCTCATTGTTCCAAGCGACCTCTGCTGCCAGAGTACGAAATTCAATGGCGAAATCGGCAACAGTTCTTGTACTTTGTTTGATGGACATGAGGCTCTTGGCAGCAGAAGTGGAGCGTGCGGGAACGTCAAATACTATTTTAAAGGAAGCCACAAACTATGGGTAACTCAGGACAATGGGTTTTTGCGTCTCCAATAGAGGGTTTGCCCAGGCCAGGGCTCTATCAGAAAGCAAAAAAATTATGAATCCTACTTTGCTTCTGTCTGTGGGGAACGCCTGGGGCAGAATCTCAAAGTATATCCCAACCAGGTTCAGAAACCCTCTGCATTGAACTGGATCACTCCCAAATTACTGGGGAAGCAGAACCAGACATGCCTCTTACAGAGGTAATATTCAAGGCGGGTGCCTGCACAGAGACTGGAGCAGCAGCAGGGACAGCCTGCAACAAAGGTTGTACAGGAACAGCCACAGTGGGAGGATCCTGCTCATTCAACCTGGAAAAAATATTACCACTAGGTGGATTGCCTGCATCTTCTGAATTCATTGCCTTTGCCTACTGTCAGGAACCATGAAATAGACGGAGACAGAAAATGCAGTAACAATCACACCTTTTATGGTAAAAATGGTACAACTGGTAACTCAGTCAAAACATAGCCAAGGTTTGGTAGCCATATCAGGTAGTCAGAACAAGCCAGGAAATCGGGAAGCCAGAGATCAGCGTAGTCAGAGGCAGCAGACAGAATCAGGAACCAGAAGGGACATCAGCCAGCCAAGTCTTCAACAGGAACACAGCAGAGAGTTTCTAGATATGTTTGGCCAAGACGAAGGCAATTGATGAAATGTACCAGGCAGTTTAAATAGCCAGGAGGGGCTGGCTGTGGCTTGACTGACGAGCAGGAGTTGATCAACAGGTGAGCCACTTAGAAACAATGAGTTCTGGAAAATAATCGACAGCTGAGCAACCTGAGCACAGAGAAGAAGGGGTTGAGAACCAAGCCCTGACACTCTCACGATCCAGAAACCCAGGGTATCGCCTACTGTAAAGCTCTCCATGTCTGTTTTCGCCCCTAGATAATCTTCCACCATCTGATGCAGACGCTGCAGATGGGATGTAGAAGCTGACAGGCCTGGGCGCTTAGGACTAAAACAATTTTGAAATGCATCACTGAGATGGCCCCTCTCCACCATTCCTCCTTTGACCAACAGAAACCTCAAAACTAACTTTTCCATGTGACTGTAACCTAGCATCTCCCCCTGCACCTCTGTCTTTCAGTTTATGATGCAGTGGGGGGGGGGGGGGGGGGTGGGAGGCGGCAATTGGCAGCTCTAGGGAGGGGCCTCTGACCCAGGCAGCTATCAGTTTCACTCTGCAGTGTACAAGTGAGTCGCTCTGCTTGTACACTCCTGCTGATAGCTGCCCAGGTCAGAGGCCCTCCCCTCTCCACTGTATACACTCGGGAGGAGAACTACAAGCCCCAGGGAGATTGCGTGGTCCACCGGCACCATAGAGCTGCCGATCGCCCCCTCCCACCTCCCCCTGTGCTGGGAGTTGGAGGTGCACAGACAGCAGAGACCAGCCAGGTACACAGGGAACCTCTGGAAGGGGGGGCGGCTGTCTGGGGACCCTAATGTAAAGGGGGCCCTCTGGGGGCCCTGATGTAAGGAGGGGGCTCTCTGGGGACCCTGATGTAAGGTGACCCTTTGGGGACCCTGATGTAAAGGGGGATCTCTGGGGACCCTGATGTAAGGTGGCCCTTTGGGGACCCTGATGTAAGAGGGGGGCTCTCTGGGGACCCTGATTTAAGGGGGGCCCTCTGGGGACCCTGATGTAAAGGGGGCTCTCTGGGGAACCTGATATAGGGGGGGCTCTCTGGGGGCCCTGATATATGGGGGGGCTCTCTGGGGACCCTGATGTAAGGGGGGGCTCTCTGGGGACCCTGATGTAAGAGGGGGCTCTTTGGACACCCTGATATATGGGGGGGCTCTCTGGGAACCCTGATATATGTTTTTTTTTTGAAGAACCTGATGTAAGGAGGGGGGTCTCTGGAGACCCTGATGTAAGAGGGGGCTCTCTGGGGACCCTGATGTAAGGAGGGGGCTCTCTTGGGACCGTGGTGTAAGAGGGGGCTCTCTGGGGACTCTGATGTAAGGAGGGTCTCTCTGGAGACCCTGATGTAAGAGGGGCTCTCTGAGGACCCTTATATAATGAGGGCATTTCTGGGGACCCTGATGTAAGGAGGGGCTCTCCAGGGATCCTTATGTAAGGAGGGGCTCTACGGGGACCCTGATATATGGGGGGGCTCTTTGGAGACCCTGATGTAAGGAGGGGGCTCTCTGGAGACCCTGATGTAAGGGGGGGCTCTCTGGGGACCCTGATGTAGGGAGGGGGCTCTCTGGAGACACTGATGTAAGGGGGCTCTCTGAGGATCCTGATGTAAAAGGGGGCTCTCTGGGGACCCTGATGTAAAATGGGGCTCTCTGGGGATCCTTATGTAAGGGAGGCTCTCTGGGGACCCTGATGTAAGGAGGCGCTCTCTGGGGATCCTTTTGTAAGGGGGGGCTCTCTGGGGACCCTGATGTAAGGAGGGCATTTCTGGGCACCCTGATGTAAGGAGGGGCTCTCCAGGGATCCTTATGTAAGGGGGGGGGCTCTCTGGGGACCCTGATGTAAGGAGGCGCTCTCTGGGGATCCTTTTGTAAGGGGGGCTTTTTGGGGACCCTGATGTAAGGAGGGCATTTCTGGGGACCCTGATGTAAGGAGGGGCTCTACGGGGATCCTTATGTAAGGGGGGGGATCTCTGGGGACCCTGATGTAAGGTGGCCCTTTGGAGACCCTGATGTAAGGGGGGCCCTCTGAGGAACCTGATATAGGGGGGCTCTCTGGGGACCCTGATATATGGGGGGCTCTCTGGGGACCCTGATGTAAGGGGGGCTCTCTGGGGACCCTGATGTAAGAGGGGGCTCTTTGAACACCCTGATATATGGTGGGGGGCTTTCTGGGGACCCTGATATATGGGGGGGGGGGCTCTCTGGAGACCCTGATGTAAGGAGGGGGCTCTCTGGAGACCCTAATGTAAGGGGGGTGCTCTCTGGGGACCCTGATGTAAGAGGGGGCTCTCTGAGGACTCTGATGTAAGGAGGGGCTCTCTGGAGACCCTGATGTAAGGGGGGCTCTCTAAGGACCCTGAAGTAAGAGGGGGCTCTCTGGGGACACTGATGTAAAGGGGGCTCTCTGGGGACCCTGATGTAAAAGGGGGCTCTCTGGGGACCCTGATGTAAGAGGGGGCTCTCTGGGGACCCTGATGTAAGAGGGGGCTCTCTGGGGACTCTGATGTAAGGGGGGCTCTCTGGGGACCCTGATGTAAGGAGGCGCTCTCTGGGGATCCTTATGTAAGGGGGGCTCTCTGGGGACCCGATGTAAGGAGGGAATTTCTGGGAACCCTGATGTAAGGAGGGGCTCTCTGGGGATCCTTATGTAAGGGGAGGCTCTCTGGGGATCCTGATGTAAGAGGGGGCTCTATGGGGACTCTGATGTAGGGGGGGGCCTCTCTGGGGACCCTGATGTAAGGAAGCGCTCTCTGGGGATCCTTATGTAAGGGGGGCTCTCTGGGGACTCTGATGTAAGGAGGGGATTTCTGGGGACCCTGATGTAAGGAGGGGCTCTCTGGGGATCCTTATGTAAGAGGAGGCTCTCTGGAAACCCTGATGTAAGAAGGGGCTCTCTGGTCTCTGGGGACCCCGATGTAAGGGGGGCTCTTTGGGGACCCTGATGTAAGAGGGGGCTCTCTGGGGACCCTGATATAAGAGGGGGCTCTCTGGGGACTCTGATGTAATAAGGGGCTCTTTGGGAATCCTGATGTAAGGAGGGGGCTTTATGGGGACCCTGATGTAAGGGTGGACTCTCTGTGGACCCTGATATAAGAGGGGGCTCTCTGGGGACTCTAATGTAAGGGGGGCTCTCTGGAGACCCTGTTGTAAGGGGGCTCTCTGGGGACCCTGATGTAAGGAGGGGCTCTCTGGGGACCCTGATGTAAGGAGGGGCTCTCTGGGGATCCTTATGTAAGGGGAGGCTCTCTGGGGACCCTGATGTAAGAGGGGGCTCTCTGGGGACCCTGATGTAAGGAGGCGCTCTCTGGGGATCCTTATGTAAGGGGGGGCTCTCTGGGGACCCTGATGTAAGGAGGGGATTTCTGGGGACCCGGATGTAAGGAGGGGCTCTCTGGGGATCCTTATGTAAGAGGAGGCTCTCTGGGGACCCTGATGTAAGAGGGGGCTCTCTGGTCTCTGGGGACCCTGATTTAAGGGGGGCTCTTTAGGGACCCTGATGTAAGGGGGGCTCTCTGGGGACCCTGATGTAAGAGGGGGCCCTCTTGGGACCCTGATGTAAGGGGGGGCTCTCTGGGGACCCTGATATAAGAGGGGGCTCTCTGGGGACTCTAATGTAAGGGGGGCCCTCTGGAGACCCTGTTGTAAGGGAGCTCTCTGGGGACCCTGATGTAAAGAGGGGCTCTTTGGGTACCCTGATGTAAGGAGGGGCTCTCTGGGGATCCTTATGTAAGGGGAGGATCTCTGGGGACCCTGATATAAGAGGGGGCTCTCTGGGGACCCTGATGTAAGGAGGCGCTCTCTGGGGATCCTTATGTAAGGGGGGCTCTCTGGGGACCCTGATGTAAGGAGGGCATTTCTGGGGACCCTGATGTAAGGTGGGCTCTCTTGGGACCCTGATATAAGAGGGGGCTCTCTGGGGACTCTGATGTAAGGGGGGCCCTCTGGAGACCCTGATGTAAGGGGGGCTCTCTGGGCACTCTGATGTAAGGAGGGGCTCTCTGGGGACCCTGATGTAAGGAGGGGCTCTCTGGGGACTCTGATGTAAGGAGGGGCTCTCTGGGGACCCTGATGTAAGGGAGGCTCTCTGGGGAAAAGACATGAGACTGGCCTGTAAGTTTAGGGTTTAGGACCCAATAGCTTTGAACCCCTGTGGTTCTCCCATCCTCCTCCAAATCTGGATGAGCTATGTGAGCAGGGGATCAAATGCAAGGGGAGGGGGTTGGTGGCTAATATGAGACCCAACGCTAAAAGTAAAAAGCAGAGCACCAGCAAGCTGTTGATTGAATGATATTACCTGCCAACCACACCTTGAAGGCAAATAGTTTTGAATACAAACATTTAGTCTTATTTATCAAAATTGTGTAGACGTATGAAAGATTTACATTGCTGTTCTGCTCCAATTCAGCTACATCCTTTTTTGGAGAAGGACACTTTAGCTTCAGAGTCCAAAGTTTGTGAGTTTCTGCCCTGTCAACTGCCAACTGCCCGTCCTTTTCTGCGTTATTTAATTACATTATGGAGCTGGTGTACATATGTGTCATTGAGGCTTATGGTCTCGCCGTAGTTGATATAACTGGCTACCCGTGCAGTAAACATAATTAGGTGTCATTCAGTACAACACATACATCAGTTCCCCTGCATTGCTAGATCTTGCAGAAGTTGCTGTACAAATACAGACTTTGACAAACACTTTATTTGCATGGGTAAGGGTTCCTACTTCTACCCTAATGCCTCAGTACCCTGGTGATAGTCAGTTGGCTCTGAAGGATACCTGTGAAGATGAAATCGCCATGTGGTATCTTATAGTGCTTGTTTTGTAGAGGGTTGACACAGTCATGAATTAACCATACTTCATTCAAAATCAAGCTAAGAATTGCTGTTCTATATTGCTATATATCCTCAAAGTGACAGTGCATACAGGAGGTAACTAAACAGAGAAGGGGGCTTGTAGACTAATTAGCAAAGTGCTGGAGAACTATAGGTACTAGCATTCCCTGCCAACCAGTTGGTGGTAGGAAACAGTGGACGGAATTTACAGGGTCGCAGCAATCGCACTTGCGACTGGGCCTTGCTGTTTTGCCTATGTGGGGGTCCCCAGGGGCGGCTGTCTGGAGACCCTAATGTAAGGGGGGCCCTCGGGGGAGGCTCTCTGTGGACCCTGATGTAAGGAAGGGCTCTCTGGGGACCCTGATGTAAGGGGGGGCTTTCTGGGGACCCTGATGTAAGGGGAGGCTCTCTGAGGACCCTGATGAAAGGGGTAGGCTCTCCGGGGACCCTGATGTAAGGGGGGCTCTCTGGGGACCCTGATGTAAGGGGAGGCTCTCTGGGGACCCTGATGCAATGGGGGGGGGGGCTCTGGTAGAGTTGCCACCTCATCCCTTTAAACCCGAACACATATTGATTACACAGGTTCTGTGGCTGATTAAGGTGGTAATTAAACTCACTTGGTGCCTTATCTGCACTAAATTAGTCTCAGAACCTGTGTAATTCATATGTGTTCCGGTTTAAAGGGATGAGGTGGCAACCCTAGGCTCTGGGGACCCTGATGTAAGTGGGGGATCTCTGGGGACCCTGATGTAAGGGGGATCCGCACTCAGATATGTAACGATTATATATATATATATATATATATATATATATATATATATATATACACACACACAGGGCTTTTTTTCAGCGGGAATGCAGGAGGCACCTCCAGCACTGAATGTATGTAATAGCATGGGGTGTGGGGTGTGCTGGAGGGTCTATTGATGTTGTCTGATATTGTCACTGGTGGGGATATGATTTTGTGTGACAGTCTATTGTTGCTGATGGGAGATCTGTTGTTGCTGCTGGGGGGGGGGGGGGTCTAATGTTGCTTGGGTGGATATTTTGTTACTGTGTGTGATATTTTGTTGTGGGTGGTTCACTGTTGCTGCAGGGAATCTATTGTTGTTGGGGTGGAGTCCATTGTTGCTGGGGGAATCTATTGTTGTGTGGGTATCTATTTCTAGGATTCTATTGTTGCTGACTGCAGGGGATTTATTTTACTGCTTTTCTTTTTATCATTACCATGATCCATACAAATGATTTAGCACCACAAAATGACACTTGGTTCTGTATTCTCTAAAAGGGGCAGTACTGGTAGGTGGGTAGGGGGTGGAATCAAGGGACAGTGGTCAGAGGTGGGTAGGGGGGCAGAGACAAGGGGTGACTCAGACGGGGGGAGTTCCTGCACCTATTCTCCAAGTAAAAAGCCCTGTATACACATACACACACACATATATATTGTATACACGTGTATGCCCGCCCAAGCGTATGACTTTCTTTACTTGCTACACTGCTATGGGCTCTAGCCCGAGATCTTTTGAAGACCTAGCAATGCCCCTGGTGGGGGCCCTTCATGGTTTCTTGCACCGGGGCCCTGAAGATTCTAGTAACGCCTCTGAGTATCTGGAACTGCCTCCTCCCAGCCACTACTACTCCCAAGGTTTCTGGGGACTGAAAACCATCTGTTACGGTTTGATGTATGTCTTCCTCTGCTTCTATGCCAAAACTGCCAGAACCCTCTTCCTCCTCCTCCCCCTCTTCTCTGTCCTGCTATTGGACAATTTTACACTGCTGTAAATATGAGAATTTGATAGAATTTGTCCAGCAGCAGGACAGATTTGCATTAGCAAGAACAAGGATAGCCTCAGCTAACTACTGGTCAATTTATATCTGCCAGTCAAAGTAGACCTATTCCTGCCTTACTAAAACTATCTGAAAAGCCTTTTTTCAACCCAAATTAAAATGATTGTAAAGTTACATTATTTTTTTAAATAAACATGTTATACTTACCTACTACAGAGCAGCACCGGTCCTCCACTTTTTAGGTCCCCTGCCACAGCTCCAGGCTCCTCCTTTTCCTATTGTGGCACACCTGCGGACTTGATCCCAAACCATGCTGCCTGAGTTCATAAACACACACACGCTCCTCTCTGCACCTTATTAGAGAGCCACTACAGATCGGTGCTATCTAAACATTTTTTAAGTTAATACTGGGAATCCATTAACCACTTGACCTCCGGAAGGTTTTACCCCCTTCATAACCTGGGCATTTTTTATCTATTTAGCACTGTGCTACTTTAACTGGCAATTGTTTGGTCATGCAACACTGTATGCAAATCAAATTTATATTTTTTTGCATGCAAATAGAGCTTTTTTTGGTGGTATTTATTCACCACTGGGTTTTTTATTTTTTACTATATAAACAAAAAATTCTGTAAAAGTTTGAAAAAAAACCCACAATTTTCAGAGTTTCTGTTATACAATTTCTTAACAAATAAATAAATTAGGTCATAAAAATTTTTAGTTCACAATGAAGTCTGCTACATTTCTTTGGTAAAAATAACAGAAATCAGTGTATATTATTTAGTCTGTATGAAAGCTATAGTCTACAAACTATGGTATATATTTAAAAATTCATCAGTCCTGATGTACTGACACCCTATCTCATTTCTTGAGGCCCTAAAATGCAAGGACTGTACAAATTCCCCCCAAATTACCCCTTTTTGGGAAGTAGACAGTCCAAGGTATTTAGTATGGGGCATTGTGAATTTTTTTAAGTTGAAATTTCTTGTCCCAATCTTTTGCAAAATGAATCAGTTTTTACCTATTGTGACCAATGCAGTAAAGCGTTGTTACTGGTGTGGTGCTGATCAGGATACTGATTGGTGACAGTATGTAAAATAAATAAATAATTTTTTTATTTAGTTTTTCTAACATTTTTCCTTTTTTTTTAAGATCTTTTTTAAGATTTATTTTTTAATGTACTCTCATCAGAGTTCAGTATCACCATAATAACACTGTAAAACTCTGGGGCAGGGGGTTATCAGGGATTTTTTTTTCACTGTTATGGCTTATAACAGTGATGATTACTATTATAAGCAATAGTTTTAACTGTCATGAATGGCTTTCATTCATAACAGCTTCCTTACTATTGTTGTGATCTGTTATTGGCTACAGGTACCATGTGATAGCTGATGGCCAATCACAGATTTCCAATAGTAAGCAAGCAGTCATGAATGGAAGCCATTCATGACTGTTTTGCTTACATGTGAGGGTATAGGATAATATTGTATCTACACATATTGTATATCTTGTTGTTATTAAGACCATGTTCGGTACCAATGTCTGATTTTATCTTTCAATAAATAGTTTTTCATTATACATTTGCATTATCTCTAGTGCCTCTAAAGTGCCACCCATAGGGGTTTCTTCTTTTTTCTTTTTTTTTTAACATGATTGGTCATTGCGATCTCATGATACCCCAGCCACTCACAGCGGCCGAGTACCGAGCACCGTGATCAACTGTGTCCACCAGACAAAGCGTTCACGGGATTGTGCCGCTGGGCACCCTAGGGAGTGCGCCAGCGCACATGTGCTAAGCGACATACCAGCACGTCGCTTAGCCTGCAGCTGCCGTCCACTCACAGTAAATGTACTGTGGGCAGGCGGCAAACGTTTAAGGTAAAAATGTTTAGGCTTTAATAAGAGTTGCTGGGTATATTCCAAGCAAATTCTACAAAAATATCAATTAAACAGCCAAATATGCCCTGCCACAGTTTTGCTGCTCCACAGCTTTAAATTGCTGACATTTCATAAAGAGTAACTCCACTTTTGTTGAGGAAAAAGCATTTCCCTTTGGGTGATCTAAGGATTTTAACAAACTTTGTTGCTGTGTGTTTGTCTGTGTCCATATGGTGAGTCTAATGGGAGTGGTTTCATAATTATCAATCAACTGCTGCACCTGCAGGACACTAATAAGGAAAACTGCTGGGTCTGCATCCCTTTAGACATGATTTCCTATTGGATCTCACCAAAAATGAAATTTTTGTTGCAGGGAATGCCTGAAATCTGATTTGTGTCTTAGGGCAGACTTCTGGGAAAACCAGTGAGCCAATCACACAAGCTCGAAATTATGTTCCTGGCGGGCGCTCTGTATACATTCTGTGTACAGAACATCTCCAGGTAGCCATTTTGCATTTTACAGAAAATTACAGATCTGCAGATTGAAAAGGAAAGGTCATTTTTAATAACATTCAATTGTCGCAATTGTATACGCTATATTATTTTTTCTTTATCTGTTTTTTTTTCCCAACGAAAGTGGAGCTACCATTTAAGCCTGTAATTTACAGGATTTTCGATGTAGCTCTCATATCTGTATGAAAAGAACCCCATTGTAGGGTATTTTTTTTTTGTTTTGGTACATGTGCCCTGGGGTAGCACCCAGCTTCTCATGCAGGAGTCAGCAACCCGTGGCCCGTACCTGATTCGCCACCGACTTGTTCGGCCCGTCAGTGCCCGTGATTGATTCATGGGCACCCGGCCCGCGGCGATCGGCTGGTATCACAGGGCTGGATGGGGCGGGAGCCGCCAAAGTTACGTTTTTACATTAAATAGCAAGTGATTGGTTGCCGGGGCGATCCTAGCAACCAATCACCAGCCTGTTAATGTAAAAAGTTAACTTCAGCAGTTCCCGCCCCCATCCAGCCCTGAGATACCAGCCGCTCTCTGCTGTGCTCTACACCTGTGTAAGGTAGAAGAGTTCTACCTACACAGTGTGTGCTTGTGTGTCATTGGGGTGGGGTGCAGGGGAAAGAGGACACTATGGGGGCAGAGGACAGAGCACACTATGGGGACAGAGGACACTATGAGGGCAGAGGACAGAGGACACTATGGGGGCAGAGGACACTATGGGGGCAGAGGACAAAGACACTATGGGGACAGAGGACACTATGGGGGCAGAGGACAGAAGACACTATGGGGACAGAGGACACTATGGGGGCAGAGGACACTATGGGGCAGAGGACAGAAGACACTATGGGGACAGAGGACACTATGGGGACAGAGGACACTATAGGGGGCAGAGGACAGAGGACACTATGGGGGCAGAGGACACTATGGGGGCAGAGGACAGAAGACACTATGGGGACAGAGGACACTATGGGGGCAGAGGACAGAAGACACCATGGGGACAGAGGACACTATGGGGGCAGAGGACACTATGGGGGCAGAGGACAGAAGACACTATGGGGACAGAAGACACTATGGGGATAGAGGACACTATGGGGGCAGAGGACAGAAGACACTATGGGGACAGAGGACACTATGGGGGCAGAGGACAGAGGACACTATGGGGGCAGAGGACACTATGGGGACAGAGGACACTATGGAGGCAGAGGACACTATGGGGGCAGAGGACAAAGGACACTATGGGGGCAGAGGACACTATGGGGGCAGAGGACAGAGGACACTATGGGAGCAGAGGACACTATGGGGACAGAGGACAGAGGACACTATGGGGACAGGGGACATTATGGGGGCAGAGGACACTATGGGGGCAGAGGACAGGGGACACTATGGGGGCAGAGGACAGAGGACACTATGGGGGCAGAGGACAGATGACACTATGGGGGCAGAGGACTGAGGCCACTATAGGGGCAGAGGTCACTATGGGGACAGAGGTCAATACAATGGGGTGCAGGGGACAGAGGACACTATGGGAGCAGAGGACACTATGGGGGCAGAGGACAGAGGACACTATGGGGACAGGGGACACTATGGGGGCAGAGGACTCTATGGGGGCAGAGGACAGAGGAGGAGAGTGCAGGGGACAGAGGACACTGCTTTGGGGGGCACAGCAAACTTGCTATGGGGAAGGGGGGAAGAGAACACTATGGCAGTGATGTGAAGGGGGACAGAGGAAACTGCAATAGGGGGGGACCCTATTAGGGACCCCATCCCTCCTGGGGACTGGGACCCCTTCTCACTTGGGGACAGGGACCTGTTCTCACATGGGGACAGGGACCTCTTATCCCCTGGGGACAGGGACCCCATCAACCCTGGGTACAGGGACCCCTTTACCCCTGGGGACAAGGACACCTTCACCCCCAGGGACAAGAAACCCATCTCCCCTGGTAACAGAGACCCCTTCTTACTTGGGGACAGGGACCCCTTCTTCCCTGGGGACAGGGACCCCTTCACCCCTGGGGACAAGGACACCTTCACCCCCAGTGACAAGGAACCCATCTTCCTTGGGGACAGGGACCCCTTCTTACTTGGGGATAGGGACCCCTTCTCCCCTGGGGACAGGGACCCCATCACCTCTGGGGACAGGGACCCAATTCTCCCCTGGGGACAGGGACCCATTCTCCCCTGGAGACAGGGACACTTTCTCACTTGGGGACAGGGACCCCAACACCCCTGGGGACAGGGACCTCTTCTCCCCTAAGAACGTGGCCCCCATCTCCCCTAGAGATGGGGACCCCATTTTCCCTAGGGACAGGAACCCCATCTCGAGACCATGCTTGCTGGCAGGGCTGGCGTCAGCCACCCTTGGGTGCCAGGATGGGGGAAGGGGCAGTAAAATCTGAATCCCCAGCATTATGCTCCCTCAGGGTGAACTGTCCTTGTATTAGTGAAGCACCTTAAAGTGAGGTAAACCTGTACGGTTATTATTACTATGTTAGGATTATTATTATCTTCATTTATTAGCAGGTGAATGCGGTCCTCCATGCATTCACATACATTGAATCTGGCCCTTGAGTGAAAAAAGGTTGCTGAACCCTGTTCTCATGCCTTTTGTTTGACAATAGACTTATTAGCCCTACAAATGGACAAAATTGAACAAGACCCCCCCCCCCCCCAAAAGGCTTCGATGAAGTTCGCCATAAGGTCTGCATACTTTAAGCCTAGGTATCTCTACTGACCCTCATTTTGGTCATATTGCCAGGAACAACATGTGGCCATATACATGAGGCAGTATTTTGAACAAACAGACTATCCAATCCAAAAGCAGCACAATTTGGACAATGATAAATTGCCCTCTTATCTAAGTTTTTGTAAGAGTAGTAGCTATCAGCAGCTGGGTAAAAGTCCCAGTATTGGCTTGAGATCTCTAGCTCAGCTAAAGCAAACCGGCAGCTAGTGTTATCTTCCCCTGTTTTGTTTAACTAAAGCCCAATTCTTGTCATCGATTTGTGACAAGAGCTAACAGTAGGTGCTTGTGCTTTCCATAGGCTGATGAGAGGAGGTAGACAAGCTATCTGTACACTGAGTAACTTAGTAACAATGTCAGGCCCAGAAACAGGAGCCCCTCTTATCAGTGTGGATTGACCTCTTGCTTCTTGCAGCCCTCATAAATGCCACAATACGGCAGGTATAGTATTGTTCCCATATACCAACAAATGATAACCCAGCCATTCCAATGTTAGCAGGATGACTCAGAACACAGGCCTCTGTGTGTGTGCAAAATCTCTGCTGCAATAATTCTATTTTTCTCAGTGTGATTAAATGTCTATGTGTTCATTTTACCTATGATTTATGTTATATATCACAGTACTGAATGTGTCATTCCAGACAAAAAAGTTTGTTTAGTTTTGGAAGTTTTACTTGCTTGGGGTGAAGGGTAAGCGTCAAAAGATGATGAGGTGCTTCGGTGCAAACTATTATCTTTTATTATCAGTTAAAGGCCAATGCGTTTCAGGGGTAACTGTATCCCCCTTCCTCGGGGCTTGAATGTGCAGAAGAGTGATGGAAGCAAGGCTTTTTTTCAGCGAGAACGCAGTTCTAGCACCTCCAGTACTGAATGTATGCAAAGGCAAGGGGTGCTGGGGTGTGATGGAGGGTCTACTGATGCTGGCTGCTGGGGGATCTATTGTTACTGGAGGCGTGTCCCTTAGCCGCTTGCCGACCGCCTTACGCAGATATACTGCGGCAGAAGGGCTTGTACAGGCATTATGTACCTGTCTGTTCCCCTTTAAGAGTCAGCCAGCGGGCGCACGCGCGGCAAGCTCAGTGAGTCAGGTTGCGGGTCCCGCGGACTCGATCGCCGCGGGAATACCCGCGATCGCCTCTTGGGGAGGAAGAACGGGGAAATGCTAATGTAAACAAGCATCTCCCCGTTCTCCCTGTCATCGGAGCAGAGATCAGTGACGTGTCACACACAGCCATGCCCCTCACAGTTAGAAACACGCCCCTAGGACACGCTTAACCCTTACACTGCCACCTAGTGTTTAACCCCTTCACTGCCAGTGTCATTTACACAGGAATCAGTGCATTTGTATAGCACCGATTGCTGTATAAATGACAATGGTCCCAAAAATATATAAAAAATGTCCGATGTGTTCGCCATAATGTTGCAGTCACAATAAAACTCGCTGATCGCCGCCATTTAAAAAAAAAATTATTAATAAAAATGCCATAAAACTATCGCCTATTTTGTAAACGCTATAACTTTTGCGCAAACCGATCAATAATCGCTTATTGCGATTTTTTTTACCAAAAATATGTAGAAGAATACGTATCGGCCTAAACTGAGTAAAAAAAAATTTTTTTATATATTTTTGTGGGATATTTATTATAGCAAAAAGTAAAAAATAATGCCTTTTTTTCAAAATTGTCGCTCTTTTTTTGTTTATAGCGCAAAAAATAAAAAGCGCAGGGGTGATCAAATACCACCAAAAGAAAGCTCTATTTGTGGGAAAAAAAAGGACGTCAATTTTGTTTGGGAGCCACGTCGCACGACAACGCAATTGTCAATTAAAGTGATGCAGTGCCGAATCGCAAAAAGTGCTCTGGCCAGGAAGGGGGTAAATTCTTCCAGGCCTGAAGTGGTTAACGCTCAAACATATATGTGTGCGTGCATGTGTATATATACTAGGTGTGTGCAGCCTATTGCATTAGGGTGTGCACCCCAAACTTCAAACACATACTGTATACATGTGTGTGCATATGTATACATACTGACGGTGTCAGTAGAGCAGTGGATGGTGCCATAAGGGCAAAGATTGGAGTCAGTAGGGTATTTTTTAGAATTGTATTTTTTTTATCCTTTTTTTACAATTTTTTAACAGAAAAAAAGAAAATAAAGGAGATTTTTTTTTATTTGGTGAAATAACAGGGGTCTAAATAAGCAAAGATTGGTGTCAGTAGGGCAGTGGATACTGTCAGTAGTTTATTATTATTTTATTTTTCAATTTTTTTTTTACAATTTTATTTTTTCAATTTTTTAAAATTAATATTTAGGAGCCCCGTTAAGAGGCTTTGGTGAAATATCAGGGATTTAGACAGGGGGAATCTGCGCTACACAGGGTGATTAGGCACAGGGTCTAGAACACCCTGTGCGCATGCCTACGCTGGAGGGTCAGTTGTTGCTGGAAGGAATCTACTGTTTAGGGAGGGATCCATTGTTGCTGGCTGCTGGGAAGTCTATTGATGCTGGCTGCTGGGAGATCCGTTGTTGCTGGGGGGGGGGGGGGGGGGGGTCTATTGCTGCTGGTGTGAGGGATCTATTTTATTGCTTTTCTTTTCATCATTACTAAATTCCATACAAATTACTTAGTGCTATAAAATTATACTTGGCTCTACAGGGGCCATACTGGGAGCTGGGTAGGGGCAGATCCAAGAGTCAGTGCTCGGAGGTGGGTAGGGGCGGAGACACAAAGTGACTTAGAAGAGGGGGGGGGGGGGTCCTGCACCTATTCTCTAAGAAAAAGATCACTGAGTGGAAGTATTTGCACCTAACCTTCTAATCAATGTTTTGTCTCTCCTTTTCCTCATCTTAAAGCTGAGCTCCAGGAAAGGATTTTATTGCATAGTTACATGGGTCCAGCTTGTTCCAATATAGGTATGCATATACCATACCTGTGGGACCGCTGTGAAAAAAATCACTGTAGTAGTTGCGAAGACTTCTTCGGATACTTCTGCTGTCTTCAGGGTCCAGTAACAACATGGGTTGGCTTGCTCAGCACAGGTGACATTCACAGAATGTATTGCAATTTTCTTAATGAATGCAAGGAGTTCTCTGATTGGACGAGGTGATGATGCGAGAGGTGACATCACAATATCCACGTCATGCAATCAGAGAATGCCTTGCATTCATTGAGAAAAATACAAGGCATTCTGTGAATAGCGCCTGTGTAGAATGAGTGGCCCACTATGGGTACAGGACCCAGGAGACAGCAGTGATTACTTTAGTAATGGTGAAGTCCCTTAGGTACGACATTTGTATATTTACACTGATCCATGCTGGACCAATATAACTCTGCAATAAAATCCATACCTGGAGTTCAACTTTAGATTTTCACCCTAAGACCCCACCGTGGGTACAGGGAAACCCAGATTTAAAGTATAACTAAAAGCAAACATTTTTCGTTTTGCATAGAATGGAGAGGGAAAAAAACCCTGTCTGTTTTTATTGCTATCTGTGCCCCCCCCCCCCCCCCTTCCCCACCTGGTAGATTCGCCCTCTCAATTTGTCCTAATTACTGTTATCATCAAAACTGAAAGAAAGTCCCAAATTTTAGGTTCTCACCAGGAATAGGTGGGACATTTTTCCAATGGGGGCACTAGTTCTGATTCCCTCACTTTGCAGGGATTTCCTCTCACTTTCTGTTTTTGCTATGGGACAGGAAGTGAAGAGAAATCTCCCCAATGGGACACAGATGGCAAAACAAAAACCAAACTGAGGGTTATAACCCTCACGCTATCAAAAATGAGAAAACGTACTGCCTTAGCATATATTTCCTATTCAGCACTGTGCTACTTCAACTGCCAATTGCGCGGTCGCGCAACACTTTTCGCAAATTACATTTTTATCATTGTTTTCACACATATAGAGCTTTCTGTTGGTGGTATTTTGTTACAAAAATTTGGGGAAAAAACATATTTTCTACTTTCTTTTATAAAGCATATATTAAAAAAAAAATTTAAAGATCACATTTGTTCATAAATTTAGGCCAAAATGTATTCTGATACATATTTTTGGTAAAAAAAAAAATCCCAATAAGTGTATATCAATTGCTTTGTCTATACTGTCTCCAAACTATGATGTATATACTGGAATTTACGCAGCTCTAGACACTATATTGTAATGGTAGTGATCAGTGACTTATGGTGGGACTATGATAGGATGGCGGTCACAAACTGATACCAACATCGCTAGTGACAACACTGTGATCAGTAATACTACTGTACACGGACACTGTACTAATGACACTGGCTGGGTAGGGCTTAACATCTAGGGGCAATCAAGGAGTTAACAATGTGCCAGAGGCATAACTAGAACCTTCAAGGCCCCTGTGCAAGAAACCACGAAGGCCCCCCCTTCCACCTTGGTCCCGGGATTCCAGTTCTGGGTGGGCGTCCATGGACATCCTCCCAGAATCCTGCCTCCCGCGTGCCCCATGGGCACAGCTAATCACAGATCACGGGGAAGGGCCAGTCACAGTGGCCCTTTACCATGTGATCTGCTGATCACATGTAAACAGACTTGCAGATTAAAGGCAGTCCTTTCCACCCATGCTCTGTCTGTGTGAGGAAAAGAGAGCTGTTAACCGACAGGACTGTCAGTACATTGTTTACACTGATAATCAGGGCACTGATCATCAGTGCTCTGATTATCAGTGCAGCCCCATCAGTGCCTATCAGTGCCGCCTATCATTGCTCAACTATGCCGCCTATCAGTGACACCTATCAGTGTCACATATCAGTGCTCATTAATGCCACATATCAGTGCCCATAAGTACCGACTATCAGTGCTCATCAATGCTAGCTATTAGTGCCCATCAGTGCTGCCTATCAGTGCCACTTATCAGTGCTTATCAATGCCGCCCATCAGCACCCATCAGTGCAACCTATCAGTGCTGCCTCTCAGTGCTGCCTATCAACGCTCATCAGTGCTGCCTATCAGTGCCCATCAGTACTACCTATCAGTGCTCAACAATGCTGCCAATCAGTGTCCATCAGTGCAGCCTATCAGTGCTCATCAATGTTGCCGATCAGAGCCCATCAGTGCAGCCTATCATTGCTCATCAATGCCGCCTATCAGTGCTCATTGATGCTGCCTATCAGTGCCCATCAGTGCTGCATATCAGTGCCTCCTCAGCAGGAGTCTGAGCTGAGAGTGGCCCCCTCCCTCCTGCCTCGCATGGATAGCAGCTCCTTATCCTCCCGCCCCTCTTCTCCTGTGTGTGCACCACGGGAAATGTGAAGCCCAGCAGCTGAATTTTAAAAGCTCTCTCCTCTCCCATCCGCGCAAGGGGGAACTGTCAGTGCAGGCTCTGGGCTGTATTAGAGAGATGCTTTTTCAGCTCAGAGGCCAGCAACCACGCTGGGGTCCCCCACAGTGGTGGAACACCAGGGCATGGTTGCAAGTGTGACTTTTGCGACCCTGGTAGTTCCGCCGCTGCTGTGTGCCTAACAAGTGTAATATGTGTTGCTTTTACTTAAAACATTGTTACCCCAACATTTCATATGCCTGATATGTGACGGCTGCAAAATATGAGAGAGTATCCTGTTCTCTTTCTTTTGCTTCATTTGTGTAAAATTCCTGGCATTCCTGATAGTCCCCTTGCTTTCCTATTAAAAACTGACCACACTAAGCAGGAGATCACACCGTGGTCAGTCCTCTAGATATGCTGGGAACTCAGCCTGCTCTCCTCCAATGATCAGACTTTTCCTGACATGCCTCCTCTGCACAGCCTGTCACTGGAAAGATCAGTGTACTGTTGCTTCTCCTCCCTCCAGCTCTTAGGCTGCATCCACACCTGAGCATAGCGTCTTTGAGCGGTTTTCCGGCATTTTTTTTTTGCACATTTTTATGCTCGACTTAGGTTTTTGAGCTTTGGCGTTTTTTTTAGTTAGCCAATGGAGAAAACTATCATCTGTTGCATAATTTCTTGCTTGGTATTTCAGTTTTTTTAGCATTTCCCTTAGCTTTTATTTCTTTTTTAATTACTATATAAAAGTATTATTATTTTTTTTGCTTTGGTAAGGGGTTAGAGCTAAGGTTAGGTTAAGGTTAGGATAAGGATTAGGGGTCAGGGTGTTACGTACCTTCTTTGGAGGCCGAGTTGACGAGAGTGTTTCCCTTGCTGCTCTGGTCCGTGCACTCCTGAATATAATGACAGAGGTACTAAAAGGCTCAAGAAAGCACGGGTGCCAGTAGCTTGATAGCAGGTGACTGCCACAGTTAGGGACGTAGTCAAGGTGAGCCAGGGTCATACACGGAAAGACAACAGGTCAGGAGGCACCTACGTGTCAGTGCACACTGGATATTAGCCTGAGCTCCTCTGTGTGCTGGTACACGTGCATTATCAATAGCACGAGCATTAGCTATATGGGAATGAGCTGTAGCTGCAGAAGAATTAGAATTACAGTGCCTTGCAAAAGTATTCACCCCCCTTGGCATTTTTCGTGTTTTGTTGCCTCACAACCTGGAATTAACATGGATTGTTTGAGGATTTGCACCATTTAATTTACAGAACATGCCCACAACTTTGAAGATATTTTTTTTTTTATTATTGTGAAGCAAACAACAAATAGGACAAAATAACAGAAAAAGTCAATGTGCATAACTATTCACCCCCCCTGAAGACAATACTTTGTAGAGCCACCTTTTTACGGCTATCACATCTCCAAGTCGCTTTGGATAAGTCTCTATGAGCTTGCCACATCTTACCACTGGGATTTTTGCCCATTTTTCCTTGCAAAACTGCTCCAGCTCCTTCAAGTTGGATGGTTTGCGCTTGTGAACAGCAATCTTTGTCTGACCACAGATTTTCTATTGGATTGAGGTCTGGGCTTTGACTAGGCCATTCCAACACATTTACATGTTTCCCCTTAAACCACTCAAGTGTTGCTTTAGCAGTATGTTTGGGGTCATTGTCCTGCTGGAAGGTGAACCTCCATCCTAGCTTCAAATCACACACAGAGTGGTACAGGTTTTGCTCAAGAATATCCCTGTACTTAGCACCATCCATCTTTCCCTCAACACTGAACAGTTTCCCAGTCCCGACTGCTGAAAAACATCCCCACAGCATGATGCTGCCACCACTAAGTTTCACTGTGGGGATGGTGTTCTTTGGGTGATGTGATGTGTTGGGTTTGCGCCAGACATAGCGTTTTCTTTGATGGCCAAAAAGTTAAATTTTAGTCTCATCAGACCAAAGCACCTTCCCTCATACATTTTGGGAGTCTCCCACATGCCTTTTTCGCAAACTCAAAACGTGCCATTTTGTTTTTTGCTGAAAGTAATGGCTTTGTTCTGGCCACTCTGTCATAAAGCCCAACTCCATGGAGCGTACGGCTTAATGTCGTCCTATGTATAGATACTCCAGTCTCTGCTGTGGAACTCTGCAGCTCCTCCAAGGTTACTTTAGGTCTCTGTGCTGCCTCTCTGATTAATGCCCTCCTTGCCCGGTCCGTGAGTTTTGGTGTGCCGTGGTCTCTTGGCAGGTTTGCTGTTGTGCCATGTTCTTTCCATTTGGTTATGATAGATTTGATGGTGCTCCTGGGGATCATCAAAGATTTGGATATTTTTTTATAGCCTAACCCTGACTTGTACTTCTCAACAACATTGTCCCTTACTTGTTTGGAGAGTTCCTTGGTCTTCATGGCAGTGTTTGGTTAGTGGTGCCTCTTGCTTAGGTGTTGCCTTCTGGGGCCTCTCAAAAAGGTGTATATATGTAATGACAGATCATGTAACACTTATGCCCCGTACACACGGTCGGATTTTCCGATGGACAATGTCCGATCGGAGCGTGTTGTCGGAAATTCCGACCGTGTGTGGGCGCCATCAGACGTTTTCCATCGGATTTTCCGACACACAAAGTTGGACAGCAGGAGATAAAATTTTCCGACAACAAAATCCGTTGTCGGAAATTCCGATCGTGTGTACACAAATCCGATGGACAAAGTGCCACGCATGCTCAGAATAAATAAAGAGATGAAAGCTATTGGCCACTGCCCCGTTTATAGTCCCGACGTACGTGTTTTACGTCACCGCGTTTAGAACGATCGGATTTTCCGACAACTTTGTGTGACCGTGTGTATGCAAGACAAGTTTGAGCCAACATCCGTCGGAAAAAATCCTAGGATTTTGTTGTCGGAATGTCCGAACAAAGTTCGACCGTGTGTACGGGGCATAAGATTGCACACAGGTGGACATCATTTCACTAATTATGTGACTTCTGAAGGTAATTGGTTGCACCAGAGCTTTTTATGGGCTTCATAACAAAGGGGGTGAATACATACGCACATGCCAATTATAAGTTTTTTATTTCTGAAAAATAGTTTTATGTATATATTTTTCTGATTTTACTTCACCAACTTAGACTATTGTGTTCTAATCCGTCACATATAATTCAGATAAAAAAAACATTGAACTAAAGGCTGTAATGTAACAAAGTAGGTAAAAAGCCAAGGGGGGTGAATACTTTTGCAAGGCACTGTAGCTGCAGAAGAATTTTCATTATATGTATGAGAATAAGTATTAGCTGAAATAGCTTCCTGACATAGGGTTGTTTATTTTTTATTTTTTTGTTAGGGTTAGGGTGTTAATACTATTACTACTACTACTACTACTAATAATAATATTAATAATAGTAGATAAATAAATACATGTAAAATAAATATACAAATAAAATAATCCTAAATAAATACAAAAATCAATAAATTAATTTTAAGTAATAGCAAATAAATAATTAACTTCTAATATTAAAGAGGAAGTAAACCCTGATGGTTTACTTCCTCTTTGTTTCCCTGCAAAGGTAAAGCATAATGGGCTACTATGCATCGCATAGTAGCCCATTATGTGTCACTTACCTGACACAGGAGCCTGCGATGTCACCGCTGTCCCCTCTTCCACGAAGCATCCATCTTCCTTCCGGTTACCGCTGCTCCGGCGTGTTCCTAGCCGGAGCAGCAATGACGTCTCTCCGGCGCATGCGCGTGGGAGCCGTCAGTGATCCGGCATGATCGCCTTCACTAACGCCACACTCAGTGCGCCCGACATCATTGCCCGTTTTCAGGAAAATATCTCCTTAACCGTGTAGGTTAAGGAGATATTTCTTGCACCTACAGGTAAGCCTTAATCTAGGCTTACCTGTAGGTTAAAGTGGTCTGTAAGGGTTTACAACCACTTTAACCCCTAACCCTAAGAGCCCTTGCACACTGAGGCAGTTTGCAGGCGCTATTCCGCTAATAATAGCGCCTGCAAACCGCCCCGAAAGTGCCGCTCCTTGCATTCCAGTGTGCAAGCCCCGAGGGCTTACACACTGGAGCGATGCACTGGCAGGACGGTAAAAAAAGTCCTGCTAGCAGCATCTTCGGAGCGGTGAAGGAGCGGAGTGTATACCGCTCCTTTACCGCTCCTGCCCATTGAAATCAATGGGACGGCGCGGCTATACCGCCGGCAATGCGCCTCTGCAGAGGCGCTTTGCGGTGGTATTTAACCCCTTCTCTGCCGCTAGGGGGGGTAAAACCGCCCCACTAGCGGCCGCATACCGGCGGTAAAACGCCGCTAATAATAGCGGCGTTTTACCGCCGACGCCACCCCCCGCCCCAGTGTGCAAGGGCTCTTAAAAAATTAAAAATAAATAATATTAAATAACTAAACACCCTTATGCCCCGTACACACGGTTGGATTTTTCAGCGAAAAATGTTCGATGGGAGCTTGTTGTCGGAAATTCCGACCATGTGTAGGCTCCATCGGACATTTTCCATTGGAATTTCCGTCACACAAAATTTGAGATCTGGATCTCAAATTTTCCGACAACAAAATCCGCTGTTGTAAATTCCGATCGTGTGTACACAATTCTGACGCACAAAGTTCCACGCATGTTCGGAATCAAGCAGAAGAGCCACACTGGCTATTGAACTTAATTTTTCTCAGCTCGTCGTACGTGTTGTACGTCACCGCATTCTTGACGTTCGGAATTTCGACAAGATTTGTGTGACCGTGTGTATGCAAGGCAAGTTTGAGCCAACATCCGTCGGAAAAAATCCATGGATTTTGTTGTCCGATCGTGTGTACGGGGCATAACTCTAACACAAAATAAATAAATTACTATTATTATTATTTTTATTAATCATTTATTTTTTTTTTGTTCAGGTTTGGGTATTTATTTATTATTATTATTATTTATGATAATGTATTTAATATTTTTTAAGGTTAAGGCTTAATTATCATTTATTTCTTTATTACTACTTATTATTAATTTATTTTATTTGTTTATGATGCTTTTTAGTTATTTGTGAATTTAGTTTACATTTATTTATTCATATATTATTGCTAGTTTATGTCTAACAATTTTTACTTTAAGCAGAAAATCATGCACAAACGCGTGACAAAACACACAAATGTGCACAAAAACACGCAAATGGCGCGTTTCTATTAATTTCTATGGGGATAAAAACGTGCCAAAAAATGCTCAAATTTGCCCGATTCGAGCTACAAAAGAAGCTCCGGAACTTTTTTAAGCTTCAGGCGTTTAGCTTCAGGCGACATGGAGTGGAGATGTGAACCATCTCCATAGAGATTCATTGATTTTTTCTCCTCTAGCATTTTAGAGCTTCAAGCTACAAACGCTGAGGTGTGAATGGGGCCATATGCTATGTACACACGATAGGATTTTACGACAACAAAACCGTGGATTTATTTCTGACGGATGTTGGCTGAAACTTGTCTTGCATACACATGGTCGCACAAATGTTGTCGGAAATTTCGAACGTCAAGAACGTGGTGACGTACAACACGTATGACGAGCCGAGAAAAATGAAGTTTAATAGCCAGTGTAGCTCATCTGCTTGATTCCGAGCATGCGTGGAATTTTGTGCGTCGGAATTGTGTACACACGATCGGAATTTCCGACAACGGATTTTGTTGTCGGAAAATTTGAGAACCAGCTCTCAAATTTTTGTTGTCGGAAATTCTGACAACAAATGTCCGATGGAGCCTACACACGGTCGGAATTTCTGACAACAAGCTCACATCGAACATTTGTGTGTACAGGGCATTAGGCAGCTGAGTACAGAGGGAATGTGATCACTTATAAAAGGGAAAAAAGCTATTTATATATTTTTTTATATCTATACAAAAATGTTTTGCCTTTCATTTCTATTTTAAACTGAATGGGTTGTTTTACAGGGTGTTAGTTTACAATCACTTTAACTATCTGGCTGTATTTTTTCCCCCTGCTTTGCAGGGAAAGGAAACAGCCAGATCGCTGTTCACAGTACACAGAGTTCTGTGATTGGCCACAGCGATCAGCTGACTTCAGCCAAAATCATTAGCTGAAATTAGCTGCCAAACTCATGCTGTGTCCAATCACAGCACAGGTAAGCAGGGGGCGTGCATTAAAACGACGTACCCCAGGCTGGATTAATATGGGGGCTATTGAGGCTGCAGCTCCAGGCCCCTACCTTATTTTTAGCAGCTGCGCAAAAACCCCTGGCAAGGCTTTTCTCAATGGAATTAGTATGCAATGCAGCCAATCAGACAGCCATCTTCTGTGTGCTGGGATTGTGGGCATAGTCTGTACCCGGTACCTTCCCCCTGGGCTGTGTATGTTGGTATATGGGGAGCTGTGGACATAGACTGTGTGTGTGACTTGTATTGTATGGAGTCTGCATGTCATGTGGGCACAGTATACAGTCCATATAGGATGTGTATGGTGTGCATAGTCAGTGGAATATCAATCATGTGTGCAGCACACGGCCCCTGAGGGCTCCTCACTGCAGCACCAACCCGTGCCCACCTTCCTGCAGCTGCTGGCTTCCCTTCCTCCCCCTCCTACCAGCTGTAGATGTTGCTGGGGCGGGAAATCAGTCCGGCTGCCAGAGATGGAGAGCAGGGGTGTTGGTAAACATGCCATGTTTACTAGCCCCTTCCCGAATTAACACAGTGAGTGATCGGTACCGATTGTTCCTGTGTTCATTCATTAGTCCTCAGTTTTGTAAATGAATAAGAGCCTCTGTGTAGAGACTTCTATTCATTCACAGGCAGTACAGCCACTACTTTCGATTTGACATCCGTGTGGGTGCAGGTGCATGTCCCTGTGCACCTAGACCCACACAGATGTCAAATTAGGAAGAGTGACTGTCCGTGCAGCCACTGCGTCCCAAATGACATGGATGGGACTGCCTGCACAGGGATGCATGGAACACCTGTGCATCCCCATGCGTGTAAAGGCAGCCTTCACACGGGTGTACACTTTAGTACGCTCCATGTGAATGAGGCCTTAGTAGAAATTTAACTATTTGCCTACAAGGCCAAATCTGACACTTCTCTTATACATGTAAAACTCTGCATTTTTGTTGCTAGAAAACGACTTAGAACCCCAAACATGATATCATTTTTAAACATTGGCCCTAGAGAATAAATTGGTGGGTGTTGCATCTTTATATGTCACATGGTATTTGCACAGCAGTTTTTCAAACACAATTTTTTTGGGGAAAAAACATTTTAAGAAATTTTAGAGCACACAAAAACGATATAATGCCAATTTTTTTGGTAACATATAAAATATTATGTTATACCAAGTAAATAGATACCAAATATGTCAAGCTTTATTTTATTTATTTTTTTACATTAATTGCAGGTACTTATATAGCACTGTCAATTTTTGCAGTGCTTTTACAGAATACTATACTTTCACATCAGTCCCTAACCACAAGCTTACAATCTAAGGTCCCTAACTCACATTCACACATACACATACTAGAGCCAATTTTCAAATAACGTCCCAGTATGTCTTTGGGGTGTGGGAGGAACCAGAGTACCTGGAGGAAACCCACGCAGGCATAGGGAGAGCATGCCACTCCAGGCAGGTAGTGCCGTGGTTGGGATTCGAACCGGCGACCCAAGTGCTGCTTTAAAATTGCGTATGCCTGTGCAACAGCATAGCTCCCAACTGTCCCTGATTCCGAGGGACTGTCCCTGATTTGGAGAAATGTCCCTCTGTCCCTCTCCCCCTCATTTGTCCCTCATTTTGGTCTGATCTATATAGTTGTATACAAAATGCACTTTTTATCTTTCAAAAAGTGTTTCCCAGTGCTTAACCTTTCATCCAAATTCTAAATTGCTGCATATGTACATTTTAATAGCCAATATAAAGGAATAGTAGTGGAAAAAAAAAATCCCTTGTGGATTTAATTAACCTTTTTTTTTGTTAATTCTCCTTTAAGGGTGTGTGGCAGGGGCGTGTCCTATGCCTGCATACTTTTGGTATTAGGTGTCCCTCATTCCCATCTCAAAATGTTGGGAGGTATGTATTAACTCAGTGATCAGTTTCTTAGCTATGGCTTTAGCTGTAGCCGATTTTACTGGATAACTTTCGGGCCAACCTGAGAATAAATCGATACACACGAGGACAAATTCAAAGGGGCCGCTCTTAGGCATTTGTATGTAATCAATTTGCAGTCTCTGGAAGGGGTATTGGGCCTGGACCTGGTGTTTTCGTGGGGCTTTTCACTTTCTGTCCTGGGTCATTCAGGAGACAGATTTGGCAGGCTGCACAGTAGTTTCTTGCAGTGCTACTGAATCCAGGGGCGAGCCATCCTTGGTTCACAATCCTATACATGGAATTGGAACTGACGTGTGTGGGTAGGTGAACTGCCGCTGCCATTGCTGGGTACAGAGAGGCAGGTAGGCATATTTTGCCCCCTTCCCTCCATACATTGTCAAGGTCTGGTGCTGCTCCCATTCTGACCCACTTATCTTTCTCGCTCTCCCCTGCTTGCTCCTGTAATTTACTCAGCTGCTGCCATGTTGGTTCTGGGATACTCACCTCTACCGCTGCTAAGGTCTCAGGGCTTCCTTCCCCTAGAGCTGCCTGTTTTGCAGTCAAATCTGCAAATGCATTTCCTTTTGCCTCAATTGTTTTTGCGCTCGTGTGTGCCGCTATCTTCATGATGGCCACTCGTTTAACCTTTTGAAGATTGTTCAGGACTCTCTTAATCCCTTCTCCATGTTTTACAGGTGTACCTACTGCTGTCAGATAACCTCTAGCCCTCCATATGTGGCCATAATCGTGCGCTACACCATAAGCGTAGGCAGAGTCAGTGTAAATATTCCCTTCTCGTTCTTTTAAGTATTCTAGGGCTTGTTCTAAAGCTTTTAATTCTGCTTCCTGTGCTGACATGTGGGCTGGTAAGGCCTGTGCTTCAATTACCTGCGTATCAGTCACTACAGCATACCCTGTGTGATATTTACCCTTGTCATCAGCAAACCTACTGCCATCTATGTACAAAGTGTGCTCAGTATTTAAAATCGGTGTATCTGTAACATGTGGGAATCCCATTGTCTCCTGTTCCATGAGCTGAAAACAATCGTGCTCATTTACTTCCTTAAACAAGAGAGTGTCAGTGTCCTCACTAGTACTACTAGTACTATCATTCCCCCTTGCCAAATCTGGTGACTGAAGAGGCAAAAAGGTGGCCAAATTTAAGGTTGTACAGCGCTGAAAAGTGACATTTGGAGGTAAGAGTAAAGTACACTGTAACCTTAATTGCCTAGCCATTGAAATGTGTTTGGGCTGTACCTGAGACAAGATTGCATGTATGTCATGTGTGGTATGCACTACGACTGGATTGTCTAGAACAATCTCTGATGACTTACCTATGATAATTGACACTGCAGCTACCGCCCGTACACAAGACGGTGAACCTCTAGATACTGGATCTAATGCTGCTGAAAAGTAAGCGACTGGTCTTTGTTTTACATGTGCCTGTGTCAGAACACCTGTGGCGTGTCCAGTGATCTCAGCAACGTACAGATTAAATTTCTTAGTGTAATCTGGAATACCAATAGCCGGGGCAGAAATTAATAGCTTTTTCAAAGTGACAAACGACTCATATGCTACTTCTGTAAGCACATACGGTACAATTTTCAAACAATCGTATAATGGCTGCATCAAAGCGCTAGCATGTGGTATCCACTGTCTACAATATGACACGATACCTAAAAACATACGCAATTGTTTGAAATTCCGTGGGGGTAACATTCCCTTTATCACTTGAACCCTCTCCTCAGTGAGATGTCTCGTACCCTGTGATATACAATGTCCCAAAAAGATAACTTTTTCCTGACACACTTGCAACTTTTTCTTATTAACCTTGCAACCTTTTTCTGCCAAAAATCGCAACAAATTAAGGGTGGTGGCCAAACAAGTTTCCTTGTCAGGGCAGCATAACAATAAATCATCCACATATTGTAACAATACACAGGAATCTGGTGGTACCCATTCTCCCAACACCGTTTGCAATGCTTGCGAATACAAGGTAGGTGAATGCGCCATACCCTGAGGTAGGCGTGTCCAGGTTAGTTGCCGATTTTTGATTGAAAATGCGAACCAAAGTTGGCATTCTTCAGCAAGCGGGACGGAAAAGAAAGCATTCGCTAAATCTATAACCGTAAAGTACATACTGGTTGATGGTATTTGTGACAGTAATGTATGTGAATTGGGTACTAAAGGTGTCATCGGGGCTAGTATTTTGTTGACCGCTCTAAGGTCTTGGACCATTCTATACTTAACCGGACTACCGGCTACTGATTTCTTTTTAACCGGGTACAAGGGAGTGTTTGCCGGTGATTTTACCTCTTTTAGAACTCCACTTTTTAAGAAGGATTGGACCTGCATTTCTATGGCCGTCTCTTGGGGTGCACTAAGTGGATACTGCTTTTGTTGGGGAAGCACTGCTCCTGGAATCAGCTGTAGGGTAACCGGAGGTATGGGCAAAAGTCCAACATCAGCTGGATGTTTCTCCCATAGTTCTCCTGGAAGGGACGACAAAATCTGATCTAAGTCTGAAGGAGGTGGGCCGGACAATTCCGATTCCTCCTCTAGGTATTGTATCAGGTTACACATCTCCATGTGTTCTTGATTATCCCCTATAGCTAAGGTGACAGTGCCATCTGGGTGATAGGTAATGTTAGCTCCTATTTTCTGCAAAATGTCAGCTCCTAACAAATTAGTGGGGGCTCCTCTGGATACCAGAAAGCGTGAAAGGAACATGTGGTTTCCTACTTTAACTTTCAGAGGTTTTGTAAGCGGGGCGTCAGCTAAAATGCCATCATATCCAGTTATTAGTAAAGTGTCAGGTGATTTTTGGCCAGGGAGTAGTTCAGAGTCAGAAAGTAACGAGCGTAAAGCTCCTGTATCGACTAAACAAGAGATTTTCTTATTACCAACCGTTATATTTGTCTTAAGCATTGTTGTTTTGGATTTTTCTAAAACCGGGGTGAGTCATGCTCGTGGACCATCTCCCTGCTGCCTGATATGACTATTTTTGTTGTCCCTGGGCTGGTTCCTTCTCTGATTAACTGGAGAATCAACACCTTCCTCTCCTTCATCCCTTATTCTTTTCCTACAGTTGCGTCTGATGTGACCAATCTTGTTACAGTAGTGACAGGTAAGGGGTTTGCGAAAGGAACCTCTACCTTGCTCTTGGGGACCCCCGAGTGCGTTGATAGCATGAGATTTCCTCCCTTTGGTTTCTGCTAAGTCCGCCTCTATGCCTTGCGCTTTTTGTAACAACGTCCCTCTATCTCTAGTTGCCCTCCACTCTGGTGTGCAGGCTTTCAGTCTCTCACTTATCTGTGGAATTAATCCCTCCATAAATTGTCTATTGAAGGCTCGGATTGTGACTGGCAGGGCCAAGTCCAATCCCTCATCTGCCATCATACTTTCCATAGATAAGTAAAATTCCGATACAGTCTGTCCTGGCATTTGTTTCATGGGTGATATTGACCCCCTCTCCTGTTGTTTTGCCTGACAAAAAGCTTCTAATCTAGCAATAAAAGGGGCCCTTGAGTCTATATGTCTGACATGTCCTGCCTCCAGGTTGCCATCCCCATCAACTTGTCCTGCAGGTCTGTGTGGACCTATTTCTGTCATAAACTGGTTGAACAGGGTCAGAGTCATTTTGTGTCTGCATAGATCCTCCCCATCCTGCCAGGTCGCTTCATGTGTATTCATTAACTGTGTCACAAATCTACAGAAAGCAGCTGGCTTTGCTACCGGGTCTGGGGCGCTCTGTATTAATGCCATAAGGGTGTCTGCCGACCATGGTGCCCAAGTCCTTATTTGCATTCTATGAGTGACAGTAGGTGGGGCATTTGGATGGGCTGCTTGTCCAAATTCTGGATTGTTTACCTGAACAATGCGTGTATCAGTGCGTACGGGAGCTACAGTTTCTGGATGAGGTTTTTGTGCCCCACAATGCACACATTCTACTGCCCATTCTGGGTTTTGTGCTCCACAATCCTGACAAACCCATCCTCTCCCCTCAAGTACCGGATATATCTTGTGTGGTTTGCGTTCTACGTCAGTGTATGGGGGTGGGATGGCTGAGCTGGGAGCCTCGACATTTTTTGTTCTTCTATCTTTCATATCCCAACCATCACAATCTGGATTATACTTCCACCCCTCTTCTTTCGCTCTATTTGAGACCTTAATTAAGCATTGAACCTGACGCATCCATTGCTTCTCTAACACCTCTCCTTGTCTGTCCCTTTTTATTTCACTCCATACATCCGGGCCAAGCCCACTGCTCCTTTCACCTTAAATTTACGAAGGACATCCTTTAAGTCCTGTGCTTCGGTTTTCCCATAAATGTTCTTAATTATCTGTGGCACCGTATAGTGCGCCAAAATTCCCTGATGGGGTTTTGTGTTCCTCTGGCCCATTCTAACAGTCCTGCCTAGGTAGCGTGTGGGACACTTAGTGTACAATATAATGCGGCTACAACATATACAAGAATGAATAATTACTTTATATGCTAGCCCAATAACAAACCAGCTAAGTTACACTAGTTCCTCGTTGCCTTCCTCCTAGGGTGCTAGAATACTAGAAACCTCTTCCGGAATGAGATTTCTGAAATCGAATTACTTTATATGCTAGCCCAATAACAAATAATTACTTTATATGCTAGCCCAATAACAAACCAGAATGTGGCTACGACATATACAAAAATGCGGCTACAACATATACAAGCATTCCTTTAAGTGGCCAGGTATCCGACTAGATCTCCGGACTTTTGGAGATCTTATTCCCTCCCCGTATCTGGGAATCCCTCTCATACACTCTTATCCCTTCTTTATGGAGCAGACAGGGCTTATACTCTCAACCCGTCTATGGTTTATGAGTTAGATGTGAGGTTAAGCATAAGCGTCAGACCCCCAAGCTCACAAGCCCTCAAGTTCCCAATCATGTGAGGTAAGGCGCATTCCGTTGCTTAGTTCGGCAATCCCCTTCTAACTCATACCATCCTTGACAAGGCTCATTCACTTTCTCAACAAGACAGACACAGACAACAAAACAAACAAATAATTCCAGCAATATAAACTAAAATATGCAGTAATTCTAGACTCACCACTACAGAGGCTGGTGTTTTAAAACCAGGAGAACCGTAACTGACAGAACGGATAGGCACAAATCAGGGGAGCACAGAATATAAGAAAAATAAAGCTTTTTCTTACCTGCGCAGGTTTTTGATCTGTGGTTCCCGGAATGCCTGTCCTTTTGTTCCGTCAGCGTAGCTCAGCCACCTCTTGTAGTATCATCGGTGGGTCCCTGTTCGGGCGCCAAAATGTTAGATTCAACTTTTAAACAAGTTGCTTTAAGTTTATATTGCTTTGTCAAATTATTGCTTCTATAGGAATTAAGACACAGAGTCAGAAATCCGTGCACCAGTTCCGAGCATAATGGACTGCTGCCTTTACTCTTTCAAAATGCCTTTTATAGGCAATTATACAAACAATAGCATTAGCACAACCCCCACAAAGGGCAAGGGTAAACAACAACAGGAGTCACCTGGGCTACGAACACAAGCTTCAACACCATGGTAATACAGACAAAAGCAGCTTCAATCGAGTTCAACAGCCAAAAGTTACATTCATAACAGATTTACACGTAGGCATTATATTAAGTGAGAACTCTAAATTAAATCCCTGATCTTATCACCACTAATATGATGTTTTTGGCAGATGCAGGTTAACTACATTTGTTCATGCCTATTTGTATTAAAATAAGTTTAGCACATTGTTGTCTAGATGGGTTTGTAACTAGAATGAAATGCAAACTTGATTCAGTGTAGGAGAGGACACTCAGCAGCTGTTTACACATCTGGATGCAGGAGCACTAGTATGGGACACTAGAACAACTTTTTAGGGTGTCCCACACAGGTGATCCAGTGGATACTAGGGGTGTCTCCATGTGTGAAACTTGCACAAAACAGGTAAGTATTCCAGCTTTAGAAAGGGAAAAAAATAATGTCTTCAGCTTGGAACTTTGCCAAAACAGACAATTGTACAACACTTCCAAGCAATTTTTCATATTCATATTTCTGGCCTCAAATATCTGTGTGCTAAGTATACCTTTTTTTAATTTACATAGGGGATAAAAGAATTGGGACATCAGAGGACACCAGGGACCCCCAACCTCATAAAGAAGGGGAAGTCACCACACCACAACCTCAGGATGTGCAGGAAGGAGAGGTTTATGAAGTGGGTGAAATAGTGACCACAACAGGTGAGTGTCTGAGACCACAACTTCAGGTAATAGATGTATGCCTGCATATTTATAATACATGGTGTGTTTTTTTATTGTAGGTGATGTGGATGTTGTGGAAGAACAATCTCATTTCACAAGTGCAAGTGCACAGATCCTCATCGGGAGATAATGGTGTGCAATTGTGATTTACAGAGTTCAAAGAAGACATCAATGATATGGAAAAAAAGACTCAAAAACATCAATGATGTTTTAGGCAGAATCTAAAACACCCCAAAATTATTCAAGTTTGTTTTTAATTTTCAGATTTTTCAAACTATTTTAAAGTATTTTAAAAGCCAAATTTTGAAGATGCACAAAGTGTGTCAACATGTGCTATCTGCCATCACAGGATATCAATGTACATGTTTTGTGGGTGCAACCCCTTCCTCGCAACTAAAGTAGATGAGAGGAAGGGGTTGCACCCCCGAAACACGTCCATTGATCCCCCATGATAGGCGTTAGCACATGCTGACATTAGGCATGGGATCAGGAGGGAAATCCACATTTTGACCCCCAATTTGTGTACATCTTTAAAATTTGGCTTTCATAGTGGTGACATCACTTCATCTGATGAAGGCAATATCAACACTGTTTTGACATACTAATGTCTGATATTGCCTTCACTTTGTCCTAGTTGAACTTTGTAAGTTCTTGAGTTGTGTATGTTTTATGGTTTTAAACATGCCTGTTTAACCCCAAAAAGGCTATTTCTACTGTCAAACCTAAAAATGTTATACAACAAATATGTTGGTTTGTTCAAAAACCCTTTTCTAACACACATGTGAATGTGCTCTTAGTAAAATGTTTTCTGCTCAACAAAGTGTGGCTTCTTCTTTCAATACTCAATACCAGTTTTTGGAGTAAGTTGGTGTTTACAGTGGCAATGGTGGTTATTTACTAAAGGCAAATCCACTTGGCACGACAAGTGCACTTTCAAGCGCACTTGCAGTGCACTTTCAAGTGCACTTGCAGTGCACTTGTAGAGCAAAGTGGATTTTCCTTTAGTAAATAACCCCCGCAGTGCTCTAACATTTGCCCCAATCAGGCCTGTTTCGGGACTCAAAACAATTAATTCATGGTGCTGAAAAGGATGTTTTTTTTAATCATTAATGCATTATATACATTAACAACAAAAACAATGTGTGTGTGAAGCAGACCTACAACATAATAGCTAGCTTAAGAAGAGATTGTCACCTCACGTATCAAAAAAATGATCTTTGCACTATTGTAGAAAATGGCCAAAAAGAAAAGTCCATTGGAACCTAGGATACAGCTAAAAGAAACACAAGCAGTAAATCAAATGAAATATTATTTCAGTTAAAAATAAAAATTTATTTTAAAAATGTTTATGAAACATTTGCTGGCATATCAATGGCCCCCCGACCCGCAAAGTATTCCATATATTTTTTACGGACCTCGCGGGGGCTTTGGGGAGGCAAGCCAGGAAGGCCAGCTTCAAGCGCCCTCAGGGTTGTTGTTTGTTCTGGAAATCCGGCCTCAGGCCCAACTGAGGCCACATAGTTTATAGCATTTCTCCTGAGAAAGTTGTGTAGAATGCAGCATGCAAGAATTATATGGTTTAGTTTATATTCCGCCATGTTAATTGGCGACAGGAATAGGCGAAACCGACTGGCCATTATGCTGAAAGCATTCTCCACCACTCTTCGGGCTCTGGCCAATAGAAGGAGCAGTCAGCTCCGAGCGCATAGCCTTTCATCACTGCAGCTCTGATTGACAAGATTCCAGCCCTGCCTAGGTCCAATCAGACACCGGTGACATCACTTCCTGTTCCATGGTCCATGCTGGTCTGTGTGGAGCTGCTTGGTTCCTTTTCTCCTGGAGAAACACTGTGATCCATTCCAGCCAGCTTCTTAATCCTTTCCAGCTATCCAGAACAGCGGTGGGACACACAGAGCCATGTGGAATGCCAGGACTGCACTATAGTTTGACAAGCATACATCTTCTATCATCTTGTAAGTGTTTTTAATCTTATCCTATTAAAGTCATTACTTTAAAACTACACTAAGGTCGGCGCCTTCCCCTCCCTGTTTTTTCCTTACATGTCTTGCAGAGTTCTGGACACACTCTGAAGGATGGCTGCCTTCCTTTTTAACCCTTAATACCCCTTTCTATGGATACATCACCACCCAGCAATTACAGCCACAGACTATACCCCCCAGGATTACTCCATCTGGAGCGCCAGATAAACACTGACTATACTGCTTTGCAGTATGTCACAGTACATGTTGGCATTCATGGTTCCCTCAATGAACTGTAGCTCCCCAGTGCTGGCAGCACTCATGCAGCCCCAGACCATGACACTCCCACCACCATGCTTGACTGTAGGCAAGACACACTTGTCTTTGTACTCCTCACCTCACCTCACACGCTTGACACCATCTGAACCAAATAAGTTTATCTTGGTCACATCAGACCACAGGACATGGTTCCAGTAATCCAGTAATCCATGTCCAAAGTCTGCTTGTCTTCAGCAAACTGTTTGCGGTCTTTATTGTGCATCATCTTTAGAAGAGGCTTCCTTCTGGGACGACAGCCGTGCAGACCAATTTGATGCAGTGTGCGGCGTATGGTCTGAGCACTGACAGGCTGACCCCCCCACCCCTTCAACCTCTGCAGCAATGCTGGCAGCACTCATATGTCTATTTCCCAAAGACAACCTCTGGATATGATGCTGAGCACATGCACTCAACTGCTTTGGTCGACCATGGCGAGGCCTGTTCTGAATGGAACCTGTCCTGTTAAACTGCTCTATGGTCTTGGCCACCATGCTGCAGCTCAGTTTCAGGGTCTTGGCACTTTTCTCATAGTCTAGGCCATCTTTATGTAGAGCGACAATTATTTTTTTCAGATCCTCAGAGAGTTCTTTGGCATGAGCTGCCATGTTGAACTTCCAGAGACCAGTATGAGAGCATGAGAGCGACAACACCAAATTTAACACACCTGCTCCCCATTCACACCTGAGACCTTGTAACACTAAAGAGTCACATGACATCGGGGGCGTGGCTAATTGGGCCTAATTTGGACATTTTCACTTAGGGGTGTACTCACTTTTGTTGCCAGCGGTTTAGCCAATAATGGCTGTGTGTTGAGTTATTTTGAGGGAACAGCAAATGTACACTGTTATACAAGCTGTACACTAACTACTTTACATTGTAGCAAAGTGTTGTTTCTTCAGTTTTCTCACAGGAAAAGATATAATAGAATATTTACAAAAATGTGAGGCGTGTACTCACTTTTGGGAGATACTGTACAATGGCTGTACAGTGCATCTCTAGGTGGCGGTGGGCATTAGTTGCCATCTGGAGCTACAAACAAAGCTACACGAAAATTACCCTCAAGTTCATCAGTCAGGGTCCCACTTTGACCAAGCCATTGTGCTGCAACTTCTTCCCTATATGTTCTAGTGAAAATGTCCTGGCCTAGGTGACAGATTCCCTCTGAGCTGCTGAGGGAGGGAACCTGAGAATCTTATCTTTCATAGGTGGTGTCCAGAAACCGTGGAACTTATGGGAAAAAGAGTCAAAGGGGCCTGTGAATGTGTCTGAGCATGGTGAATAAATGAGCACTTTGCTACATGAGATACCAAGGAGACCATGTTTGTGACATAGCAAATGTAACAAAAAGCAGCATAGCCATTCAAACTGGCACCAAAAGGAAGTAGTACCACTATTTTCTTGTGAACTAACAAGACTGAGGCCTTAAAAAACTATTTCAGCTCATAACTCACAAATTCACTTACCACCGACGTAAAAATTGGATGAGTATAAATTCTGTTATAGAAATTATTTAGCTTTTTCTTTATCCTGAGTAAACCTTTCTAGGGACAAAGTGAATAAGCAACTCAATACTTAGATTTTTTTCCCTCAATGTCTGCTTCTAGCAAAGAAGAAGAAAAAACTGAAACGCTTAATGTATTACTAATTGGCTGATGATTTATTGTCACCATTTTCCCTCATATAAAACTGACAAAGTCTTGGTTGATAAACCCTGATATATGTCAGATTTAGTGGCTTTATGATAAAGGAGACTGCAGAGTGGCGACAGCTGGCTGCTTCAGCAAACACGTCATAGATCTATCTACCTACACCCCGAAGGAATGTTAATCATTATCTGATATAATAAACACTTGTGGATGTTCAAAGCAAATGGAACAAGCTGAGTGGTAGAAAAAATAACTGCAGCCAACCCAACAACAGCAAGATCCATACAGACAGGAAATACTATTACATGTTAATTTTTAACTACAGTATGCTAAAGGACAGCAGTGGGTGTAGCCTGCAGGGAGCTAAGCCTGGACTGCAAAACTGGCCACAAAGGCCAAGGCCAAAAGGACTGGTCTAGGTGTCTATGTGGGGATTACTGCAGCAAAGCTGGCCATAGACTGAGCGCTTTTCTTTCCAGCAACTATGGGTATAATAGCCACTAGCCACTAGGATAATAATCACATGTCAAATCCAACAGGCTGGTTGTACCCAAGTTGATCAATTGATCAGCTTAGGTACATTCAGCCTGCCCATACATGGTTCGATTCTCAGCTGGTCCCTGCTGAACTGGCTGAGATTTGAATCGTCTATGGCCAGGTTAAATTTTTATACAAAAGCAAAGTACATTGTTCATCCTTCTGTTGTCTCCATTATCTCATTTAGTAATAGCAATTTATACATATTATTGCCACATTTAGTGGCAAATGTTGATTAGTTGCACAAATTTAAACCACAGTATTTCAGATATCACCGCTGCTTTCTTCACTTTGTCATGTGCACTCCTCCATGCACACTTACCTGTCAGGATTGCAAAATTTCACGAGTAGTGGGGGTTCCCTCAAAGTGCAGAATCATAAGAGCATAAGAGCATTTCAGGTCAGGACCTTCAAGATTTACTGTATATTTACAGCAATCAAGGCTCAGATCTGATGGACAAATGTTTGGCCATCCAGGAGATATATACAGTGCCTTGAAAAAGTATTCATACATCTTGAAATTTTCTACATTTTGTCATATACAACCAAAAACGTAAATGTATAAACCACCTTTCACTGCAATTACAGCTGCAAGTCTTTTTGGGGATGTCTCTACCAGCTTTGCACATCAAGAGAGTGACATTTTTGCCCATTCTTCTTTGCAAAATAGCTCAAGCTCTGTCAGATTGGATGGAGAACGTCTGTGAACAGCAATTTTCAAGACTTGCCACAGATTCTCAATTGAATTTAGGTCTGGACTTTGACAGGGTCATTCTAAAAACATGAATATGATTTGATCTAAATCATTCCATTGTAGCTCTGGCTGTATGTTTAGGGTCGTTGTCCTGCTAAAAGATGAACCTCTACCTCAGTCTCAAGTCTTTTGCAGACTCTAACAGGTTTTCTTCTAAGGTCGCCCTGTATTTGGCACCATTAACCACTTGTCAACCAGCCACCAAAATTTTACTGCGGCAGAATAGCAAGGCTGAGCTAAACGACGTTATGTAACGTCGCTTTGCCCTGTGGCCACTAGGGGCGCGCACGCCCCCTGCTCGCCCATGGAGACGATGCGAGCACCCAGCGGTTGCGATCACCGCTGGGCTCCCGCGATTGCTCGGGGCACACGGAGAACCGGGATCTGTGTGTGTAAACACACAGTTTCCGGTTCTCTGAGGGGAGAAGTGACAGATTGGAAAAAGTAATCTTTACTGCGCTATCCCAATAAATCATATATAATGGAATAAACCATATATAAAGTGAAAAAAAGCCTATACTGTGAGACACACACACTACATATAACATAAGAAAAAAGAAGCTGCACTATGTAATTTTAGTGATCAAAAAATAAAATGACTTAAAAGAAAAAATGATGCTTCATCTAAATGAATGGAGATATAAGAACTTCATACAACACACTGTAACATGAATATTTGAATGCAATCACCAGTGAAATGTGCAAAAAATGATTAAATATGAAAATAAAAAACAAAATAAAATTTCCAACAAGGTCAAGTCCACTCCGATGGGCTATTAAAAAGAAGCCCCACTGAATATACAGTTCATAGTGATTTTGCAATCCTCAAAGTAGTAGTGACATGCAACCGCAACACCAAGGGAAATGTGATGGGGTGCAACAGAAAGGTACCTCCACCTGTAATAACACTGCTGCTTACCAGCTTAGTAGATCTCTTGTTTAAGCTTGTTTAACCACTTGCTTACCGGGCACTTAAACCCCCCTCCTATCCAGACCAATTTTCAGCTTTCAGCGCTGACGCACTTTGAATGACAATTGCGCGGTCATACAACACTGTACCCAAATGAAATTTTTATCATTTTTTCCCCACAAATAGAGCTTTCTTTTGGTGGTATTTGATCACCTCTGCGATTTTTATTTTTTGTTAAAAAAATTTAAAAAGACAGAATTTTTAAAAAAAATTTTTTTTTTTTTTATATTTTGTTATAAAATTTTTTAAAAGGGTAATTTTTCTCCTTCATTGATGTACGCTGATGAGGCGGCACCAATGGGCACTGATAGGTGGCAGTGATGGGCACTGATGGGTGGCAGTGATGGGCACTGATTGGTGCCAATAATGGGCACTGATCTTGTACACTGCTAGGTGGCACTGATTGGCACCACTGGTGGGCATTGTTAGGTGGCAATGGTGGGCATTGATAGGTGGCACCTGTAGGCATTGATAGGTGGCACTTATGGGCATTGATACGTGGCACTGGTGGGCACTGTGGGCACTGTGATGTGGCAATGTAAGGTGGCACTGGCAGGGGGTACTGTGGGCACAATTGAGGCATTATTGCCTCCTCCTCTTCGGGACCGATGTCCCTTGCTGCTGAGCCGGTGATCGGCTTTTTTTTCTCCTCGCACTGTCAGCGCGAGGAGAAAAAAAAACCGATTACCGAGCTTTTGTTTTGATCATGTGATCAGCTGTCATTGGCTGACAGCTGATCACATGGTAAGGGGCCGGGACCGGCCCCTTACACGGATCGGTGATCACCCGAGTCTCAGTGACTCGGTGATCACAGCGCGCTCCACGCGCGCCCTGCAGGGCGCGCGCAGGGCACGTGCACAGCGGAGGCCGTCATATGACGGCCTCCCGGGAATGCAGGTCCGCGCTGTAGCCGTCATTTGGCTATAGCGCGGATAGCAAGTGGTTAAGCTTGTTTAATCTCTTGTGCCTGTGGCTCTTAACCCCAGCCCTGGGTCTTTAAAACATGGATGGCTAGATGTCCTCAGATTTGCTCCTCGGCGTTTCCTCTGTACGGCAGATGTGCACTGGCTGATGGTGTCCTGGTCTGGAGGTTGATGTGAAGCTCCTCTGATCAGTCTTCTATGGTTGGGGTCCTCTTGCATGGTCCCTCTTGGCTCCTCTGATGAGTCTTCTATGGTTGGGGTCCTCTCGGATGGTCCCTCTTGGCTCCTCTGATGAGTCTTCTATGGTCGGTGACGTCTGACTCTTCCCAGCACAATGACTGGACCTGAAGGGGGAAATCTCTCCCAACTCTTGGCTTCTCTTCCTCCTGCTCACAGAGTATACAGAGTATAAACAGCGATCTATCTCTTCCCCTACACAGTCCCCTCCCTCCTTCAGTTAGAAAACACACCAGGGAACCCATTAACCCCTTGATCGCCCTCTAGTGTTAACCCTTTCCCTGCCAGTGACATTTTTGCAGTAATCAATGCATTTTTATAGCACTGATCGCTGTAAAAATGCCAATGGTCCCAAAAATGTGTCAAAATTGTCCGACGTGTTTGCCATAATGTTGCAGTCCTAGTAAAAATCGCAGATCGCCGCCATTACTAGTAAAAAAAAAATTTAAATTAAAAATGCCATAAAACTATCCCCTGTTTTGTAGACGCTATAACTTTTGCATAAACCAATCAATGTACACTTATTGCAATATTTTTTATACCAAAAATATGTAGAAGAATACATATTGGCCTAAACTGAGGAAAAAAAAAACATTTTTTATATATTTTTTAAGGCATATTTATTATAGCAAAAAGTAAAAAATAATGCTTTTTTTTCTAAATTGGCGCTTTTTTTTTAATTTATAGCGCAAAAAATAAAAACCGCAGAGGTAATCAAATACCACCAAAAGAAAGATATATTTGTGGGGAAAAAAAGGACATCAATTTTGTTTGGGTGCAACATTGCATGACTGCGCAATTGTCAGTTAAAGCGACATAGTGCCAAAACGCAGAAAGTGCTCTGGTCAGGAAGGGGGTAAAATCTTCCGGGGCTGAAGCGGTTAATCTTCCCATTAACTCTGACTAGCTTCCCTGTCCCTGCTGAAGAAAAACCATACCCACAACATGATGCTTCCACCACCATGTTTCATGGCTGGGATGGTGTGTTCATGGTGATGTGAAGTGTTATGCCGCGTACACACGGTCGGACTTTTCGTCCACAAAAGTCCGACGGACGCCGACGGACTAAAGCTGGCTGACAATCCAATCGTGTGTGGGCTTCTCCGGACTTTCAGCAGACTTTTCCAGCCTCAAATCTGACGGGCTTTAGATTTGAAACATGCTTCAAATCATACGTCGTAACTCCGCCGGACCCAGAAATCCGCTCGTCTGTGTGCTAGTCCGACGGACAAAAACCCACGCTAGGGCAGCTATTGGCTACTGGCTATCAACTTCCTTATTTTAGTCCGGTGTACGTCATCACGTACGAATCCGTCGGATTTTTGTGTGATCGTATGTAGGCAAGTCCGTTCGTAAGAAAGTCTGCCGCAAGTCCGCCAAAAGTCCGCCAAAAGTCCATCGAAAGTCTGTCGGACAGGCTGTCGGACTTTTGTAGACGAAAAGTCCGACCGTGTGTACGCCCCATTAGTTTTCCACCACACATAGCATTTTGCTTTAAGCCTAAAAAGTTCAATTTTGGTCTCATCTGACCAGAGAACCTTTTTCCACATGTTTGCTGTGTCCCCCACATGGCTTCTCGCAAACGGAAAACAGGACTTCTTATGGCTTTCTTTCAACAATGGCTTTTTTCTTGCCATTCTTCATAAAGGCCAGATTTGTGGAGTGCACGACTAATAGTTGTCCTGTGGACAGATTCTCCCACCTGAGCTGTGGATCTCTGCAGCTCCTCCCGAGTTACCATGGGCCTCTTGGCTGCTTCTCTGATTCATGCTCTCCTTGCCTGGCCTGTCAGTGTAGGTGGACGGCCATGTCTTTGTAGATTTGCATTTGTGCCATACTCTTTCCATTTTCGGATGATATATTGAACAGTGCTCCGTGAGATGTTCAAAGCTTGGGATATTTTCTTACAACGTAACCCTGCTTTAAACTTCTCCACAACATTATCCCTGACCTGTCTGGTGTGTTCCTTGACCTTCACGATGCTGTTTGTTTACTAAGGTTCTCTAACAAACCTCTGAGGGCTTCACAGAAAAGCTGTTTTTGTACTGAGATTTAATTACACACAGGTGGACTCTATTAATTAGGTGACTTCTGAAGGCAATTGGTTCCACTAGATTTTAGTTAGGGTATCAGAGTAAAGGGGACTGAATACAAATGCACGCCACATTAAACAGATATTTATTTGTAAAATTGTTGAAAACCATTTATCATTTTCCTTCCACTTCACAATTATGTGCCACTTTGTGTTGGTCTATCACATAAAAACCCAATAAAATACATTTACGTTTTTGGTTGTTACATGACAAAATGTGGAACATTTCAAGGGGTATTAATACTGTAACTGTAAAATATTGCCACTGAGGATTTTTTGTCCATAATTGTGGCGCATATCTGTGACTACCTTTAGGATTATCCCATGAGTAATAACTAACACTTAACTAGTAGATAACTGATGTGTAAAGTATGGTGACCCTGAGACGCATCTAATGAAGATCTTACATACACTGTATGTGTAAGTTGGGAAGTAGAGATATTTTTGACTTTTTGAAGCCACAGTCAGGACAAGCCAAAGTTGGTTAGATGCATAGGTCTGAAAACAAACCAGAGTTTAGGGCAGACCACACAGGGCCATGGTCCGTAGCAAGCCAAAGAGAAGGGCAGGCAACAGTGTTTAATAGTTGTTAAACAATTAAAGGTCATGGTAGATGGCGCATTGAATGGTGGAGGTGTTGATGAAAGGTAAATTAATTATAGAACTAGTTTTATACTAACTACAGCATTATTTTTTATTGGTCATTTTTAACTTGTTATAATAGGATGAACACTGTAATTGAGAAAAACAACCTCAATAAGCAGAAGATATAACGTTCCCTTATTTAGAAACATAGGAACCCAAACAATGAATTGACCAAGTGTTTGATTGGTTCCTTCAGTTTCCATTACAAAGATTAGAACACGGGTTTTCATATGTTAGATAATGACTGCCTCAGAAATATTAAGAAATATAAATGATTGTTCATATAAAAAAAATGCACCTATGTCATATATTTACACATGAAATAGTTGTTTTAATGAGAAAAAGGTTCTCCTAACAAATAATTAAAGAGGAACTATGGGTACAATAAAAAAAACATATACACTATATTGTCAGAAGTATTGGAAAGCCTGCCTTTATACGCACATGAACTTTAATGACATCCCTGTCTAATGCACACGGTCGCATTTTCCGACGGAAAATGTGTGATAGGACCTTGTTGTCGGAAATTCCAGGCTCCATCACACATTTTCCATCGGATTTTCCGACACACAAAGTTTGAGAGCAGGCTATAAAATTTTCCGACAACAAAATCCGTTGTCAGAATTTCTGATCGTGTGTACACAAATCTGACGCACAAAGTGCCATGCATGCTCAGAATAAATAAAGAGATGAAAGCTATTGGCTACTGCCCCGTTTATAGTCCTGACGTACGCGTTTTACGTCACCGCGTTCAGAATGATCGGATTTTCCGACAACTTTGTGTGACCGTGTGTATGAAAGACAAGTTTGAGCCAACATCCGTCGGAAAAAATGCGCTTCTGGAAGAATGGTCAAACATTTCCATAGACACACTCCTAAACCTTGTGGAGAGCCTTTTACAGAAGAGTTGAAGCTGAACAATAGGGACTAAGACTGGGATGCCATTAAAGTTCATGTGCTTGTAAAGGCAGGTGTCCCAATATTTTTGACAATATAGTGTATATAGTTAATTTCTAGTTCATCCCCTCTCTGGGTAAAGTAAAAATCTTCCCTTGCAATGGGGCTGTCCCCTACTGCAGGGGTATCACTTATCTAATCCCCACTTCCCTGGCAGCTGGCGCTCTCCTCTAGCAATGGAATGTTCCTTGGTTTTTCTCACCAAAGCAAAGGGGAGACGAGGAGTGAGGACCAGTCTTAGAGCCTGGAGGAAACCTGTAGGAGGATTACTCCCGCTAGACCTAAGCAAGCCTCTAACCCTTGCAAATGTGGGGGCAGCCCCACTGCAAGGTAGGATTTTTATTTTCCCCAGAATTCAGCTTTAATGGACACAGAATTCAGTTATTCTGAGACAACTGGGCTATACTGCTGCCTACAGAACGAATCAAACTCCTTTCTTGACAATTCTGCAGGATCAAGATGGAGGGCATTCTGTCGATCCTCATAGATCTGAACTGGCCCAAGTGGATGTGGTATTCTGACCTGATCATACTTTTGACAGACACCCTGTGGCTCTTCCAAATCACCCTTCTACATATTATTTTCCTTTTAGGATAAAGGATTTTCATAAATAAATAAAAGCTGACCATTGTGAGCACACCTGTCAGTGGTAAATGGTTTGTCTCACCCCTTTAAACTGATAAATCTGGAAGAGAGCTTGTTCTGCTGAAAAAAACAGACTTACTGGTTAAATCACCAGATGAAAATAGAACAAAGAAAGCCTAAAAAAGGAAAACTAATGCAGATATCACATCTAACAATTGGCAAACTGCAATATAATAGATGCTTGTTTTTGGATTTAATACTGCTTTAATTGGCATAGGTCATAGGTGATTAGACCTTCTGGTCTAATCACCTATGATTAGACCGTAGATCATAGACCATAGATGAATCGATCTGTCAGAAAGGAAATTTTCTCAGAAGATTCACCATTTTATTTTGGAATGTATGATTACATATATTTTGTGTGGACTTGTCACATACAGTATATATGCTATACACTTTTTTCTTTTTTGACGTTTGTGGAGGTGCATTTAGCAACTTATTTTGTTTTTGGATGGATATAATTTCTTCACATGATAATTAATTTCTTTATATTATGTTACATAATTATGCCTGTATGAATTTGTTTGTAATTTATTCTTGAGTGCTGCACTCTTTTATAATTGTTTGATTTTGGGTTTGTATCAAGGCCTATAGTGCTGGCAGCTACTTTCACTATATATACACACCTGAGCGCAGAGTTTTTACCTTCATTTACAGTGGTTTGAAAAAGTATTCATACCCCTTGAAAATTTCCACACTTTGGTGTACGTTTATCAGAGAAGAGCGAGAGATCCTCATGATCACGGCTGATCTCTCAGGTGTGCCAGTTTATGAAGCTGAGATGAGGAGTGGAGAACATCTTCTTCACTTCTCATCACAGGACACACCCTTCTGTCCTTCACTTTTACACAGATGACCAGTTTATGAAGGTGAGATCTGAAGATCTCACTGGCCATCTCTGTAAAATATCTCTGTCCCAGATTCTCCAGCTCAGAGGTGGAGAATATGGGGTAGAAGCTGCTCTGATGTGAGGAAGGAGGCTTCTTTCTTCCTAATATCAGCAACAGCAAGTTTAAAGATTTATATTAATAATAACTATATATGTATATTTGCCATGTTACAACCAAAAATGTAAATTCGTTTTATTGGGATTTTGGAGTCAGTTTATGAAGCAGTGAAACAGAGGCGTAACTATAACCTTCAGGGCCCCAGTGCAAGAAACCATGAAGGGCCCCTGACCCGCACTATGATGGGGGAGGGGGGGGGGGGGGTATTGTGAAAGAATGAGGGGCAGTATGACGGGGTATTTTGACAGGAGGGGGCAGTGTGACCAAAGAAGGGTATCTGGAAAGTGTGACCAGAGGGGGGAGTAGGGTTGCCACCTCATCCCTTTAAACCCGAACACATATGAATTACACATGTTCCGAGGCTTATTTTATTGCACATAAGGCACCAAGTGAGTTTAACTACCACCTTATTTAGCCACAGAACCTGTGTAATCAATATGTGTTCGGGTTTAAAGGGATGAGGTGGCAACTCTAGGGGGGAGTGTGATAAGAGGGGGCACTGTGAAAGAAGGGGGGCAGTGTGACAAGAAGGGGCAGTGTGACAGGAGGGGGCAGTATGACAGGGGGATATTGTGACAAGAGGGGGGCAGTGTGACAGGAAAAGGATACCTGGGAAGTATTACAAGAGGGGGGCAGTGTAATGAGGGAGCACTGTGAAAGGAGGGGGACTGTTTAACAAGAGGGGGGTAGATATGACAGAAGGGGGACAGTGTGTGGGGGGCACAGTGTGAGAGGGGACAGTGTGTGGGGGACAGTGTGAGAGGGGACAGTGTGAGAGGGGACAGTGTGAGAGGGGACAGTGTGAGAGGGGACAGTGTGAGAGAGGGGACAGTGTGTGGGGGGACAGTGTGTGGGGGGACAGTGTGTGGGGGGACAGTGTGTGGGGGGACAGTGTGAGAGAGGACAGTGTGAGAGGGGACAGTGTGAGAGCGGACAGTGTGAGAGCGGACAGTGTGTGGGGGGGGGGGCAGTGTGTGGGGGGACAGTGTGAGAGGGGGCAGTGTGAGAGGGGACAGTGTGTGGGGGGACAGTGTGAGAGGGGACAGTGTGTGCCCCCCACACACTGTGTGTGAGAGGGGACAGTGTGTGGGGGGACAGTGTGAGAGGGGACAGTGTGTGGGGGGACAGTGTGAGAGGGGACAGTGTGAGAGGGGACAGTGTGAGAGGGGACAGTGTGTGGGGGGACAGTGTGTGGGGGGACAGTGTGAGAGGGGACAGTGTGAGAGGGGACAGTGTGAGAGGGGACAGTGTGTGGGGGGACAGTGTGTGGGGGGACAGTGTGAGAGGGGACAGTGTGTGGGGGGACAGTGTGTGGGGGGACAGTGTGTGGGGGGACAGTGTGAGAGGGGACAGTGTGTGGGGGGACAGTGTGTGGGGGGACAGTGTGAGAGGGGACAGTGTGAGAGGGGACAGTGTGAGAGGGGACAGTGTGTGGGGGGACAGTGTGTGGGGGGACAGTGTGAGAGGGGACAGTGTGAGAGGGGACAGTGTGTGGGGGGACAGTGTGTGGGGGGACAGTGTGAGAGGGGACAGTGTGTGGGGGGACAGTGTGAGAGGGGACAGTGTGAGAGGGGACAGTGTGTGGGGGGACAGTGTGTGGGGGGACAGTGTGAGAGGGGACAGTGTGTGGGGGGACAGTGTGTGGGGGGACAGTGTGAGAGGGGACAGTGTGTGGGGGGACAGTGTGAGAGGGGACAGTGTGTGGGGGGACAGTGTGTGGGGGGACAGTGTGTGGGGGGACAGTGTGAGAGGGGACAGTGTGAGAGGGGGCAGTGTGTGGGGGGACAGTGTGAGAGGGGACAGTGTGTGGGGGGACAGTGTGAGAGGGGACAGTGTGAGAGGGGACAGTGTGTGGGGGGACAGTGTGAGAGGGGACAGTGTGTGGGGGGACAGTGTGAGAGGGGACAGTGTGTGGGGGGACAGTGTGAGAGGGGACAGTGTGTGGGGGGACAGTGTGAGAGGGGACAGTGTGAGAGGGGACAGTGTGTGGGGGGACAGTGTGTGGGGGGACAGTGTGAGAGGGGACAGTGTGAGAGGGGACAGTGTGAGAGGGGACAGTGTGTGGGGGGACAGTGTGAGGGGGGACAGTGTGTGGGGGGACAGTGTGTGGGGGGACAGTGTGAGAGGGGACAGTGTGTGAGGGGACAGTGTGTGAGGGGACAGTGTGAGAGGGGACAGTGTGAGAGGGGACAGTGTGTGGGGGGACAGTGTGAGAGGGGACAGTGTGAGAGGGGACAGTGTGTGAGGGGACAGTGTGTGAGGGGACAGTGTGAGAGGGGACAGTGTGAGAGGGGACAGTGTGTGGGGGGACAGTGTGAGAGGGGACAGTGTGTGGGGGGACAGTGTGAGAGGGGACAGTGTGAGAGGGGACAGTGTGTGGGGGGACAGTGTGAGAGGGGACAGTGTGAGAGGGGACAGTGTGTGGGGGGACAGTGTGTGGGGGGACAGTGTGAGAGGGGACAGTGTGAGAGGGGACAGTGTGAGAGGGGACAGTGTGTGGGGGGACAGTGTGAGGGGGGACAGTGTGTGGGGGGACAGTGTGTGGGGGGACAGTGTGAGAGGGGACAGTGTGTGAGGGGACAGTGTGTGAGGGGACAGTGTGAGAGGGGACAGTGTGAGAGGGGACAGTGTGTGGGGGGACAGTGTGAGAGGGGACAGTGTGAGAGGGGACAGTGTGTGAGGGGACAGTGTGTGAGGGGACAGTGTGAGAGGGGACAGTGTGAGAGGGGACAGTGTGTGGGGGGACAGTGTGTGGGGGGACAGTGTGAGAGGGGACAGTGTGAGAGGGGACAGTGTGTGGGGGGACAGTGTGTGGGGGGACAGTGTGAGAGGGGACAGTGTGAGAGGGGACAGTGTGTGGGGGGACAGTGTGAGAGAGGACAGTGTGTGGGGGGAGAGGTGGGTGGCCAGTGTTGTGCTTTACTTACATGAGAAGCAGCATGCTTCCTTGTCATGTCTGCACTCTGCAGGATGTCCCTCCAGGCAGCACACAGTTCACTTCCCGAATATCATTGTATCCAATGGAGAGGGGAGGGGCCTCTGACCTGAGCGTGTATTAGCAAGACTCAGAGTGTACAAGCAGAGGGAGAAACTTGTGCACTCAATCTGCTGGTCAGAGGCCCCTCCCCTCTCCATTGTACTCACTGATATTCGGGAAGTGAACTGTGTGCTGCCTGGAGGGACATCCTGCAGAGCGCAGACATCACATAGCTGCCGATCGCCCCCTTACGCCCCCCTCTCCTGTATAGTTAGATGCCAGCCAGGGGAGGTGCGGCGTCTTGGGGCCCCCCCACACTGGCAGAATTCCAGGGCCCAGTCGCAAGTGCGACTGTTGCGACCCTGAAAATTCCGCCACTGCAGTGAAATATATTCACTGCTTCATTCTCCGGCATTCACAGAGGAGATCGTTCTCCTCTGTGTGCCTGTTTATGAAGCGGTGTAGATTGCTTCTCCTTTTGTGAAGTGAAGCGATCTACAAACACTTCAAACAGTGGAGAACGGCCCCTGATACTGGAATCTCATGAGACATAGCGAGATCACAGCACCAGAAATTCACAGAAACACAGAGATGTCCATTAATTAAGCAGGGATAAATTATCACTGCTCAATACATGGCCAGACGGCGTGGTTAATGTTAATAACATAAATAGTCCCCCTGCATAATATATATATATATATATATATATATATATACACACACACACACACACATTATACAGTGGGGACGGAAAGTATTCAGACCCCCTTAAATTTTTCACTCTTTGTTATATTGCAGCCATTTGCTAAAATCATTTAAGTTCATTTTTTCCCTCATTAATGTACACACAGCACCCCATATTGGCAGAAAAACACAGAATTGTTGACATTTTTGCAGATTGATTAAAAAAGAAAAACTGAAATATCACATGGTCCTAAGTATTCAGACCCTTTGCTGTGACACTCATATATTTAACTCAGGTGCTGTCCATTTCTTCTGATCATCCTTGAGATGGTTCTACACCTTCATTTGAGTCCAGCTGTGTTTGATTATACTGATTGGATTTGATTAGGAAAGCCACACACCTGTCTATATAAGACCTTACAGCTCACAGTGCATGTCAGAGCAAATGAGCATCATGAGGTCAAAGGAACTGCCTGAAGAGCTCAGAGACAGAATTGTGGCAAGGCACAGATCTGACCAAGGTTACAAAAAAATTTCTGCTGCACTTAAGGTTCCTAAAAGCACAGTGGCCTCCATAATCCTTAAATGGAAGACACTTGGTACGACCAGAACCCTTCCTAGAGCTGGCCGTCCAGCCAAACTGAACTATCAGGGGAGAAGAGCCTTGGTGAGAGAGGTAAAGAAGAACCCAAAGATCACTGTGGCTCAGCTCCAGAGATGCAGTCGGGAGATGGGAGAAAGTTGTAGAAAGTCAGCCATCACTGCAGCCCTCCACCAGTCGGGGCTTTATGGCAGAGTGGCCCGACGGAAGCCTCTCCTCAGTGCAAGACACATGAAAGCCCGCATGGAGTTTGCTAAAAAAACACCTGGACTCCAAGATGGTGAGAAATAAGATTCTGTGGTCTGATGAGACCAAGATAGAACTTTTTGGCCTTAATTCTAAGCGGTATGTGTGGAGAAAACCAGGCACTGCTCATCACCTGTCCAATACAGTCCCAACAGTGAAGCATGGTGGTGGCAGTATCATGCTGTGGGGGTGTTTTTCAGCTGCAGGGACAGAACGACTGCTTGCAATCGAGGGAAAGATGAATGCGGCCAAGTACAGGGATATCCTGGACGAAAACCTTCTCCAGAGTGCTCAGGACCTCAGACTGGGCCGAAGGTTTACCTTCCAACAAGACAATGACCCTAAGCACAAAGCTAAAATAATGAAGGAGTGGCTTCACAACAACTCCGTGACTGTTCTTGAATGGCCCAGCCAGAGCCCTGACTTAAACCCAATTGAGCATCTCTGGAGAGACCTAAAAATGGCTGCCACCAATGTTTACCATCCAACCTGACAGAACTGGAGAGGATCTGCAAGGAGGAATGGCAGAGGATCCCCAAATCCAGGTGTGAAAAACTTGTTGCATCTTTCCCAAAAAGACTCATAGCTGTATTAGATCAAAAGGGTGCTTCTACTAAATACTGAGTAAAGGGTCTGAATACTTAGGACCATGTGATATTTCAGTTTTTCTTTTTTAATAAATCTGCAAAAATGTCAACAATTCTGTGTTTTTCTGTCAATATGGGGTGCTGTATGTACATTAATGAGGAAAAAAATGAACTTAAATGATTTTAGCAAATGGCTGCAATATAACAAAGAGTTAAAAAATGTAACCACTTCAGCCCCGGAAGGATTTACCCCCTTCCTGACCAGAGCACTTTTTACAGTTTGGCACTGCGTCGCTTTAACTGCTAATTGCGCAGTCATGCAATGCTGTACCGCAAATTTGCATCCTTTTGTTCCCACAAATAGAGCTTTCTTTTGATGGTATTTGATCACCTCTGCCATTTTTATTTTTTGCGCTATAAACGGAAAAAGTCAGAAAATTTTGAAAAAAAAACGATATTTTCTAATTTTTGTTAATACAGTCATATGTCCAAAATGTATTCAGCCACATGTCTTTGGTAAAAAAAATGTCAATAAGTGTATATTTATTGGTTTGAGCAAAAGTTATACAAACTAGGGTACATTTTCAGGAATTTACACAGCTTTTAGTTTATGACTGCCTATCTCATTTCTTGAGGTGCTAAAATGGCAGGACAGTACACCCCCCCCCCCCCAAATGACCCCATTTTGGAAAGCAGACACCCCAAGGAAATTGCTGAGAGGCTTGTTGAGCCCATTTAATATTAATTTTTTTTTGTCCCAAGTGATTGAATAATGAAAAAAAAAAAAAAAATTTACAAAAAGTTGTCACTAAATGATATATTGCTCACACAGGCCATGGGCATATGTGGAATTGCACCCCAAAATACATTCTGCTGCTTCTCCTGAGTATGGGGATACCACATGTGTGGGACTTTTTGGGAGCCTAGCCGCGTGCGGGGCCCCGAAAACCAAGCACCGCCTTCAGGATTTCTAAGGGTGTAAAGCAACAGAATGTATTTTGGGGTGTAATTTCACATATTCCCATGGCATGTTTGAGCAATATATCATTTAGAGCCCTTGCACACTGGGGCGGGGGGCGGCGTCGGCGGTAAAACGCCGCTATTATTAGCGGCGTTTTACCGTCGGTATTCGGCCGCTAGCGGGGCGGTTTTACCCCCCGCTAGCGGCCGAGAAAGGGTTAAATACCACCGCAAAGCGCCTCTGTAGAGGCGCTTTGCCGGCGGTATAGCCGCGCCGTCCCATTGATTTCAATGGGCAGGAGCGGTAAAGGAGCGGTATACACACCGCTCCTTCACCGCTCCGAAGATGCGGCTAGCAGGACTTTTTTTACCGTCCTGCCAGCGCATCGCTCCAGTGTGCAAGCCCTCGGGCTTTCACACTGGAATGACAGTAGCGGCACTTTCGGGGCGGTTTGCAGGCGCTATTAATAGCGCAATAGCGCCTGCAAACCGCCCCAGTGTGCAAGGGCTCTTAGTGACAACTTTGTGCAAAAAAAAAAACAATTTGTCTTTTTCCCGCAACTTGTGTCACAATATAAAATATTCCATGGACTTGACATGCTTCTCAGCAAATAGCTTGGGGTGTCTACTTTCAAAAATGGGGTCATTTGGAGGGGTTTTGAACTGTCCTGCCATTTTATGCACAACATTTAGAAGCTTATGTCACACATCACCCACTCTTCTAACCACTTGAAGACAAAGCCCTTTCTGACACTATTTGTTTACATGAAAAAATATTTTTTTTTGCAAGAAAATTACTTTGAACCCCCAAAGATTATATATTTTTTTAAAGCAAAGGCCCTACAGATTAAAATGGTGGGTGTGTCATTTTTTTTTTCACACAGTATTTATGTAGCGATTTTACAAACGCATTTTTTTGGGAAAAAACACACTTTTTTTAATTTTAATGCACTAAAACACACTATATTGCCCAAATGTTTGATGAAATAAAAAAGATGATCTTAGGCCGAGTACATGGATACCAAACATGACATACTTTAAAATTGCGCACAAACGTGCAGTGGCGACAAACTACATACATTTTTAAAAGCCTTTACAGGTTACCACTTTAGATTTACAGAGGAGGTCTACTGCTAAAATGACTGCCCTCGATCTGACCTTCGCGGTGATACTTCACATGCATGGTGCAATTGCTGTTTACATGTGACGTCAGACCAACGCTTGCGTTCGCCTTTGCGCGAGAGCAGGGGGGGACAGGGGTACTTTTTTTTTTTTTGCTTTTTTTTTTTTTGCTTTTTTATCTTATTTTTAAACTGTTCCTTTCATTTTTTATTTTTTTTTTTTAGCATTTTTATTGTTATGTCAGGGAATGTAAATATCCCCTATATAAGCAATAGGTAGTGACAGGTACTCTTTTTTGAAAAAAATGGGGTCTATTAGACCCTAGATCTCTCCTCTGCCCTCAAAGCATCTGACCACACCAAGATCAGTGTGATAAAATGCTTTCTTAATATCCCAATGGCGCTGTTTACATCCGGCAAAATGTAAGTCATGAAATGCTCATAGCTTCCGGTTTCTTAGGCCATAGAGATGATTGGAGCCATTCTGGTCTCTGATCAGCTCTATGGTTAACTGGCGGAATCACTGGCTATATTCTCAGGTTCCCTGTTGGGACAGGAGAGCTAGAGAAAAACATGGAAGACGGTGGGAGGGGGGGACATTGTAAAAGCAGTCTAGAGGCTAATTAGCCACTAGGATTGCTTTTACATGAAAGCCGACCGCTGGCTGAAAAGAATGATACCAAGATGATACCTAAACCTGCAGGCATCATTCTGGTATACAAGAACATATTTGGGGGGCACACCATACAATGCATTTAGATTCAAGATGGTGCTGCTATAAGACCTACAAACAGTACAAAATATTTTACAGCGCACACATACAAGCATGACATTTCCTGCAGGGCTAGTTAAAAACACCTGAACATACTCAAAAAATACGGGGGTTTGGTCACACTATATGGTCATATAGTGCTAAGCCCACTTACTGCGACAAAGTACCCCGAATTAGTGGGTCCTACACTAGTAATAGAATGGTATAACCACTCAAAGTCCAGCAACATACCATTACGTTGCTGGTCCTTGTTGGGCATATATTGTAATCTTTTTTTTCATGCAGCCTGTGGGCTGAACGAAAAAAAGAGATTGATCGGTGGGTATGCCCACCATTAGAATACCTCCCTTCATCCACCCACTTCTAATGATGGGCATACATGCACCATTTATATATGCCGAAGCATGGGGGCATCCGCCCCAAAAGTTAGGAGCAAATAGCTCCTCCGCCCCTGCTGCCCCCATGTTTCGGCATATATCACCTCCGCTGGAGTCACGGCTTTATATATATCATGGGAGCAAACGCTGTTGCTGTCAAGATAAATAAATCCGCGCTGCAGCTGAATGGCGTACCTGAAAACAAAAAAATGGTTAACAAAAAAACACAGTAAACAGTAAAGTATAAAAAATTGCATACCTGAAAAGCAAACGTGATAAAACATAATAACAATAAAACATTGCAGAATAGAATACAGTAAAAAAGAGCAGAACAATAGAGAGAGAATAGAGAGAGAGAGAGAACAATAAAACGACAACTATTTTTGTTTTATTTATATATTTATATATTTTTTTGTGTTTTTTTTTTGTTACACTTTTTTTTGTAACTGTAACTTTTATAACTGTAACCGGTTCCATATTTGGGTCTCTGAAAATGAGATGCGATGGCATCTTGGGAGACCCTGTGAGAGTGCGCCTAGTCTGTGCAATGCTGTACGCTAATACTCAACTAGTGTATGGTAGCTTTCAAAACATTCACCAATGCAAAGACCAGGATTGTCAGGACAGGAGGGACAATAATAGCGGGTGTCACCCCTATATCCACGCTTGCTGCAGACATGACATCTTTTTTGGGGGGGTTCGTTGGGTAGGGATACTCGGGAGGACATAAAGAAAATGCCTCTCATGCAGCCGACTGCATTTGGTTGGGGATGTGAATGGGGGAAGTACGGGTGCTGCAGAAGTGGTGGGTTCCCAATTAGGATTGGCGAATGCAGCAGGAAGGGCACTATGGGCACGACGGGCCTGTGTTTGTCTTCTTCTTGGTGGCAGCGGGACACTACTTGAGCTTGCCACCTCACCAGCTTGAACTGCACTTATGGGACTCGCCACGTCACCAAGTGTTACTGCAGTGCTGGTTTGACTACGACCGGGGTGTACTAGGCCGCTGGTGCTTGCCAGTTCACCAAAACGCTACCAAAAAAACGATCAGGGGATAAACCTTTATTAGGTAATAAACGGCGGGTGCCCTGACACTATAAGAAATAAACTAACTAACCAGCGTCACCCGTAACAGTTATACGGTGATCACTGGTGAAAGGGTTAACTAGGGGGCAATCAAGGGGTTAAAACATTTATTAGGTAGTATATGGGGGTCCCTGACGTTATAAAACGCTGACGGCGAACCTAAATATTTACCTCCCTAACTAGCGTCACCAGTGACACTAATACAGCGATCAGAAAAACGATCACTTAGTGACACTGGCGACGGGGGGTGATCACGGGGTTAAAACTTTATTAGGGGGGATTAGGGGGGTACCCCAGACCTAAAGGGGGGCCTAACACTAACTGCCCTACCACACTAACTGTCACAAACTGACACCAATGCAGTAATCAGAAAACTGCTTGGTGTCACTGTGACGGGGGGGGGGTGATTAGGGGGTGATCAGGGTGTGATCGGGGGGTGATGGGGGGTGTAAAGTATGCCTGGTGTGTTTTACTGTGTGTGTAGTGTTTGTGCACTCACATCGATGTCTTCTCTCCTCGGCGCCGGAACGGAAAATACCGAGCCGAGGAGCGATGACATCACTTCCTCTGCCGCTGTTTACTATACAGCAGCAGAGGAAGAATCTCATTCGTTGGGAGCGATCGCGAGGGGGTAGCCACGAATGAGTGGTCTCCCCCTCAGCCTGGATCGCTCCCCTAATGAAGCTGACCGCCTCGGGCACCGGGGGGGCGTGATGCGCCCCCCGCCCGCGGGAGGCAGATCACGTACCAGGTACGTGATTTTGCCTGCCCGTGCCATTCTGCCGCAGTATATCTGCGTTAGGCGGTCGGCAAGTGGTTAAGGGGGTCTGAATACTTTCCGTCCCCACTGTATACTGAGAATAAATTACACACAGAGGTGGACTCTGTTTACTAAGTATGTGACTTCTGAAAGCAATTGGTTCCACTAGATTTTAGTTAGGAGTATCAGAGTAAAGGGGGCTGTCAGTAGGGTTGCCACCTGTCCAGGAGTTACCCGGACAGTTGGGGTTTGGAATCAGGCGTCCGGGTTTCAGACTGCCTGAAACCCGGACACATTATTTAGACTGGACTATGGCTTCCCAGCAGGGTTGTTGGCTGCAGTTGTCTAAGCTGAGAGTGCCTGATCACACTGCCCAAAGCCAGCACTAACAACCCCCCCCCAAACACACACACAGACAGGAGAGGAGAGAGGGTGTGATCTGCGCCTCTTCCCCCCACCCCTACCCCTCTGTGTCTGCCAACACTCCAATCCCCGGCGCTGTGCCTCAGAATAGGAAAGTAAGTTGGGGCCAGAAATTTGAAGTCCAACAATCTCAGATACATCTGGATGACTGCCAAGTGGTGAGTGAGTTCACCACCCATCCATGTCTGTAACTGAAGTCTCCCCCTTCTCTCTCTTGCCTCTGAGTAAGTACCCCTTACATCAGATTTCCCCTTTACACCAGAGGCTACAGTGTTTCCCCTTACATCAGAGTCTTCTCTGTACATCAGAGTTCTCAGTGTTCCCCCTTAAATCAGGGTTCCCAGAGGATCCCTTATGTTAGAGGCCTCAGAGTTCTCCCTTACAGCAGAGTCTGCAGAGACCCCTCTTACAGTGAAAGGGAACTCTGCGAGTTCAGATGTAAAAGGGGAACTCTATGGACTCTGATGAAAAGGGGGACTCTTGTTCTTAACTTGATATGATTAGAAATGTTATTTAATAGCAAAATGTATGTATAGTTTATCCTTTAAAAAAAAAAATTGCTGTGCGCCGCTAAAGTGTTCGGGTTTGACTTGAAGGAAAGGTTGCAACCCTACATGGAAGCTTACCATCTGTTGTTATGGAGAAAATTATTCTAGGCTCAGTTTGCAATATTATCTTGCTTGTGGGCAAAGCTATCAATCTAGTAGAGCTGCACGATTCTGGGAAAAATGAGAATCACGATTCTTTTGCTTGGAATAAAGATCACGATTCTCTCACGATTCTCAAAAAAATAATTTTATTTTAAAGATAAAGCCTTGTCAGTGCAGCCATGTCAGTGCAGCCATATCAGTGCAGCCTTCCCCAGTGCAGCCTTGCCCCAGTGCAGCCTTGCCCCAGTGCAGCCTTGCCCCAGTGCAGCCTTGGATCCCCTGTACTTGCTTTCAGGGCTTCAAAATCGCCGACCGCGATTTGAAAATGGCACCGCTGGCGCCGAAGTACACAGAGCCGGTCCTCGGCTCTTTCCGGCGGCTCTCGTTCAATTTCGGCTCCACTCATAGTCCCGAGCGGAGCTATCCGAGTAGGTTCGGATAGCTCCGCTCGGGACTACGAGTGGAGCCGAAAGTAAACGAGAGCCGCCGGAAAGAGCCGAGGACCGGCTCTGTGTACTTCGGCGCCGGCGGCGCCATTTTCAAAACGCTGGTTCCCGGCGGCTTCTCCTCCGATCAGCCTGTTCAGGCTATTAAAAAAAATCGAGATAATCCAGACTGTAGATCGCGGGGGGGGGGGGGGGGGGGGGGGTGAATCGAAATTGCGATTCTATGTACGATTAATCGTGCAGCTCTACAATCTAGTGAAACTTTGTGGCAGATAACTTTGGTTGGCCCAACAGGGCAGGTGGGAATGATCCCTAAGATGTATCATATCTGGGCCCAGAAAGTGGAAGGTCAAGGCTGCTGACTATATGAGCGACAGATATCAATTTGCTTGATTGGATCTGATCAGAAGATCTTCAAAATTAAAGGATAAGTTCACCTTTTTAGAAAAAATATTACAGTATATGCACATTTCTTTGCAGGTAAAAAAATGAGCATTTAATATTTTTGATGCAGCAGCCTGTAAAGCATTGCACCAGCGATCAGCATATCACTGATGCCAGGCAGGTCTTCTGCAGACCTGTCAGTGTATAGGCTTGCTTGTACCTCGTATGAGGAAGCCAATACATACTAATAGGAAGAATAAATGAGCTACCACAGCGCTCACAGTGCTGTGGTAGTTCATTGAAAACTACAAGCCGACAGCCGCAAAGACTGCCTTGTAGTTTTCCATTCACAGAGCGATGAGAATGAGTGACGCGAACGGGTGGGCGGAGCCTCACACAGTCATGTTTTTTTTTTTTTTTAATTTTGACAAATAGCAGGTGGAGAAGAGCCATTGCTAGCTGGCACAGCGGGGATCGGGGAGGTGCAGGGGCGGTGCATTCATAACATGTTACATGTTACACCCTGAATAACATGTTATGAAAGGTGAACTTATCCTTTAATGTTGTTTCTTTAAACTAAAGTGGGGTTCCACCCAAAAAAAAAAAACTACATGAAAAATTAATAAAATAAATACAAAAAAAATTTGGATATATTTTTTTTTTTACTTACCTCTAAATGCCTGTTGCTAGGGGGTCCCTCGTAGTCTGCCCCTTCCAGTGCCTGGGCTGGTGACATCACTTCCCCCCAGGCACAGGAAGGGCTCAGCTCTGCTCCCTCCCTCCTGTCAATCATCTGGGACCCATTACAGGTCCCAGGTGACTGAGTGCCAATCACGGCGCGCAGTGCCGCTCGCGCATGCGCAGTGGGTGCCAGGCTGTGAAGCCACAGCCCGGCGCCCACAGTTGCAAAGCCGGTGCCACTGAACGGAGGGGGAGATGAGCGGGGCTTCGATCCCCCGCATCGCTGGACCCTGGGACAGGTAAGTGTCCAATTAAAAGTCAGCAGCTGCAGTATTTGTAGCTGCTGACTTTTAATTTTTTTTTTTTTTTACTGGACCTCGGGTGGAACTCCTCTTAAGTAAGGATGAGAAAAGTTAAGAGTTTGCATTTCCCTGAAATTTTGGCAAAAAATTGGGGGATTTTTGCAAAATGTTGCCACTTTGGTGCAATGTATTGGAGTTGATAGGAAAGGGGAAATTAAGGGGATTTGGAGTGGGGAGGGTTAAGGGGTGCAACAGGCTTTAACAATCTCCTAAGGATTAAAGAGCTCCTTTCAATTATCCTTTGCTGTTTTTTTTTTTTTTTTTGCCAAAACAGACCCTTATGCCCCATATACACAATCCGAAAATCAGACGACAGATTGTCCGTTTTTGTTTTTTTTTTGTATTAAAAAAGAGGGTAATATCCGTGCTTGGTAAAAAAAACAGCATGCAGCAGCTGAACACTATAACCCAGATATAAGGTATAAATTAAATGTGTATGCTAGTCGCATATCGAACATGAAGAGCTTACTAAAGTTACAAAAATTCTTGTAGGACAGAATAAAAATTCAGAAGTGATGTCATGTGTTGTAATGTATTTGTATTGTATTTTCGGATGACAACTTTACTGATTAAACGAAAATCATACGATCTGGTATCGTACGAGAATAGATTCTGTGCTTGTCCGACTGCATAACATTGGATGAACTGTCGTGGTCGGCTCTCGAAAGCTCTGTACTAACGATCCGATTCTCGTACGATCGCTTCAAAAGCGGTATTTTTCGTACGATTTTCAGATCGTGTGTACGGGCCATTAGTCTCATTATTTAATGTTTTTTATTCTCTGAAAGAAATTAAATAACAACATTTAAAGCAACAACATACAAACATCAATCAAATACAAAAAAAGTTTAAAAATACAAATACGAAGAACACTAAATGCACAAAACTGCTCTAATAACACTCAGAAAACACCCTCACTTGCCGACCGTATCATAGCAGAATTACTGCTATAGTGTAGCTGTTTTGTGCAGAATCATGTATATATAAGTGATTTTGCACTTCAGCATAGAGGTTGCGCACTGTTTCTGCTGTGATTAGTCACAGCGGAAGCCAATCAGCGGGTGCCAGCCAATGGATGTTCACCGGCACCCGCCGATCGTCGAAGAGAGGGGCTGGACGGAGCTCTGCCTATGTAAACAATGTGAATGCCATTAGTACAGTGAAAGTGTATATTTTTAGCAATGATCACTGTGTTATAGGGCGTACACACGGTCGGACTTTGTTCAGACATTCCGACAACAAAATCCTAGGATTTTTTCCGACGGATGTTGGCTCAAACTTTTTTTGTCTACACACGGTCGCACAAAGTTGTCGGAATTTCCGATCGCCAACCACGCGGTCACGTACACCACGTACGACGAGACTAGAAAAGGCCGGTTCAGAACCAAGCGCGGCACCCTTTGGGCTCCTTTTGCTAATCTCGTGTTAGTAAAAGTTTGATGAGAGACTATTCGCGCTTTTTCAGACTCGTGGCTTTCAGATCGTTTTCTGCCGTTCAGTTTGTGCTTGTGGGTTTGTATCTGCTCTTCAGTGCGTGCAGCAAGTTCCGCATGACTTTAGGTAGTCATTGTATTCTTGTTCGTTCGTTACTGGTTTTCAGGTCGCTCTTCACAGGCCTTGCTGTTCTTCAGTGTGTTCTGTTACTTCGTTCTGAGCAGCCGACCGTTTTCTAGCCATGTTTCGTATGCGTACTCCTCGTAGAGTTCGTGCTGTGCGGGGGCTTGGTGTTGGGGTCCTGACCTTGACACAAGTCCAGTCCATGAACAGGGTGGGGAGGAGTTCATGGACCAAGAATTGGTTGCTTCAGCGTGACCAGTTCTCTCATATGCCTTTGCTCCGTGAGATCCGTGAGAATAATCCTGATGATTTCAGGAACTTTCTCAGGATGACGGACCCCGTGTTTCACTGTTTGTTGGCTTCGCTGACCCCCTATATCAGCAGGCAGGATACCTGCATGAGGCAAGCCATCACTCCGGAGCAGAGGTTGGTCGCTACCTTGCGGTATTTGGCGACGGGGAGAAGCCTGCAGGACTTGAAGTTCTCGACAGGCATCTCCCCCCAGGCTCTGGGGATCATTATCCCAGAGACCTGTTCTGCCATCATCCAGGTCCTGCAGAAGGAGTATATGAAGGTAAGATTTTTATCCTTTTATATCACATTTTATTGTATTGAATGTTTGCTAATATCTTGTATTTCTTTCCTCATTCCCTAATTACCATGATTGTAATATGCTGTGAATGTCCCCTTTGTCCTCATGCATGCTGGATTTTTACGTAATTATTATTTTAGGTCCTTCATACATATTTGCCCTTCAATAACCTCCCCAGCATGGTGTCTCCTGGCCCTATATTCACCTCATGTAGTCACTTAACAATGTATTTTATCAGCTCCATAGTAGTGCTTTACCCCAAACACCCCCTAAAATGTTTGGAAATGTTATTTTTGATTTAAATTCAGGCAGAGTGGCAGAGGCTTTTTTTTGTGGTGTCCCCAAATAATTTTTAGTAACCCTCCCTCCCCCAACTGCTAAGTCAGCTGATCCCAATTCTCTATCTATCCTCAATCATCTATCTGCTGACTTTGCCAAACCCATACACACTATACCCACCTCTTTAGTGCTCAGATGTATGGATGAATTCCCCAAAGCATGTAGTGCAAGGGCCTGCCTGTATACTTTCAAATGGCACTGTTTAAAGTTTTTGTATCCTATTATTATCTTGACAGGTAATAGCAGAATGTCCAAATGTCCTCAAATGTGTACAGTGTGTATTTATATTTTTGTATTATGACACTTCTTACCTGTCCAGTGGGCTGCCAATAGTGTAACTAAGGAGGGGCTGTTCCAAGTAATACCCATTATTTAGGCATTCATCTCTCAATGAAGTGAAGAGGGTTACCTGTCCAAGATTTCCACACCCCCTATAATGTTAGAAATGGCCCATGAGAGGGGGGGGAGGGGGAATATGATAGGTGTACCTTATACTTTGGCCTTGTTAAATTCCCCTTACTAAATGCTATCTGGAGGTTGCCCCATAATGTTTGTGTCTAATCTGCTTGCCATGAGTGGATAGTATGGAAAGGGATGGGGGAGGGAAGGGAGGGGGTAGGATTGATAAAAGGGGAAATGGGGTTTGTTTTTCTGGAATTATCATTCGTTGCTATTGTGCCTCTGTGTTTTCTTTTATGTTGCTTATGCTAACCACCCCTTTTTTTGTATACGGTTATGTAATGTGACTAAGAGCTTGGAAAACAAATGAAATTTCTTAATAAAAAGTATTTCATTAAAAAAAATTACGACTTCTTGTATGTGGACTTGGGGAAGAATGGCCGGATGTCCGATGGTGGAGTCATCGCCCAGACGGAGTTCTACAGGCGTCTCCAGAATGGCAGCTTGGACTTGCCAGCTCCAGAGGACAATGTTGAAGGACTCCCATTTGTGTTCGTTGCTGATGAAGCGTTTGCGCTGGGGGACCACCTGATGCGTCCATTCCCAATGAGGACCCTCACCCCGGAACAAAGGGTTTTTAATTACCGGCTGGCCGGAGCCCAAAGAGTGGTGGAGAACACATTTGGAATCCTGGCCAGCCGGTTCCGCCTATTTATGACACCCATCCATATGGCGGAGTATAAACTGAACCATATTATACTTGCGTGCTGTGTTCTCCATAACTTTTTAAGGAAACATTCGGCCAACTATGCTGGCTCAGTTGGGCCTGAGGCCGGAATCATACATCAAACCACACTGACGGCGCTTGAAAGTGGCCGTCCTGGCTTGCCCTCCCTGAGTGCCCGTGATGTCCGGTTATGCTACCTGGAGTTCTTTGCGGGTAGGGGGGCTATCAATATGCCAGACAATCTGTGAAGCCTTTTTATAATAAAAAAAACAAAAAAATTCTTTGTGGACATTTACTGCTTGTGTTTGTTTTAGCTGACCCTGACAGAAATGTTTTGAGTGCAGAAAATGGCGTGATTGTGTAACCTTATACAAAGCACTGTTGGCTGTTATTTACTAAATGCAAAAACACATTTCACTACAAGTGCACTTGCAACTGCACTGAAACTGCACTTGTAGTGCAAAGTGGATTTGCCCTTAGGAAATAACCCCCATTTTCTCATAAAACAACAATTACATCACCCCAAAAGTGTTGTAGCGTTGAGACAATAATCCACACATTCTTGATTAACAATCTTTTTAATACCTGCACAATCACATGTGCATTTACCAAAGGTTTTTCAAACAAACCAACATGTTTGTTGTATAACAATTTTTGTGGTGGCATTATCCAAAATCAAAATGTCCATTTTATAGAAAACAGGCCTGTGTAAAACCAACAAGAAAAGACACAAATCTTGAACTTACAAATGTCACATTTGGTCGAATTTGAAGGCAATATCAGACATGAGTATTTAGGAACTGTGTTTGATATTGCGTTCAGATGGGGGGAAATCACCCCTGGAAAAGCCAAATTTGGAAGATGCACACAAATTTCCCAATGTCAACATGTGCAAGCTGCCATCACGGGGGATCAAGGGATGTGTTTTGGGGGAGAAACCCCTTCCTCACCGCTACTTTATTATTGAGGAAGGGGTTGCACCCCCAAAACGCGTCCATTGATCTCCCGTGATGGCAGATAGCACATGTTGACACACTGTGTGCATCCTCCAAATTTGGCTTTGGGAAAAATCATAAAAACATTTAGCACATTGTAGCACACAAAAGAAGAAAGTGATTTGGAGGGGTTTTAAACTCGCCCCAAAACATCAATGATGTTTTTATATTTTGGAATAACATCATTGATGTTTTGCTTGATGATTTCCAATTGTAAATTACACCCCATGATCTCCCCGATCAGGATCTGGGCACTTTCGGATGTGAAAGGATCTGGATCCAATCATCACGATCACCTAAAAAGAGAGGAACCCCAAAATAAATTTGGTTTAAAAAAAATGCCGCCATCCATCTCTTATCTGAGCCTGTGGTTGCAGACACTCACCTGTTGTGGTGACTAGTTCCACCACGTCTTCATCCTCCTGCTCAGCTTGTGTTGGGGGGATTTCCCCTTCTTCCAGAGGGGGGGGGCTCTGGTCTCCTCAGATGAGGGGTGTCCTCCGAGTCTTTTATCCCCTATGTAAAACAAAAATGGTATACTTAGCACACAGATATTTAATGTCAGAACTATAAATAGGAAACATTGCTTGGAAGTGGGGTACAATTGTCATTTTTAGCAGAGTTCCAAGATGTAGCTTTTTTAGTGTCCTTTGTCAACCTGCAATACTTTACCTGTTTTGTACAAGCTTCACATATGGAGACCCCCCTATAGTATACACTGGAGCACCTGTGTGGGCCCCCTAATAAAAATGGTGTTCTTGTGTCCCACACTAGTGCTCCAGTGTCCAGATGTGAAAAAAGCTGCTCAGTGTCCTCTCCTTACACAGAATCTAGTTTGCATTTCATTCTAGTAACAAAGCCATCTACACAACCCAATTCTTTGAAGACAAGTATAGGGCGTCAAAATGGTGGCCAAATGCATATGGGCTAAACAATGGTATTTTATAGTTGGAACGAAAAATGTTTGATCCGAACGAATAATGTGCCCATGAACATGAAAGTTGCCATTTTAAACTGTACAACAGTTCCTAAAAGCACATGGAGCAGCACGAACGTAATAAACACAAAAAGAATAGGAACACAGCACAACTACTTACTTTTTTGCAGCACTCTCCGGATCTTTATGTACTGCTCATGTTCTCGTAATTTCAGGTCCGACCACCGCTTCCTGAGCTGATCTTTCGATCGTCGTACCCCGAAATTCCGGTGCAGACTCCTGACCACTTTCGCCATGATCTTGGCCTTTCTGATATTGGGGTTGGGGTAAGGCCCATACTTTCCATCATAGTCGGCCTTCTTCAGGATGTCGACCATCTCCAACATCTCCTCAAAGGACATATTTGAGTCCTTAAATCTCCTTCTGGATCGGGACGTTTCAGGCTCCGGCCTTTCCTCCTCCTCTTCCTCCTCGTTGCTACAATTAGCACGCACCTGCTGTCTATCCGCCATGTGCTCTTCCCTCACTGCGCCGAGCGAAAAGGGGCGGGGAATAGACTAGAAAGAACGTCAGGGGCGGGCGGAGTTATACGCATGCGCAGTGTGTATGAAGCGTAACACACGTGCGTATTACGTACGATCTGTGAGCGGAGGAAGGAGCATCGGAGACGCCGATCGTGATAACGAAGGTAAAATCTAAACTTGCGCCTATACTGCTTCGAAATGGAAGCCTATATTGTAACAAGATTAGGGTAGTTTTGCCTGACATTAGGGTTTGTCTTGTGTTGTGTCTTGCAGAGAAAAGGGATGGGTTCAACGACCACAATTTCCTGCCCCTGTTCATAGACAAGTACAGGGAGCTGCCCTGTCTGTGGCAAGTGAGACACCCCCACTATAATCACAAACAGAAGAGGCAGGCAGCGCTGGAGAAACTGCTGGAGTTGGTGAAGCCAGTGGTCCCCACAGCAACCATCCCTTATTTAAAAGCCAAAATTGGTGGCCTGAGGAGCACATATCTTAGAGATCGCAAGAAGGTCACAGATTCCCAGAGGTCCGGAGCTGCAGCAGATGACGTTTATGCCCCCAGGCTGTGGTACTACGAGAGACTGCGATTTCTGTCAGACCACACTGAAGTCAGGGAATCCCTCTCAACCCTTCCTTCCACTCTTCCTTCCACCCCAGCTGAGGCTTCCGATGTCCAACCTGGGCCTTCCAGCCAGGAAGAAGTGGAGGAGCCCAGCTGGAGTCAGGTATAGCATTGTTCTACTGATTTCTGGTCAATAAATAAATGATGTTTACTAGATGTTATTATTGATCACTAATTGCTGATTAAAAAAAGTGTTTTACATATCAATAGACAGTAGTGGGCACCCAAAATTGGGACAAGAATGAAAAATGCTGGGCTCAGAAGGATAGTCTGTTATATTTGTTAACATTCAATTTGCAGCAGTTAGGAGGTGAAAATTGTGTGTGATTGATTGAAAAAATACTAAAACTATGTCCCTTTTTCATACACAGGAAGACCTCAGCCAGGAGGAGGTTGTGGAATGTGGCAGTCAGGAGGAGGCAGGGGTTAGTGGCAGCCAGGAGGAGGCGGGGCTAAGTGTCAGCCAAGAGAAGCCTGGGACCAGTCGCAGCCTGACTGAGTCTCAGGTCCCTTCCCTCCACCTGCCATATAAACGAGCCAGGCTGGCCACTCCGAGTCCCGTGCAGGATTCTGCGTTCAGGCTGATCCAGGAGGCTTCGGCGTCCCTACGAGCCTTACCCACTCCTGAAGAGGCCTTTGCCTGCATGGCTGCCACCAAATTGCAGGGCATGCAGGAGGGTCAACGCAGGCTCTGTGAGGACCTGCTTTATAAAGTCCTACGTAAGGGGGTGAGTGGGGAACTAACACCCAAGACCGACGTGGTTGAGTTGGACCCTCCTCCCCCTCCTCTTCCTCTTCCTGCTGCCACAACTCCACCACCACAGCCACCGCATGGAAGGAGGCGTGGAAAGAAGACCAGAGAGTGATGACCCTTGGTTCAGTCTGGTCTGACAGAAGATGCAGTCTCTCGTATGACCACAGCCTGGGGACACAGATGTCATCTGCTGCTTTCCGGATCTCTGGGACTTCTGGACCAGACTGCCCTCCCTAAGATAAGGACTCCTCAGGCCACCAACTTTGCTTAAAAAAAGTTGATGTCTGCCCTGGGGGTCCAAGGCTTCGCCCACTTCTGCAGTTTCTCCAGCGTTGCCTCCCTCTTTGTTTAGTTGTGAGCCCTTAATAAAAATGTTTAGGTAAATTCTACTCTCCTGTGTGTGTTTTCATCCAAAAAGGACAGTTTGTTGGTGAGGATTCAGGTACATTTCTAACATAAAATGTGAAATTAACAAGGGACAACAACACCAAACAATCTCCTACAGATTAAATAGAACAACATATCAATGGTGTTGTGGGAACTTGTCACAAAAAACACACACAAACATTTTCGGGAGTACAAATCAAAATCGCAAAAAAAATAAAAATAAAATACAAACACAAAAAAAGAATCTACATTAAAGCCAAAAAATATATAAAAAATCTACAAAAATATGTTGTCAGATGTGAGAAATCAAAATATATTGAGGGAATCACGATAAATAGTAACGTAATAAGTTTGTGAGAAGTGTGTGTGAATATAAGCAGCAAAACTACTTAATTCTTGTCACATTATAAAGAAGAAGAGAGTGCGCTGTATTAAACCATTTTGAACATTGCAGCGTGACGAAACTGCTGTGTCCATTGCGAATGCTAAGTTTACCAGAACGAGCTGTTCCGTCTTGGAATTTCTTCTGAGCATGCGTGGCACTTTGTGCGTCGGAACAGGACACACACGGTCGGAATTGACGCGATCATATTTTGTTGTCGGAAAATTTTATCTCCTGCTCTCCAACTTTGTGTGTCGGAAAATACGATGGAAAATGTCCGATGGAGCCCACACACGGTCGGAATTTCCGACAACACGCTCCGATCGGACATTTTCCATCGGAAAATCCGACCGTGTGTACGGGGCATTAGTGTCACTGATTCCCACAAAGTGTCAAAAGTGAAGGTTAGTGTCAGATTGTCCGCTGCAATATCACGGTCCCGCTATAAGTCGTTGATCGTTACTAGTATAAGAAAAATGTAATAAATAAAAATTCTAGTATATATATACCATAGTTTGTAGACACTATAACTTTTGGGCAAACTAATCAATATACGCATGTTGAGATTTTTATTACCAAAAATATGTGGCAGAATACATATTGGCCTAAATTTATAAAGAAATCCAATTTTTTACATGTTTTTATTGGATATTTTTTATAGCAGAAAGTAAAAAATATTCTGCTATAAGTTGGGTGGGAAGGTGTTACGCTCCCAGGAGAAGGGCTTTCCTAACCCTCTTGTATTGAATTGTATTGTTACTATATTGTCTCCCTTTTATTGTAAAGCGCTGTGCAAAATTTTGGCACTATATAAATCCTGAATAATAATAATAATGTATTTATTTTAAAGCTCCTTTTCTCATGAATATGAGTTCTGGGTGATTGGTTTTTATCAGTGTTAATGTTGTAGATTAAAATATTTTCCTCTACTAAATGAATACTATTTTAGTTGACTAAATACGACTAAAACTAAAACAATTGAGATGACTAAAATACGACTAAAACGAAAATGGCATTTTAGTCAAAAGACTATGACAAAAACTAAATCGAAATTTGACGTCAAAATTAACAATGCACTACCACATAAGAATATATATCTACTATGCTGCTAAAAGTAAAAAAAATTAAAAAAAAGGCAATATATTCAGGTAATATGTGCATTGGCATTACATCCAATAGAGTTTACAGGTTTTTTTTTTTTTTTTTTTATATATTTTCAAGTTGTACTTCTGCTTGTCAAAAATCAATATATTTTTTTTTTTTATGAAAATTGGTTTTATTTATAAAAAAAATTGTATATTGCAACGGCTAAATCTGTGTCTGTAGTGCATGTTCAAACCCTAATACCATAAATAATGGTCTTAGGTTTTAATGTTATTAGATTTTTACTCCAGGAGTATATAATGAGTTTGGCAATTCTAAAGAAATGCTTAAATAATGCCTTAAAATTTAACTAAGCCTATTAGATTTTAGACGACTAAAATGTACTGGAGATTTTAATCGGCTAAAATACGACTCAAACTATAACAATTCAGATGACTAAAATAGGATCAAAGCTAAAATGGCATTTTAGTCAAAAGACTAAAATAGGGCTAAAACAAAAAGGGCATTTTAGTAAAAAGACTAAAATAGGACTAAAACTAAAATGGCATTTTAGTCCAAAGACTATAACTAAAACTAAATCGAAATTTGAAATTTGATGTCAAAATTAACACTGTTTTTTATTTTACTATATATATTCTTATTATAGTTTTTATGCCAACTTGCAAATAACATTGTTACAAAATCATAGAAAAGTAATTAAAGTTTTGCAGAGGAATGGGTCAAAATGTCCCAAATTAAGAAAAAATTAAAGCGGTGTTCCGCCCAAAAAAAAAAAAAAAAAGTTAAAAGCCAGCAGCTACACAGACTGCAGCTGCTGGCTTTTAATAATCGGACACTTACCTGTTCTGGAGTCCAGCGATGTCGGCACCACTGCTGATGTTTCTATCAGCTGTCGGGTGCTGCCGCCGACCATTGCGGGTAAGGGAACCCGGCAGTGTAGCCTTATGGCTTCATTCCGGGAACCCTACTGCGCATGCGCGAGGCTCCGTTCCCCTCTCCTACTGACTCGACGACAGGGTGAGGAGGAGGGAGCCCCGCGGTGATGTCATGGGCCGCAGCCCGGACTCCCGGAAGTGGGAACAGTGGGATTCCTGTCCCCACTTCGCTTTAAGACAGCTTTTAGCATTAGCATCTTAAAGTGGTATTAAAGCCCCCAAAAATGTATTATATTTCCAACCCTCAGAAGAAATGGCTGTGTTAGTTTTCTTTTTAGTTTTTTTTTCTTCATTTCACCTGATGATTTGGTCAGTAACACGCTTCCTGTCTAATTCATACCTTGGCAATTCCAAATCGTACAATACTTCTTAATGGCACCCTAGTCGTGGTGCGATTTTGCCATGATAAATTGCACTGCAATCGTGGCAGAATCGCCACGCGCACAGGAGCTTCTTTTGGGCGACAGCGTTGCGCATTGCGATTTGCCACGATTGCCGTGTGATTTATAGTGGGACCATCACTGCGAAACTTGGCAGAAAAAAGTCCTCTAATGTTGCAAATATTCACATGTTTATACACATAGCGTTGAGCATAAAAGCATTCTACCAGCAAGAATATTAAGGCCTCATTCACATGGCCCTAACCAGTCATAAACATTTTACTGATCATTAGGCAAGGAACAAAAGTTTCTGCAAAAACTATCCGTACATTGATCTGTTTTTAATGCAGAAAATGTATCCTGTCCTTTTTCCTAATGGTATACGTGTTTGCACATGTACTCAGGTGCAGATTTTTGGTTACAGATCTGAACACAATGCATATTAGAACACCTATGTGAATGTCTCCATTGAAAAAAAAAGCAGCTGCACTCAGATCCATAAATAAAAAATGGTTGTAAATGAGTGTCATTTATTTTGGCCATTGGAATACATTTATGTATTTATGTGCATACGGACATAAGTTATGTTCTCAAGTTCACCTGTGGTGTGCGTTTATGCCTCTAAACTGCTGCTCTTAAAATACGGGTCTAAGTGCCTGATGTGCATGGCCTCATAAGCTAACATGGAACTGCATTTAGAGGCATAAAAAACCTGACACCTCTAACAGCAGCATTTTTTTCCTGCCAGTGTGCATAAGTCCTTTAACCCTTTCATGACTAAGCCTATTTTTGAAATTTGGTGTTTACAAGTTAAAATCCGTATTTTTTGCTAGAAAATTACTTAGAACCCCCAAACATTATATATATTTTTTAGCAGAGAATCTAGAGAATAAAATGGAGATTGTTGCAATATTTTATATCACACGGTATTTGTGCAGCGGTGTTTTAAACGCAAATTTTTGGGAAAAGGGACACTTTCATGAATTTAAAACAATTCAAACAGTAAAGTTACCCCAATTTTTTTGTATAATGTGAAAGATGATGTTACGCCGAGTAAATAGATACCAAGCATGTCACGCTTTTTAATTGCACGCACTCGTGGAATGGCGACAAACTACGGTACCTAAGAATTTCCATAGGCGACGCTTTAAATTTTTTTTTTTACGGTTACCAGGTTAGTTACAGAGGAGGTCTAGGGCTAGAATTATTGCTCTCACTCTCTGACGATCGCGGCGATACCTCACATATGTGATTTGAACACTGTTTACATATGCGGGCGCGACTTCCGTATGCGTTTTCTTTGCTGCACGAGCTCGCGGGGACGGGGGCGCTTAAAAATGATTTTTTTTTGTTTATTTATTTTATTTAATTATATATTTATAAATTGTGTTAAAAAAAAAAAATTGATGACTTTTATTGCTGTCACAAGGAATGTAAACATACGGCTTTGTTCCAGTCTGCCCCCAGCCGCCGGAGGCAGCCAATTGGTCACCAGGCCTCCCGATCGAACGGGAGGCCCGGTAAAAGCGGTGGGAGGCGGTGGGAGGCGGCGGGAGGGGTATAACAGCCGAGCGGCTTTTAGCCGCATTGGTTGTTATACTCAGATAGCCGATCGCTGGCTCTAAACAACGGTACCGGGATGATGCCTGCAGCTGCGGGCATCATCCCGGTATAACCCCGGAAAGCCGAGTACGCACATCTGCGTACACTCGGCGGGAAGGGGATAAGCAGTTACAGCAACAGTTTTTTTTTCCCTTTTGGGATTTAAGGTTTTATATAAATGAATAAAAGCTGACCATTGTTAGCACTAGCTTTGCCATCTTTTCTTCAAGCCAAACCCAAACACTTTAGCGGCCTGGGACACCTTTGGTTGCCCCAAGGAGAGTAGTAATGCGGTGCGCATAGCTTGCTGTAGTGAACGGTGGGTGTGGCCAAATTGCTCTTGCTGACATCATAGACCTACCCCCAGTGATGCCGAACCTGCCTCCAGACATCCGCTCGCAGCTTCCAGATGGCAACAGATTTGTGTGTGACTATCTCGGTTACTTGGAGAGCCATAACCTGGTCTGAATAATGTGTCCGGGTTTCAGTCTGCTGAAACCCGGACACATAATTCAAAACCCAGACTGTCCGGGTGAATCCCGGACAGGTGACAACATTAGTTAGCACCCCTGTCAGTGTTAAATGATTTGTCCCAACCCAGTCAGTCTGCCTGAAACCCGGACACATGATTCAAAACCCAAACTGTCCGGGTGAATCCCGGACAGGTGACAACCCTAGTTAGCACCCCTGTCAGTGTTAAATGACTTGTTCCAACCCTGTAAATTGCTATCTTGTCTGGACAGCTTGGTCTGTTAAAGGATAAGTTCACCTTTCTGATATTTAGGGTGTAACATGTTCAGCATCTGACCCCTCTCCCCCTGACATCCCCCCCCCAACCCCCCGTCCTTGTAACAGTGAGCCGTGGATCGCTGTCACAATTCAAAAATAAGAGTGCGGTGAGTCTCTGAACATACAGCTCCGTCATTGATTCACAGATCCCTGTGAATCAATGAACTACAAGTTCCTTTGCGGCTGTCGGCTTGTAGTTCTCAATGAACTACCAGGGTGCTATTAATCGCTCTAGGTTGTCCATTGAGCTTCCTGTATCATAGGTACAAGCAGACAGCTACACAGACAGTCTGTGGGTGCCTGGCATTATACCCACAATCTGCTGATCATGGGTGCATGCTTTACAGCACAGGTGTCAAACACAAGGCCCGCGGGCCGAATCCTGCCCTTCAGGCCATTTCATGTGGCCCTCGCACCTCTCCTGCAGCTGCAGGAGAGCTCCAGCCCTCCTCTGGTCGTCCTCCAGACCCCTACTTTCTGCTTTCAAGCAATGCATCCAGCTTCTTCCCAGCAGCAGCATAAGGAAAAGGGGTGCATTGTGATGTTAGGGAGAGTAGGGGACTTAACTTCTGATGGTAGGGTGACTCTTGACATCTAATGTAAGGGGAGGGGATGCTCTGGACATGTAATCTTACAGATACAACCGGCCCTTTTGAGCACAATCAATGCTGATGCGGCCCACGATGAAATTGAGTTTGACACCCCTGCCTTACAGGCTCTTAACAAAATAAATAAATAAATAAATGTATATTTTTTTTACCTGCAAAAAATGTGCATTTATTTATTTTTTTTGGAAAAGTGAACTTATCCTTTAAAGTAAGTTGAAAAACAACAGACTTACTCGCCAGATCACCAGGTGAAAATAAAGCAAAAAAAAAGAAAAAAAAAAAAGAAAAAAGAAAATGAATGCAGCTACCACATCTAAAAATTGGTAAGCTACAATTTAACAGTTTGTTTTTGGGTTTAATACTGCTTTAAATACAACAAACACTCTAGTTATGAAATATATTTTTCACAGGGATTACCAAGGCAGCTCTATTTTAATAGCTATTCAGTGTGAATTCTCGTATACTTTTTGCTATATTTTAACATTATTGAAAATGATCCAGCAAAATGGATTTTGTAAAAATACTCCATCTGGTCATGCTTTCATTATTCTTGCAGTTGTAGTAGTTTTCTTTTACTCGATTTTATGGCTTTTTTTAACTCTGACCCCTAGAGGGGGCTAGCTGATAACAGTTTCATCAATTTCTTGCTGTTGGGGGAATTAATAGTATCATGTTCACACCACTTGGCACTAGGCAAAGCTGGCAGATTTACTTCATTTCAAAGGATTGCCTAAGGTTTCCAGGCTTGTCCCTTGAGATGTCTTTGATTTTGAACACTGATTTTATGTACAATTAGTATCAGGAAGTACCCAAGGCAAAAATGCCAAATATGTGTATTTCTAATTCATTACACTTAAGGCTGAAGAAACATTTTTTTATTTGTTAACTGTTAAACACAAAATATAACATTCTCATTTAATGGGAGTATAGTGTTTTTTTTATGCATGCTAAATGTCCTATGCTTAAGGCTGAAAATGTTTGATTTTTTCTTTGAACAGCTAAAAGCAAACTGTAAAATTCAAAAAAAAAATTAGCTGCACTCATGTTTGTTGAGCATGAGTTGGATACATGTCTGATGTTATCCAGTAACTGAGGTGAAAGAAGCTTTCAAAACCATGTAACCTAAATTGGAGAGACCTGCTGAGAACAAAATAAAATTACAAATAAATAAACAATTCAATTTTTTTTTTCCAAAAGTTTATAAAATTTTTAAGTTTACAGACAATTCTATTTTTCATGCAGATACTTTCCTGATGGTCTGAGATTAGACAGGCCCCATACGTATTATTTGGAGCAACAGTTCAATAGAATAGGTAATTATGGAAAAGAATGAGAAAGCAATCAATTCTGGCATTTCAGGAATGCCAGATCTTGAAGAAAAAAATTGTTAAAAGTAAGATTAAATGCCAAAATGAGACACATGGTTGCCAGGACTGAGAGTGAAAGGGAACGATCAATATACTGTAAGAATTGTAGCCAAACATGAGGAAAGGGAAAGTGATAAACATGGAGGGAGTACTCATTGCAAACTGGAATATATTGTATGAGAAAGAAAACCCCTTGCTTGGTAAATCAGGGGTTAAAATGTTGTGGCCCCTGAGGTGCAAGATATTTAATAAAAAAAAATTAATATCTTGATCAAGTGTGGAGCTACAGAAAAAGCTGGCCAAGTCTTTAAAGTGATTTTTAGAATAGATGGTATTTCAATTTACAAGTTAAATATAAAAGATTGTATATGTTATTTATTTTCATTTACATCCAGCAGGTGGAGCTCTAGACTCCCTTTTCTCATGTTCACCTATTTATGTGTAGCTGCTCTATGGCAAAGCTCTTTTAATTAAACAGCTCAGCAGCTCAAGCTGAGAAATACACTAACAAATGTTAGGCTGTTCACTAAGCAAAGTAAGTTTGCATTTTGCTAAATACATTTGCACTTAGCTTAGGCAATGACATAGGCGTGCACAGGGGTTGTGCCAGGTGTGCTTGGGCACACCCTAATCACTATGTGCAGTACCGATTCCCCCTACCACCTGGGCTTCCCTCATGTTGCTCCCCCCCCTCGTAGTGCTGCTAGCTTCCCTCCTCTCCCCCCAGCTGCTGCAGGGGATGTTTCAGAATGGAGAGGTGGGGAAGGGGCTAGTAAATATGTAATTTACCAGCACCTTCCTTTTCTAAAGGAACACAGTGAACACACTTAGGTCACTATGTTTATTAATAACTGAAGCATGGTAAACTATGTTTTTTTTTTAATTATTATTATTTACTTTATATAATTTTCACTGACCTCCAATGTAAAGAACATTCTTCCCACTGACCACCAATGTAAGGAACATTCTTCCCACTGACCACCAATGTAAGGAACATTCTTCCCACTGACCACCAATGTAAAGAACATTCTTCCCACTGACCACCAATGTAAAGAACATTCTTCCCACTGACCACCAATGTAAGGAACATTCTTCCCACTGACCACCAATGTAAGGAACATTCTTCCCACTGACCACCAATGTAAAGAACATTCTTCCCACTGACCACCAATGTAAGGAACATTCTTCCCACTGACCATCAATGTAAGGATCATTCTTCCCACTGACCACCAATGTAAGGGGCATTCTTCCCACTGATCACCAATGTAAGGATCATTCTTCTCACTGATCACCAATGTAAGGAACATTCTTCCCACTGATCACCAATGTAAGGAACATTCTTCCCACTGACCACCAATGTAAGGAACATTCTTCTCACTGACCACCAATGTAAGGAACATTCTTCCCACTGATCACCAATGTAAGGAACATTCTTCCCACTGACCACCAATGGAAGGAAAAATCTTCCCACTATTTATTGAATCCATATTGAGCACTATATTTGATTGGCTGCTTCTGCTTGGCACACACGCACAATCACAATCACGCACATAATGATGAAGTCATCATCATGTGCGATTGTGCGTGTGTGCCAGGCCTAAGCAGAAGCAAACAGCCAATCAAATATAGTGCTCAATATGGATTCAATAAATATGCATAGCCATAGATATCATAAATGACTACAGGAGATAAAAAAGAGACTGCGAATGCGACTACAGGAAGTAACCAGAGACTGTGAATGCGACTACAGGAAATAACCGGACTGCGAAAGCGACTACAGGAGATAACCAGAGACTGGGGATGCGACTACAGGAAATAACCAGACTGCGAATGCGACTACAGGAGATAACCAGAGAATGCGAATGCAACTGCAGGACTGTGAATGCGACTATAGGAGATGACCAGACTGTGAATGCGACTACAGGAAATAACCAGACTGCGAATGCGACTACAGGAGATAACCAGACTGCGAATGCAACTACAGGACTGCAAATGCGACTATAGGAGATGACCAGACTGTGAATGCGACTAAAGGAAGTAACCAGAGACTGCGAATGCGACTACAGGAAGTAACCAGACTGCGAATGCGACTACAGTAAATAACCAGAGACTGCGAATGCAACTACAGGAGATAACCAGACTGCGAATGCAACTACAGGACTGCAAATGCGACTATAGGAGATAACCAGACTGTGAATGCGACTAAAGGAAGTAACCAGAGACTGCGAATGCGACTACAGGAAATAACCAGACTGCGAATGCAACTACAGGACTGCGAATGCAACTACAGGAAATAACCAGACTGCGAATGCGACTACAGGAGATAACCAGAGACTGCGAATGCGACTACAGGAAATAACCAGAGACTGCGAATGCGACTACAGGAAATAACCAGAGACTGCGAATGCGACTACAGGAGATAACCAGAGACTGCGAATGCGACTACAGGAGATAACCAGAGACTGCGAATGCGACTACAGGAAATAACCAGACAGCGAATGCGACTATAGGAGATGACCAGACTTTGAATGCGCCTATAGGAGATGACCAGACTGCGAATGCGACTACAGGAAATAACCAGACTGCGAATGCGACTACAGGAACTAACCAGAGACTGCGAATGCGACTACAGGAAATAACCAGACTGCGAATGCGACTACAGGAAGTAACCAGACTGCGAATGCGACTATAGGAGATAACCAGAGACTGCGAATGCAACTACAGGACTGCGAATGCGACTATAGGAGATGACCAGACTGTGAATGCGACTACAGGAAATAACCAGACTGCGAATTCGACTACAGGAGATAACCAGAGACTGCGAATGCAACTACAGGACTGCGAATGCGACTATAGGAGATGACCAGACTGTGAATGCGACTAAAGGAAGTAACCAGAGACTGTGAATGCGACTATAGGAAATAATCAGAGACTGGGGATGCGACTACAGGAAATAACCAGAGACTGCGAATGCGACTACAGGAAATAACCAGACTGCAAATGCGACTACAGGAAGTAACCAGAGACTGCGAATGCGACTACAGGAAGTACCCAGAGACTGCGAATGCGACTACAGGAAGTAACCAGAGACTGCGAATGCGACTACAGGAAGTAACCAGACTGCGAATGCGACTATAGGAGATAACCAGAGACTGCGAATGCAACTACAGGACTGCGAATGCGACTATAGGAGATGACCAGACTGTGAATGCAACTACAGGAAATAACCAGACTGCGAACTCGACTACAGGAGATAACCAGAGACTGCGAATGCAACTACAGGACTGCGAATGCGACTATAGGAGATGACCAGACTGTGAATGCGACTAAAGGAAGTAACCAGAGACTGCGAATGCGACTACAGGAAATAACCAGACTGCGAATGCGACTACAGGAGATAACCAGAGACTGCGAATGCGACTACAGGAGATAACCAGACTGCGAATGCGACTACAGGAAATAACCAGAGACTGCGAAAGCGACTACAGGAAATAACCAGACTGCGAATGCGACTACAGGAACTAACCAGAGACTGCGAATGCGACTACAGGAAATAACCAGACTGCGAATGCGACTACAGGAAATAACCAGACTGCGAATGCGACTACAGGAAATAACCAGAGACTGCGAATGCGACTACAGGAAGTAACCAGACTGCGAATGCGACTACAGGAAATAACCAGAGACTGCGAATGCGACTACAGGAAATAACCAGACTGCGAATGCGACTATAGGAAATAATCAGAGACTGGGGATGCGACTACAGGAAATAACCAGACTGCGAATGCGACTACAGGAAGTACCCAGAGACTGCGAATGCGACTACAGGAAGTAACCAGAGACTGCGAATGCGACTACAGGAAGTAACCAGACTGCGAATGCGACTACAGGAAGTAACCAGACTGCGAATGCGACCACAGGAAGTAACCAGACTGCGAATGCGACTACAGGAAGTAACCAGAGACTGCGAATGCGACTACAGGAAGTAACCAGAGACTGCGAATGCGACTACAGGAAGTAACCAGACTGCGAATGCGACTATAGGAGATAACCAGAGACTGCGAATGCGACTACAGGAAGTAACCAGACTGCGAATGCGACTATAGGAGATAACCAGAGACTGCGAATGCGACTACAGGAAGTAACCAGACTGCGAATGCGACTACAGGAAATAACCAGAGACTGCGAATGCGACTACAGGAAATAATCAGAGACTGGGGATGCGACTACAGGAAATAACCAGAGACTGCGAATGCGACTACAGGAAGTAACCAGACTGCAAATGCGACTACAGGAAATAACCAGAGACTGCGAATGCGACTACAGGAAATAACCAGAGACTGGGGATGCAACTATAGGAAATAACCAGGTAACCAGTTTTAAATTTTAAACTTTCAGCAATGCACAGCTTTACAGGGGGGGTAAACAACATTTCCAGGGATGGTTTAGCAAAAAAAAGGGGTCTACAGTCCAGGTATATACGGTAGGCAGAAGGACCTACCTGACCAGTCGGGCTCACCTCCCGCTCTGAGGTCCGGGGGCGGGGCTTTCGGCTGCGACTACAGGAAGTAACCAGACTGCGAATGCGACTATAGGAGATAACCAGAGACTGCGAATGCAACTACAGGACTGCGAATGCGACTATAGGAGATGACCAGACTGTGAATGCAACTACAGGAAATAACCAGACTGCGAACTCGACTACAGGAGATAACCAGAGACTGCGAATGCAACTACAGGACTGCGAATGCGACTATAGGAGATGACCAGACTGTGAATGCGACTAAAGGAAGTAACCAGAGACTGCGAATGCGACTACAGGAAATAACCAGACTGCGAATGCGACTACAGGAGATAACCAGAGACTGCGAATGCGACTACAGGAGATAACCAGACTGCGAATGCGACTACAGGAAATAACCAGAGACTGCGAAAGCGACTACAGGAAATAACCAGACTGCGAATGCGACTACAGGAACTAACCAGAGACTGCGAATGCGACTACAGGAAATAACCAGACTGCGAATGCGACTACAGGAAATAACCAGACTGCGAATGCGACTACAGGAAATAACCAGAGACTGCGAATGCGACTACAGGAAGTAACCAGACTGCGAATGCGACTACAGGAAATAACCAGAGACTGCGAATGCGACTACAGGAAATAACCAGACTGCGAATGCGACTATAGGAAATAATCAGAGACTGGGGATGCGACTACAGGAAATAACCAGACTGCGAATGCGACTACAGGAAGTACCCAGAGACTGCGAATGCGACTACAGGAAGTAACCAGAGACTGCGAATGCGACTACAGGAAGTAACCAGACTGCGAATGCGACTACAGGAAGTAACCAGACTGCGAATGCGGCCACAGGAAGTAACCAGACTGCGAATGCGACTACAGGAAGTAACCAGAGACTGCGAATGCGACTACAGGAAGTAACCAGAGACTGCGAATGCGACTACAGGAAGTAACCAGACTGCGAATGCGACTATAGGAGATAACCAGAGACTGCGAATGCGACTACAGGAAGTAACCAGACTGCGAATGCGACTATAGGAGATAACCAGAGACTGCGAATGCGACTACAGGAAGTAACCAGACTGCGAATGCGACTACAGGAAATAACCAGAGACTGCGAATGCGACTACAGGAAATAATCAGAGACTGGGGATGCGACTACAGGAAATAACCAGAGACTGCGAATGCGACTACAGGAAGTAACCAGACTGCAAATGCGACTACAGGAAATAACCAGAGACTGCGAATGCGACTACAGGAAATAACCAGAGACTGGGGATGCAACTATAGGAAATAACCAGGTAACCAGTTTTAAATTTTAAACTTTCAGCAATGCACAGCTTTACAGGGGGGGTAAACAACATTTCCAGGGATGGTTTAGCAAAAAAAAGGGGTCTACAGTCCAGGTATATACGGTAGGCAGAAGGACCTACCTGACCAGTCGGGCTCACCTCCCGCTCTGAGGTCCGGGGGCGGGGCTTTCGGCGGTAGGGGGCGGGGCTTTCGGTGATAGGGGGCGGAGCTTTCTGCGGTAGGGGGCGGAGCTTTCGATGTTAAGGGGGCGGGCTTTTTGTGGTCCAGAGCGGAGCTCTCAAAAGTGCAGGAGAGACGCTCTAATTAGATACAGACTCAGACTACATGGGGAGGGGCGTGGCAGGGCAGGGTCAGAGCGTCAGTGGAGCTCCCTGTCCCGCCCCTCCCTGCTGACAGAGCCTCTCTCAGCCTAAGCCGAGCCCTGCTCGGCAGCGGCGCTGGGAGCAGTAATAATCCAGGACAGGAGGACGGGTTTTTCGTGCGGTGCGGCGGGTGGCTTTTTTCTGCTGCTGACTGAGCCACTCATGGGGCCCCTCCTGACGGCGGGCCCTCGGTCGGCGACCGAGTGACCGAATGGTCAGTCCGCCCCTGGGTGTAAGTATATTGATTAAAAAAAGGGTGTCGTTTACCTGCAGGAGTGCGCGGATCGACACGCTGGGCTGCTATATTTTTTTACATTGCTTATTAGATGGGAGAGAATTGGTTATAGCAAATATATATATTCCCCCTCCTAGCAAGTTGGAAATCCTATACTATCTACTAGAATACATGGAGAACAAGGCAGGGATCCCATTGATTCTGATAGGCGATTTTAACACTGTCCTTGATAGTCGGCAGGATAGACTCTCATCGTGCACCCGGATAGGGAGAGTAACAACGGGGAGGCTTAAGCAGTTTTTAGAAGAAGTGGGGTGGTGCGACTTATGGAGAATTCGCAATCCAAACGCTAGACAGTATTCTTGCTACTCAGGGACGCACTGCACACTATCTCGAATAGACCTAGCCATAGGTAATAAGGAAGCGCTCCCTATAGTACATAAAATAGACTACGGCCCAAGGGGATTATCAGACCACTCACCCTTAAAACTGCTGTTGTGCACCGGGGACAGACAGATATATAGGCCTTGGTCAGTAAACCCAGTATGGCTAGAGGTAATTGGGAATCAGGAAGAAATCTCTACCAGCTTAAAGGAGTTCATTTTGAGCAACTTGGGCACGGCGGCAGGGGGGGTGGTTTGGGACGCACTAAAGGCCTTTCTTAGAGGGCTCCTAATCCAGCAAATAGCGAGGGCAAAGCGAAAAACAAAAACACAGGAAGACAGCATCAGAAAGGAGGTTATAGACCTGGAAGGGCAGTATGTTTTGCGCCCCACTATAGAGCTAAGGGAGGTATGGGTTAAGAAGCAGCAGGAATATAAAGCGGTAACAATGAGAAAGGCTGAAAACAAAAGGCTTTTTCAGAGGCGGAGATTTTTTGAGGAGGGGGAAAGAGTGGGGCGCACGCTCGCTGTAGTGGCTAGCACCAACTCCCCGTCCTCAACAATCTCTGCGATCAGATCCCCAAAGGGGGAAATAGTAACGGACCCTGGGAAGATAAGGGAGATATTCTTTGACTTCTATAGCTCCCTGTAGAAAACGAAACAGCTTGCAAGTAATGGCGCGCTAGATAGACTAATGGAGGGAATTACATTACCAACTCTAACCACAACAGACAAGATGAACTTAGAGGCCCCTATAACCCTAGAGGAACTTAGAAGTGCGGTGGCGGCTATGCGCAATCATAAAACTCCAGGCCCAGACGGACTCCCCCTGGAAATTTACAAATACTATGGGGAGACCTTGGTCCCCACCCTTCTGAGGACATTAGAGGAGGCCTCCCCTCTTCAATGTCAGAGTCTAATATTATATTTATTCAAAAGGAAGGGAAAGACCAACTAGAGGTGGCCTCATATAGGCCAATCTCCCTGCTTTGTTCGGATATCAAAATCCTTGCAAAGGTTTTGGCAACCAGGCTAAGCAAATGCATTGATAAACTGATCCACCCAGACCAGACGGGATTTATTCCCCATAGGTCTACCAGTGTAAATATTAGAAGAGCATATTTGAACCTGCAGACCCCAGTAGTAGACGGGGATCTTAGAGCAGTTGTATCACTGGATATTGCTAAAGCCTTTGACAGCCTGGAATGGGGTTACCTCTGGGAAATAATGGATAAATTTGGGTTTGGCCCGATTTTTGTTAAATGGGTAAAAATCTTGTACAGCCACCCATCAGCCAAGTTAAAGATTAATAATGAGTATACAGACAGTCTGACATTGGAGAGGGGCACAAGGCAGGGGTGTCCGCTGTCCCCCCTCCTGTTTGCCCTGGCGATGGAACCGTTGGCGGAAGTCATGAGGAGGGCATCGGACATACAGGGTTTCAGGAGGAGGGGTAGGGAAGAAAGAATTGCACTTTATGCGGACGATGTCCTGGTATTCCTGGGTGATACGGGCCCATCTTTGGAAGGAATGATGAGATCGGTAGAAAGATTCGGGAAAGTGTCGGGCCTAGTAGTTAACTGGGATAAATCTGCACTGCTACAGATGGACCCAATTAATAGCCCCCCCCCTGACGGCCTCTTTGGGCTAAAAATAACTGATAAAATAAAGTACCTGGGAATAGAATTGGCCAGCGATCCCAACGTTTATATTCGGGATAACTTGGTCCCTCTACTCGCGAAGCTTAAAAAAAAATGCGATATCTGGTGTCGGCTTCCCCTGTCGCTGGCAGGGCGTGCAAACTTGATCAGAATGATCTGGTTACCACAAATCCTTTATATTCTCCACAACTCCCCGGTGTGGATCGGGAGAAAATGGTTTATAAAAATAGACTCCTTATTCAGGGACCTCCTCTGGAAGAAAGGCCAGGCCAGGATTAAACTGCAGGCACTACAGCGCCCTACCTGGGAGGGAGGATTAGCAATTCCCCATCCGTATGGATATTTTTTAGCTGCCCAGCTGCAGCACTTAGGGGGCTGCGAATCCAGGAGCGAACCAAGTGCTAGCAATAAAATAATGCTGGAAGGCAGTCCACACAGATGCCTGGCAGATGCACTCGAGGCCGGCTCTCTCCAGAGAAAATTACCAACATCTAAACTAGTAAGTAAAGTCTGGCAGACAGTTAAGCGGATTATGGGGTACAGGGGCATTACGGAATACTCGCCAATATGGTCTAATGAAACCCTGGGGGAATTAAGGGCCATAGAAAAGCACCCCGTCTGGGAAAATCATGGAATCCATAGATTGACGCAGCTATATACGGATAGCAACCTGAAATCCTTCGTGGATCTCAGAATGGAATTTGGTGTCCCAAGCAACACATTTTATAAATATCTGCAGATAAGGCACGCGCTGAGTACCCAATTTAAGTCTTCCCCTATGGAGCAAAGTAAAACGCCCCTCCTCAACAAAGTTGTTAAAGCAACAAACACTAAGGGACTGATTGGAGCTGTGTACACACAGTTAGTAGACAAAATATTGCCTCAAAGTGCGGCAGCTGGGCCCAGAGTGGGATGGGAGGCGGATGTGGGAAAGCTGTCGGACGCCCAGTGGCAAAAAACACGGAAGCTGGGACAGTTGGTGTCCGTCTCTCCCTCGCAAAAGGCCTCACATCTACTTCTCGTACATAGAGCTTATTATACCCCTAGAAGATTATATAGATTTGGGGGCAGGTCAGATGACAAATGCCCTAGGTGTAGCAGGACAGGGGATCTTATACACATGGTTTGGAGATGTCCAAAATTGGTAAGATACTGGACGGAAGTGGTCAGGACAATCAATCGCAGATTCAAAGTTAAACTGGAGCTAGACCCTAGGGTATGCGTGTTGGGGTTGGTGGGAGATACCACGGGTCATACTAACTCAGTCACAGCCGCAGTTAGATGTTTATACCAGGCTAGAAAGCTGATAGCACAGTCCTGGCTCTCGAGAAAATCTCCAACTATAGAGGATTGGCTTAAAACGGTGGATTCCCTGGTCTGGACAGAGAGGACAGTATATATTAGAAAAGGGAACTATAGAAAATTTATTGGTTTATGGAAACCCTGGCTGCAGGAATTGAATACCCACCAATTACTCTGAACCAATCACCTTTGAATTTCAGCTGATTAGAGGGGCGAATATATAGCTAGTGCCGTAGAAGCCAAAGCGGTGGGACAGATCCCACTGGGGGCTAGACGGATACAACATGTTGCGACTCTTGGAGTCTTTTTCTTTTTTTTTCTTTTCTCCTTTTTTCTTTGCTTCTTTCTTTTTGTGACCCTAAACATATGAGTTGTCTTCAAGATAGGGGAAAGGAAGGGGGCGGCAGGGGGATCAGTAGATAAAGGAGGGCGGGTTAATCAGGGGGATAGAGGGGAAGGGCAAAAAAGGGGATAAAGGTGGCACAACACAAAATATTGACACGTACCTATAAGGGCACACCTAGAAACACTACAGAGCACAAAAGACACGCGAAATACTGGGTTTTAATATACTGTTTGAACTAGGCCTTATTACGGGCAATACATGCACTTTAAATGCACTTTGTTATGTAAATTGTGTAACCTTGTTGTAACCTTGTTATTCTCACTGCTACAAAAGGAAAATAAAAGCAATTTAAAAAAAAAAACATGCTCTACTTCTTCAGTAAATAAAACACAAGAAGAGGCAGACCAGAAGGCAGCTGGCCAGGACACTGGGGGAGATTTACTAAAACGGGTTCACACAGAATATGGTTCAGCTGTGCACGGTAACCAATGAGCTTACAGGCTTTATTGTCAAAGCTTAATTGAACAAGCGGAAATTAGAAGCTGATTGGTTACAATGCACAGCTGCCCCAGATTCTGTGTGTAACAGTTTTAGTAAATCTCCTCCTCTGATACACACAGCAGGCGGGAAGAAAGGTCTACATAGACAGTGATCATTGGCTGAGGGTACAGACAGCAGACAGGGTAACATGGACAGGAGTTAAGCCAAGATCACACCAGAAGATTAGCAGTGATATGCCATAGTCAGGAGGTATCTGAGGTGAAAGTGGGAATCCGTAGAGAGAAGCCATGCTCAGGAACCAGCAAAGGTCAAAAGCAGGAAGGAGGAGAGAAGACAAGTCCAAAGGAGGGCCAGGTCAGTTCAAGGCAACAGCTGAAGACCATCCAAGAACTTGCTGGCTCAGTTAAAGGGACACTAAACTTTGGTTTAAAAAAAAAAAGATATATATATCAGTATGTATTCTTTACTCAAAAAAGTACCTTCTATTGCTCTCAGGCTCATGCAAACCTCCAGATTCCTTATTTTTTCTGCTGTGATCAACATTCCTGTTAGAGGGTGGCAATGTTTGTTCTCTATGGTCGCAATGTATGTAGGAACATAGCCACCCTCTCTTGCTTGCTTCTGAGATATACTATGGACTAGGAGAAAATGTTCATGAGTTCATGGATAACTTTATAAGGAGGCAAAATAACACAGTAGGAAATAATTTAATCCAAAATAGATTACAGAGCCAATATGTAGTGGTTGGGTAAAGGTTATTTTTGGAAAATAAAGATATTGTTTAGATTCACTTTAAGTATGGTTGCCTGTGTGCCTCCATGCGCATATGTCCACACACAGTGTGGCCACATGAATTCGCATCTTCTCGAAAACATGCATTAACATGCAACCAGCTTGATATGTCCTTTGTTCTATGCATTGGCTTCTTCTGAAGCCATCCCTATCTCATTTAATAGGTAAAGCCGTCTATTGCCAACCAATCAGCAAATCCAATCTCCCTTCATCTGATCATTTCCATAGTGGCAAGAGCCTTCTCTACTGTCAAAGGTTAGAAACAGAACTACCAATTGGCTGGCTCTGCCTTGATGTGACCCTTTTAAAGCATCCATATGCTTTACCAAACTGGTGGTGCTCAAGGTCAGCGCTGCCATTTGGTAGGTATTGTACAGCGTTGCCTATTAGATTAGTTTAGATTGGTAATGTTTAGAGAAAGGCTTAGGTCTGCTTAAACCACATTTTGTTTAAAAGGAGCACTTCACAGGAGTCTTCAACAAGGAACAACAATATAAAATAAACATCCGCCCAGATAGTATCACATCCCGCACACCATGTCTCAATCCATAGCTACTAATACTTTGGCTGGCACCAATACACTATTAGAAGACTTTGCCTAATCATGTAAAGCACACTATTAGAAGACTTTGCCTAATCATGTAAAGCAATGTTTCAATATTTACCAGAGTCACTTCCATTATAAAACTGCTACTTTGTCACCAAAGAAACTGACATGTCTGAGCCTTTAAATCCAATGTACATAAGTAGATTAAGTGTGTTTACACTTGACATGGAAACTGAAAGAGTCCGATAGACACAATGGTGCTGAAGCATTGAATGTAACACATTTCCTAAGCAATATATGGACTGTGAGAATACCATGTTGTCAAACTACATAAAATATAATTATAAAATACACCACATGAAGCTAAAAGTAAAGAATCTATTTATAAAGAGGAAAGGGGTTATTTGTCTTTGCTTGATTGTTTATTTATCATTTATTTGCTGGGCCACCATTTACTTGATATAGCATTACTTTACATGGGTTGCAGAAGCAAATGTACTATGCTTGCATGAAAAAATGGCGTGTTGCTCCTGAGTTGCCTCTGTTTGCATTCACTTTCACTTTGCATTCACTTTGACTTGTATGGGGAAAACAAGAACATACAACAGAATGCAAAGGCATTATATAACATGCAGCAAAACAAGGCTTGGCCAAGACAGCATCTAATGCAAATAAAACACTTTTCAGCAAAATTCGTATTGATCTGTCCCACCTATATGTGTTGTATTAAACTGTATTGGGTTACTACTATTGCTTTGATGTATGCTGACATCTACTGATGGTTTAGAGCCACTACAACGTGTTTACTTATGTGATTTGGTATTCCCCTCTGCCCCCCCCCCCCCCCCCCCCCCCGTTTAGTGCTAGTTAAATCAGTCCTATCTGGACCCTACCAGTTTCCTCCATGTTCCCTCAGTTAGTGTTTGTACTTCGAATGGGCTTAGGAGAGCCATTGTCTTCTTACACATCACAAGGCTAAAAAAAATCCCATAAAAGACAAAAAATATCACGCTACCACGATAAAACCCCCCAAAGAAGCAGCAGTTCAACTGCATGATATACACAAAGAAACACAAAAAACAAGGAAAGTACTGTGCTATACCATGATGAATATGTGAGTGCATAAAAATCAATTAGTGCATATCAAAGTTCATGGAATAAGAAATCCAGGAAATCGTTTGAGAAGGTACCAACAACCAAGGAGTAAGAACTATACCGTAACATATAGATTATGAAATCATAAGTGCATAAAATCAATTAATGCGTATTAAAGTTCATATAGTGTAAAATCCAAGAAATCTTCTATGAAAATAAGGAAAGTCCCAAAGAAAATTCCCTCGATAGTTCTCAGTGAAAGCTGGCGTGAGAAAATTGAGATAAAAACCGCTCACAGTGATTCTCCACCACATTAAATACACGCTTACCAAAAATCAAGCAAATCAAGCTTGTATGCGGACCCAGATCCAAGTGTCCGGCTAATTATGAGGCTTCTCTGTGTGCAGCGTGACTGCGGAAGTGCGATGGATGGTACACCAACCTGAACTCAAAGGCATGAGGACAAAAGAAAGGTGGCCATAGCGTAAATCCGGTAGAAACGATTTATTAGAAAAGGTAAAACACTTACAGAAAATTAAGTTTAACCACCTCAATACTAGGCACTTTCGCCCCCTTCCTTCCCAGACCAATTTTCAGCTTTCAGCGCTCTCGCACTTTTAATGACAATTACTCGGTCATGCTACACTGTACCCAAATAAAATTTTTATCATTTTGTTCGCACAAATAGAGCTTTCTTTTGGTGGTATTTATTCACGACTCCATTTTTTTTTTTTTTTGCGATATAAGCGCAAAAATAGTGGAAATTTGGAAAAAAAACAATATTTTCTTTTTTCTGTTTTAAAAGAAATCCAGTAAAATCGAATTTTGTCATAAATTTAAGCCAAAATGTATTCTGCTACATGTTTTTGATAAAAAAAATCCTGTTAAGTGTATAATAATTGGTTTGTGTGATCACGGACATATGTACGCAAATGATCATGTACAGATGTGTGCAGGTGATCACGTACATATGTGTGCAGATTACCATTGGGACATGTGATTTTAGTGTGACATATGTGGGGGACAGCTTTTTTTATTATTTGGGGACATGTGTTTTGGGGACATGTGTGTTTTACATTATGTGGGGACATGTGTGTGTGTTTTACATTATGTGGGGACATGTGTGTGTTTTACATGTATGTATTTACATGTGTGTTGACACTAGGTTGGTGATCAGTGAGTAAAAAGCTGTAAAAAACAGCTCATACTCACTGATCATCAGCCGGCTGCAGCGATCCCCTCTCCTCTCCTCCTCAGCGACAACTTCCGTGTGAGGAGAGGAGAGCTGATCGCCTAGCAACCGGCTGTGTTTACATCACATGACGGCTGTGATTGGACACGGCCGTCATGTGATCAGGAGGGCCAATCACAGAGCCCTCCTGCCGATCCGAGATGCGCCGTGTCCGGGGGACACGAGCGCATCGGGATCGCGCCGCTGCGCGGGCACGCGCGCGCGCGATCCCGCTCCTTCTGAGGGACGTTCCTGAACGTCCACTCAGAAGGAGAGAGCGCCCACCCGGCCGTTTATGTACATTGGCCGGGTGGGAAGTAGTTAAAAGAGCAGTTCGCCGGCCGGCATAGTGAGCGCCCGTTCTCAGCAAGATCGCGATGACGTCAGAGCGTCAACCTCCCGACGTACGTTTCGTCTATAACTGACGTTGTCTGGGGAACGGGCGACGCTCTGACTCATCGCAATAAATAGGTAAGTATAACTATGCCTCGTTGTGATCTCTCAGCGGCGGGAAGACAAACGGCCAATCCCCTGAGCGGATTAAAGCCAGAAAACACCCAAACAGGTATTGAAAGATTCTCTTAAAACCTATATGACATAATAAAATAATAATAAAAAGGACTAGAGCAAAAATATATTATATAAAAACATAAGATATTGAGTGCATCAAAGGTTACCCTATTGATATCAAGCCGGTGAATCCAAACCCGCACCAGCACATATCTGTATGGGCATAGAGTGTATATTAGATGTCACTATGCCATCTTGAGGAAATAAGAAAAACTACCACTAATAGGATTACTCAATGGTGACTGTATGTACCAAATAAAGAACCTAAAAAATAGTGTGTATACTCCAAAGAGTAACAATCTCATATAGTACATAAAAATACAGTAATATGGACCCTTGATACGAGGGTCGTTTGGATTAGGTGGCAAACAAAAAAGCTAAAAACCAAAAAAATATATAAATATCATAAGATAATGTCAGATAATGCCACTGAGATGTCACACCAAGTTCACATCAACACACAAAATGGCAATATTAAGCATTATCAAAAATGCGTTCAGATCTATCTCTACATTCAACCCGAACGGTGTATAGCACAATTCTATCTATCCATGCCATTTCTAGTCGCGAAATACCTTGCACCAAGGATCCACCCCTCCAATGGCAGGTATACTTGTCTATCCCTAGAAAAATGATTTTATCTGGGTTTTTGTTATGGACTTCTAAATAATGCCTAGACACAGGATGTTTGGGGAAACCATTGAGGATTTTAGTCACATGCTCATTGAGTGTGACCCTGAGGGGGCGCTTGGTCCTGCCCACATACTGCAGCCCACAAGGGCATTGGAGCAGGTAAACCACCCCCTCAGTAGAGCATGTGATGAAAGGCCTAATCATGAACTTCACTTGAGTACTAGAAGACCTAAAAGTATGGGTTCTCCTATGTGCACATCCATTTAATGAACATACCCCACATCTCCTGCATTGGTAGAATCCCGTAAGGTTATAAAAAAAAACCCTCTTAATGACAGGGGGGTCAATGATGTTGGTGGCAATAGTACCCCTGAGGGAGGGTGCCCCTCTATAAACCACCTGCCGTTTAGCAGGGAGAATGGTATTGAGGGCGAAATCATTGGTAAGTATATGCCAATGCTTTTTAATCATTTGACCCACTGTCCTATGCTGGATGGAATAAGTCGTTATAAATGGAATAGAAGGCACCCTATTATCCTCCTTGAGAAGATCATTCCTATTGATTGATAATACCTCTTTAAGAGTTTTTTTAAGAAGTATGTCGGAATAGCCCTTCTCCAAAAACTGTTTAGTCAGAACATCCGCCTGCAGGAGAAACTCGCTGCTGTCCGAGCAGTTACGCCTCAGGCGAATGTACTGACTTTTAGGCACCGACCTAATCAAAGCCTCATGGTGACAGCTATTGGTAGGGATAGATGAGTTACGATCGGTGCTCTTGAAATAGGTGGCAGTGGTGAACTGACCATTCCTCACTCTAATGGTCAGATCTAAGAAGTTGATTTCATGATGGCTGGCTTCATAGTTGAGAAAAATACCCCTGGTGTTGATATTAAGTTCCCCAAGGAAACAGTCCAAGTCAGCCCTATCTCCATCCCATAGGAGGAGGATGTCGTCTATGTACCTAGCCCTCAGAACCACCTGGGGTCTCTGTTGGGCATAGACGACATCCTCCTCCCAAAGAGCCATAAAGAGGTTCGCCAAGCTAGGGGCGTATTTAGCCCCCATGGCGACCCCTCTGTCCTGCTTGTAAAACTGGCTCCCAAACCAAAAATAACTGCGAGATGCGGCAAAATGAAGCAACTCTAGGATGAAAGAAATTTGCTCATCTAATAGGCTAGAATTGCACCTCAGAAAATGTTTGACAGCAAAAAGACCTAGACTATGTGGTATGACAGTGTAGAGGGACGTAACGTCAGCTGTCACCATCCATAATCCCGGCCTAGGGGTATGCTCAGCCAATAGATTGATCACATGGTGTGAATCTTTTATATAGGAAGGCATTTTCACGACTAATGGTTGAAGATAAAAGTCAATATACCTGCCCACCCGGGACGTGACATAATCGATGCCACTCACAATAGGACGTCCCGGGGGGGCAGGTAGGGTGCTTGTGGATCTTTGGTAAATAATAAATCACCGGTGTCCGCGGTGCCCATGGTACTAGATGTAACTTCTCCTTCTTATTGAGAATTCCCAATTCAAAACCCTTTTGGACAAGGACTTCTAATTCCTTTTTAAATCTGACCTTGGGATCAGACCGAAGAGGGGTGTATGTATTCACATCACTCAATATTCTATGCATTTCAGCGAGATAGTCATTTTTATTAAGGATTATGATCCCACCACCCTTGTCGGCAGGTCTGATCACTAAATCCTTCTTTTCACACAGGGAGTCCAGACTAGCCACAAACTCCCTATCGGTTCTCACCTTATTGACAGGCAATTGATCCAAATCCCTGAGTACCACATCCCTGAAGACTTTCAGGGAAGGAGCTAAAGCACCAGGGGGGTTGAAAAGGGAAGCATTAGCAAGCCCTGAATGCCTAAAATCATTGGACAAAATCTGATTACCCTGAGTGGGATTAGAGGCCATGTAACGCTTAATGTTAAGTTTCCGTAAGAATTTATGTATATCCATGTAGGTCTGAAATTTATTCAGCCTACGTGGAGAGGCGAATTTTAAACCCTTACTCAACACAAGCTTCTCAGAGTCAATCAAAACGACAGTGCTCAGATTGAATATCCCATCATCAGTTATGATTTCTTTTCTTTAGCTCGTAACCTTCTCCCTCCTCTAGACCCTCTTTTTGGTCTATTGGCCTTTTTGTGCCCTGAGTAGGTTTGTGAAAACCCCAATGCTGAGTCTGACTGGAAGGACCAGGGCTAGCAAAGTCCTCATCAATACCAGGCTTAGAGTACTGCAGTGGATTAGGCATAACAGCCCCCTTTATATGATTAGGGTTCTCATTGGGACCTTCCAGATCTCGTAATGGATAAAAGTTGTTGTATGTGCTCACATTGTAGTCAGCCTCATCTCTCCTATTATGTATTCCATTGGTGTCAAAATGGTGAAATTTGGTTTCATACTTATCTGGGTAGTCAGACCTGGGCCCATATTGGGTGTCATACCCATAATGGGAACTAGTCCCATATCCGGGATCTTGAGGGAATGGAAAAGCCCCACCATGATTATAAAAATAATTCTGTCGTTCTTGGAAGGCATGGGGGGAGGGTGACTCTGACTGTTCACCAAGTACCGCCGTGGAGGTAAGGGTATGTGGTTGGGAGGCACTCCACCCCTACCTCCTGCCCCTTGTCTGAAGGGGGATTGATGTAATCCTTGCTTCCCTCTTCGAGAGGGTCCAGGGTAACCCCCGGAAGGTCGCATGGGGTTGGATATGTTCTTCAGCTGAGGGGGGACTGAATCTTAATTCGCCGAGGCCCCAACCTCCATGGCACCCCCCCCCCCCCCTTGGTAGTCTAACAAATCCCTATTATACTTCTTTTTCTTTTTGATTTTTTGCTCTTTGTCCTCTTTCTCTAAAATCTTTAGAAGTGAAGATGATTTATCTTGGTACTCAGCACCTTCTTTCAAAGGACTTTTAAAAGGAGGTTTATCTTTGATAACCTTAATTTCCTCGTCTAACCGAGCAAGCTTAGTGTTTTTCCTTTCAACGAGGAATTTGGAATTTGAGGAAATCAATCCCTGCTGTATTGAAATACGCAAACCAGTCCTCAAGTTGAATATCCCCTTTCTGGGGACTAACCTCCCACCTGAGACTGCAAGGGACCATCCTATTCTTGATATAGGTCTCTAAATAAGCAATGTCCCACTGGGTATGGAGTTCGGAGATGGTCAGGTTTTTAAGCCTCATAAAAAGGACACTTAAATCTCCCTCATCTCCTTTGTATGTTTCAAACACCCCCTCAATGTTAACCACCCTGGTGGCTCTGTATTCGAAAATATCTATTTTATTTTGTGCAAACTACTATAGAAAGTGATTATAACCAAGTATAAATAGAACCCAAATGTGAAATAAAAAATGAATGGGAAATCCCATACAGGGATGGCACATGAAAAAAGAGGAAGCTGCAGTAAAGATATAAAAAATGAACATAAAAAACAAAAAATACAGCGCTACCACGAAAAAACCCACCAAAGAAGCAGCAGTTCAACTGCGTGATATACACAAAGAAACACAAAAAACAAGGAAAGAACTGCGCTATACCATGATGAATATGTGAGTGCATAAAAATCAATTAGTGCATATCAAAGTTCATGGAATAAGAAATCCAGGAAATCTTTTGAGAAGGTACCAACAACCAAGGAGTAAGAACTATACCCTAACATATAGATTATGAAATCATAAGTGCATAAAATCAATTAATGCGTATTAAAGTTCATATAGTGTAAAATCCAAGAAATCTTCTATGAAAATAAGGAAGGTCCCAAAGGAAATTCCCTCGATAGTTCTCAAAAAAAATCCCATGTACTGCAAGTATCTGTAGTAAGATTTAATTGGATTCAACTTCTGTGTCTTATTGAAGAGTTAAAGTGATTGTTATCCCAACACTTAATATTCCTGATATGTGGCCACTGTACCATGTACTTGTATGAGAAAGTATCCTTTTTCTCTTTGTAATGCTTCCTTTATGTAAAATCCCTGGAGTTTCAGCTAATCCCCTTGCTTTCCTATTAAAAACTGACAACACTAAGCAGCAGAGCACACCATGGTCAGTTCTCTAGCTGTGCTGGCAACCCATTGTACTCTCCTCCAATGATCAGACTTGTCCTGACATGCCCCCCTGCACAGCCATTCACTGGGAAGCTTAGTGTGCTGCAGCTTATCCTCCCCCAGCTCTTATGCAGCTGAGAACAGAGGGAATGTTATCACTTATAAGAAAGGGAAAAGGGTATTTACAGTATCATTTTTACATATATATATATATATATATATATATATATATATATATATATATATATATATATATATATATGTGTGTGTATATATATATGTGTATATATATATGTGTATATATATATATACATATATATATATATATATATATATATATATATATATATATATATATATATATATATATATATATATACGCACATCTTTTGCTTTTCATTTCTATTCTTAACTGAATAGGTTGTTTCACAAGGTGATCATTTACAATCACTTTAAGTTGCCTGTGGATGGTACCAAGTCAGCAAGTGCCCAAACCGTCCAGACAGACTGGGTCTAAGGAGGTATATTAATGCATAAAGCAGCATTTGAAACAAAACTAATATTTCATACAAGATCTTTACAAGCTGCTTAACAAGTTCAGGTCAGAAGCAAGCAAAAGAAAAAGCCCATGTATACACAACCATAAAGAGAGCCATGGCTGCTTGTATCCGACTGCATTCACCAATTTAAGTTAAATGTAGATAACCTTTAAGAAAAAAAAATATCACAAAATAAAAAAACATCTTGTTTTGCTAATACGAAAGCAGCTCGACATTTTAAACTGAACATTTTTTACATTTTTGAAAGCATGATGCAGTACTGGCTTCTTCCTCTAGGTGGCACTGGCACTGCATACACTTACAGAATTACAAAGTGATTTTTTGTTCTCTGTTTTAGTGTATAATTACATAATTGCTGTAAAGGATCTAAATTACAGAAAAAGGCATAAACATTTGAAAATCACAACAGCACACTAATGGATACTGCATGAAATCACACTTGGGCACTGGACATCCAGTACAGACTCTCAACTTGCTCTCAGAAAGGGCCAACACATTAATGCGAGATGCAATAGGTATAATAGATGTTTGTCCTTCTGCAGAGCCCATTTGTATTGCGGTAATATGTAATAAGGATAGGACATTTATTAACCTCTTCAGTGGCAGAGGTGACAGTGGTTCAAGGCTTCTTAACTGAGCTTGAATAGAATTGTTTACTGAGCTCTCTCACTGCAGATGAAGTCTGTGTGAAAGAGGGAGTTTATGGAAGACAAACTCATTCTATGCACAACAGCAAATAAATCTACAGCAGATATTTAATTCTATGACACCTAACTAGAAACCAAATCCAAGGCTTGGCCACCTTTTACTGCTTGACCCAACTCATCATGACCCAGGCAGTCCGAAGACTATGGGGTGGATTTACTAAAGGCAAAGAGTCTGTGCACTTTGCAAAGTACAGTTGCTCCAGAGCTTAGTAAATGAGCACACGGTCTGTTGACTTCCATCATCCAATCATGTGCAAGCAAAATGCTGTCTTTTAAATCTTCCTTGCATGTGATTGGGTATTCTTTGCAAAGAGAACCTTTACCTCATTTACTAAGCTCTGGAGCAACTGAACTTTGCAAAGTGCACAGTCTATTTGCTTTTAGTAAATCAACCCCTATGTCTTAAAACAGATCTTCACTGCATCTCAGCACCACAAACCAAAAACCCTATTTAATTCATTTTTGTTATTCAAAGCAAACAGGTCAGAAAAGTAAAAGAAAACTCAAAAATAATGATTTGCGTTTAATAAACATTGCCTTGTCTTTTAATGGAAACCCTTTCATAGGTGAAACATGAAGGCTACCATTGCTGAAAATGCTAGTTGCCAGGCTTTACTGCTCTTACTTCGGTACTTTGAGTCAGTAATCCAGAACAAGTCTGCAAGGGTGTCTGACTTTTCTCTGACTTTCCAAAACTTATTTTGTCTTAGTGACACGCATGGGGGGGATGTAAACTATTACAGATGTGGAATGTCACTTGCCACGCTGCCTGCCACCAGATGTGGATTGTCACTTGTCACATCACCTGCCACGTTGCCCGTCACCAAATGCGGATTGTCACTTGCCACGCTGCCTGCCACCTGATGCGGAGATGTCACTTGCCATGCTGCCTGCCACCAGATGTGGATTGTCACTTGCCACGTGACCTGCTACATTGCCTGTCACCAGATGTGGAATGTCACTTGCCACATTGCCTGCCGCCAGATGTGGATTGTCACTTGCCACGCTGCCTGCCACATTGCCTGTCAACAGATGCAGAATGTCACTTGCCATGCTGCCTGCCAACACTGAGTTGGTGGCAGCACTGGTCCATTGTGGATTATACAATGGGGCGTAAACTCATGCGCAAGACCACAATATGAATGGAAATGTAAAGAAGCTACCACTTTGCCCGTCACCAGATGTGGATTGTCATTTGCCAAGCTGCCTGCCACCAGATGCGGAGATGTAACTTGCCACGCTGCCTGCCACCCGATGTGGATTGTCACTTGCAACATCACCTGCCACATTGCCTGTCACCAGATGTGGAATGTCACTTGCCATGCCACCTGCCACGTTGCCTGTCACCAGTTGTGGAATGTCACTTGCCACGCCACCTGCCATGTTGTCTGTCACCAGATGCGGAATGTCACTTGCCACGTCACCTGCCATACTGCCTGCCACAAGATGTGGATTGCCATTTGCCATGTTACCTGTCTCCAGATGTGGAATGTCATTTGCCACACCACCTGCCATGTTGCCTGTCACCAGATGCGGAATGTCACTTGCCACGCTGCCTGCCATCACTGAGTTGGTGGCAGCACTGGTCCATTTAGCACAGAGGCAGGCCCCTGTGCAGTGGTGGGTTCCGAATGAAGGCAGAAGAGCGATGATGTGGGGCGGGCAGTGAGAGATGATGTCATCTCTCTGCTCCCCACCACACCTCTGACACTGAGGCTGACAGAACACCGGCTGTGAGGGTGGAAGAGCGGTGATGCGGGGGTGGAGAGAGGTGATGTCATCTATGCTTGCCCGCCTGCCCGCTCGCTTCTTCCATTCATCCAGCTCTTTCATGCCGCCCACCCAGTTGTCTCATGCCGGCCACCCACAACCGCGGCCCAGCTGCAGAAAGGTCATAGTCCGGTAGTGGGCCATGGCCCGGGGGTTGACGACCCCTGAATTACAGCAAAGACATTTTTTTGCATGTTAACATGCACTATTGTAGGCCCCATTCACACGGCCGTACCGATCTGTACATTTATGCAGAATGCACAGGCCATCTTCAACTGAGCAGGATGAACAGCTGTGTGCAGGCAGCTAACCCTTCACACAGGCGTATGGATCGGTATGCCCATGTGAATGAGGCCTTAGCAGCCCATTCAAAATGAATGGGCAAACAGGCACCTCTGTAGCCCAAAATCAAACCTGCACTTGCCAGTGTACCGCATTGCAAGGTAGGCTAGTACATTGTCACCTATTGCACTGCAGTGCAGCACACCTCTGTCATCAAGGTGTACTGGGGTGCCACTCAGAATGTACAATGCTGCATTTCAGTACCACTCATTGCAGTAACATGTATGGAAACATACACTTTCCCACAACACAATAAAATGAATGGGGTCTTAAAGCCATTGGATCAGTATAACAGCCAGGCAACTAGCATTTTTAGATAAAGGTCAACAAGGCAGTAATCGTAATTTTCTTAGGTAAAAAGCAGAAAGTGTTTGATTCTCTGTCAGGTTTTTATCATGGTTTTGTGTCCCCTTTGGAGATTTTCCCTTCCTTTCTGTCTTGGTGACCTCCTGGACTTTAAAGTGTTACTAAACCCAGGACCCTGCATTCACTATATCTGGTCTCCCACAGTACACAGAACATTGAAATGCAATTATTTGAGGCTCCATTCACACTTAGGCGATTTGAATCGTTGGTGGAAAAGAAGTTCCGGAACTTCTTTTGGGCAACACGTGTCCCAGGATTTTGTTTGCCTGATTTTGCTGCGATTTGTCGTGCGATTGGAGTGCCATTAAGAAGTAATGGCATCACAAACGTGTCTTGCGTTTTGCCGTGATTCAAATTGCCTAGGTGTGAATGGTGCCTTAGTAAAGATAAACTGCTAAATACCTTGTATTGTGGGAGGAGTTTTCATTCTTCTCTGACGGTCCTATGAGGCTGTAGGACCCTGACCCTCTATCTGGACAATGCCGATTTGCCCTGTGCTGATCACATGCACCCTCCCGGAAAAAAAACCCCTCTCTAGCAATACACACCAAACTGAGCATGTGCAGAGTGCCCCCAAGGCTCTTTACTATCAACAGATGGATTGGAAACAGTGGAAGAAGGTGATGATTAGAGAAGACAGGATAAAAAAGACTTTTTACACAAAGCGGGGGGATTAACCCCCCCCCCCCCCTTAGGTCCCACAGTGAGTATAACAAGCATGCTTTACTGCATATACAGACTGATTTTACTGTTGTGGGTTTAGTAACACTTTAATCTACCTGTTTCCTCACCCTCGAGTACAAGACTTTGAAGAATCCACAAGGTTCTGATCACAGTAACATTGATTACTCTGGTATAATATATGGAAAATGTACTATAGAGACTATAGCAAAGTTACCCTGAAAGTTTAGTGGAAATCAGTACATTTCAACAAAATATCCCCATGTTGGTCAAATGCATTGTAGTCAATAGTAAAGGTACAATTAAGACTTTGTAGGAAATGCAAGTCCGCTTACACTGTCTACCTTTTTTTCCACGATTTCTCACAAAACACTGACTGTTAGTAGGTGTAAATTGTGCCTGTAAAGAAAAAAGTTAGTGGTTATACTTACCTCAACCTTGTCTTCTGCCCATGGCACCTAGGCAAGGATGATGTCCTTTCATTCTAGGAAGATTCCTGGGGAATGCTGAGCAGCCGAAATCTTCCAAGAAGACATTCTTACAATGGACAAGAGTGTCTTCTCAGAAGATTTCCCCGAATCATCTTGGAAGGATGCGGTGGCATTATGCCCAGTGTTGTGGAAGACGGGAGAGAATTTGTATAAATCAAACTTTTTCCTTGCCAGGTACATCTTACACCTTTTAATAGGAGGCAATCGATCAAGGAGAAGGGGGCCTTGGCAATGTGAGTGGCGTTTGTAATTTACTGCAAGGTCTGCTTTACAGTTCAGTCACACCAAATGTAACTTTGAAATTATGCATCTTCACTTGAATTTGCACAATTTCTAAGCCGCATGTCAATGTGACTTCTGGTGCAACTTGGAAGACATCTGTGTGACTTCATGCACAGATATCTATGTAAGTTGCACCTGAACTTGCAAAGAGTAGTGCAAGAACTACTTTTAAAATCAGTGCGACTCTGGGGTTTCCATTGAAGACAATAGGGTGCCACTTGTCATGTGATTTAAAACTATCAAATCGCATGACAAGTTTGCACCAGTGTGACCGGGGAGCTTAAGGTGTTTTTTGGTTGTTTTAAGGTCTAATGTGCTTTAAATGACTTCTGAGGGGTATGGAAGTTCCGTTTAACTATCCTGGACCCTTTCTTGTGCCAAGAAAAAGGCCCCCATTAGACGTTTACTTTTTTTAACAGGAAAAAAATATAAAACAATAGTACACAAATAATGATCCTATACACAAATAAGAAACAAAAAAACCAAAAATAGTTGACTTAAGGTCTAATGCGCTTTAAATGGTTCCTGAATTCATATAAGAACCTTCCAACCATCCTGGACCACTTTTTGTGCTAAAAAATATCCCTCATTACCCACATTTAAAAAAAAAAAATCGGCAGTTAAAAAAGTAAAACACTGTTTAAAAAAAAAAAGTAAAACAAAAATATAAAGCAAATATACACAAATAATGACTGAATACACAAACACATTGTTTTTCAAACAATATTTTCCTAAGCCACTCTGTAAGAAAAACTAAGAATGAATCTTTAGTCCTGGAGAAGGTTCATTATTTCGTTTATGTAGCAGGAAATGATTAACTAATAATGTTTCTAGAGAAAGGAAGCCTTCTTTTCTTCACCACCCCTAGATGCAGGACTTCTGCACCTTGTGGTAAACGTATGACAAAGACATCCAGCTGATGTAGAAACCTTACAAACAGAGGTGGTCACTGGTTTCCAGACAGGTGGTTAATTGATTGTCTTGGGTCAGACTGTAGCAGGTGCTCAGACAGGGCGATCATCTGATACGTAGCACAAGAAGTGCTTTGAAGTCCTCTCCAGGAACCCACAATTGAGAACATAAGCATGAGTAATTAAAGTTTAAACACTGAATGGAGTTTGCATGTTTTCCCTGTGTTTGTATGGGTTTCCTCCAGGTACCCCAGTTTCCTCCCACACTCCAAAGACATAAATTGGGAAAATTTTCAATGGAAAAGGCTCTCAAGCATATCAGCCATGATGCCCAGAGAGCTGGCCAATAGAATTGCCGAGAGTTGGATATGATTGATCGGATATATACATACAGTACTTAAAATAATTTGTGGCATGTGTTAGGATGATGAATTGAAACGATGAAAACAGACTGTCTGTCTAATATTTCTTTGGCAATTACAAAAATCCTTTTACGCTGTTTTGTACTAAAATTTTTCAATTAAAATCTATTAAAGGGGAAACAGACTGTCCACAGATGTCATGAGCAGATTCTCTGGCTACTTTTTATATTTGATCCACATCCTCCCTTTTAGATTGGACGCTCTCATAAGCAGGGCCCTCTGCACCTTCTTTGTTGCAACTGTACTATATCTCTTTATTTTGTAAAGCAATGTGCAGACTGTTGGCACTGTAAAAATCCAGCAAACTAATAATAATAAGAAGAAGAAGAAGTGTATAGGGCAAAATCATCCATGGGCTCATGCTATAATAGGGGTCACAATGATTCTTGCTCCCCATATTTATCAAATTAATTATACGTTTTAGGCTACATTCTCAAGGCTATAAAAACGGACTGAAGTTTTTCTGTAACAAAAGTCCCTGCAGAAATGCTTTTTGCTTTTAGATCCATTAAATGAATAAAATTGTCTTTTTTTTTTTTTTAATACCAGAATGCATAGTATACATGTACACGTATGTCCTTAGATGCAGATTGTTGGATTTTGTGTCTTATGGATCCAGAACACAATGCATGTGTAGGCATCTATGTGAATGTCTCAATTGAAAACAATGCAGCTGCCTTCAGATTTGTAAATAATCCATTTTTGTTCTTGCATTTTTTTTATAGCCATGTGAATGTAGCCTTAAAGTGTATTTCCACTTTTGCAGTCAAATTTGGAACACCTTGTTACATGTCCTCATTCACATGGCATACACCTCTTTTCTGGACTCATAGGAAGGAAAAATACTACTTAGATCTCCTTGTTTATGAGAGAGCTGGGCAAAGATGCTTGCCATAATTAATATTGGCTGTGCTATGTGGGTAGATCTTCATTATCAATTGTAACTAGATGTGAGCACTGTGGGGGAGATTTACTAAAACTGGAGAGTGCAAAATCTGGTGCAGCTCTGCATAGAAACCAATCAGATTCCAGTGTTTTTTTTTGTCAAAGCTTAATTGAACGAGCTGAAGTTAGAAGCTGATTGGCTATCATGCAGAGCTGCACCACATTTTGCACTCTCCAATTTTAGTAAATCAACCCCTTTCTGTGCTAACAAAGGGTTAAAGGTTTAGGGGCTTTAAACAACTTGCCGACCAGCCACCGCAGTTGTACTGCGGCAGAATTGCACGGCTGGGCGAAAAGACGTTACCTTACTTCGCTTCGCCCTGTGGCCACTAGGGGCACGCACCCGCTGCTCGCCCCTGAAGCTGATGCGAGTGCCCGGCGGTCGCGATGACTGGGCTCCCACGATCGCTCGTGACACGGTGAGGACAGGGATCTCTGTGTGTAAACACAGAGATCCCGGTTATCTGAGGGGAGAAGAGACTGATCGTGTGTTCATACAAAGTATGAACACCGATCTATCTCTTCCCCTCGCAAGTCCCATTCCCCTTCAGTTAGAACACGTAGCAGGGAACACAGTTAACTCCTCGATCGCCCCTAGTGTTAACCTCTTCACTGCCAGTGACATTTTTACAGTAATCAATGCATTTTTATAGCACTGATCGCTGTATAAATGCCAATGGTCCCAAAAATGTGTCAAAATGTGTCCGATGTGTCCGCCATATTGTCGCAGTCCCAATGAAATTTGCAGATCGCTGCCATTACTAGTAAAAAAAAATTAATAATAAAAATGCCATAAAACTATCCCCTATTTTGTAGACGCTATAACTTTTGCGCAAACCAATCAATTTATGCTTATTGCGATTTTTTTTTTACCAAAATTAATGTTGAAGAATACATATCGGCCTAAACTGAGGGAAAAAAATTGTTTTTTTATATATTTTGGGGGATATTTATTATAGCAAAAAGAAAAAAAATATTGAGTTTTTTTCTAAATTGTCACTGTTTTTTTATTTATAGCGCAAAAAGTAAAAACTGCAGAGGTGATCAAATACCACCAAAAGAAAGCTCTATTTGTGAGAAAAAAAGGACGCCAATTTTGTTTGGGTGCAACGTCGCACGACCGCGCAATTGTCAGTTAAGCAATGCAGTGCCAAATTGCAAAAAGTGCTCTGGTCAGGAAGGGGGTAAAATCTTCCGGGGCTGAAGCGGTTAATGAGGACAGACTTGGGATTCAATCTCACATTGTTTAAAAAAAACCCTTGCAATCAGTCATGATACCCACTACTGAAAAACCTCTAATTGCTGTTTTCCTTTCCTTTGACAGAAAGGTAAAAAAAGTTTGACAATTGGCATTTCAGTTTTAGGTGGAGAGTGTGTGCTCACTTGGATGGAGCAATATAAAGATATATTACAATTGAAGATTGTAGCTCATTATGAAATACTTACCTTAGAAAGAGGCGTCGGTATCTTACCTGGTCCACGCCGAGGAAGCTGTCATGTTGCCTCGGCGTGTCTTCCGGGTATCGCGGCTCCAGCGCTGTGAGTGGCTGAGACCGCAATGTCGTCACTCCCGCACATGCGCGCGGGAGATTTCTTCCCGCCTTCAGCCAATAATCCCCTGTGCGCATGCCCGGCTGCAGTCAGTGGCTCATAGCAAGGGGAATATCTCCTAAACCACACAGGTTTAGGAGATGTTTTTTTTACCTACAGGTAAGCCTTATTATAGGCTTACCTGTAGGTAAAAGTTAACAAATAGACTATACAACCACTTTAAATGAAATTTTAGTATAAATGCTATTTGTCACTATTCAGTGGTGGGTGTTAGTTTGTTTCTATTTAAATTGCTACATTTAAGATTTATAATATCACTTTTGCATCAAGGGGACTATCCTTAGCACATTTCAAAGTGTCAGTTGGGGGTTTGTTTTATATAATTGATACTGATTTATCAGCTTTGTCTTCATATCTGTTTCCTGTTCACTCATATGCCTGCATGGATATTATAATTCAGTGGTGCATCTGAACCTGCTATTGGGCCTAATTTACTAATGGATTTTACATGTTGGTTTTGCATGAACAAGTACATTTGCTGTCCACAGAGTCCGGTTTGTGATGTGTGCGGGCTATAGTGAATATGCGGAATTTAAAAACCATGAATTTAGCTAGGCTGTGGTGTGCCTTAAAGAAAAATGCATTTTTTTTCTAATTTTTTTGGGGTCTATATTACTGTTAGTTTGAATGCACATACCAAGTAACAATGAAACCAAATCATCTTTGCATGACTATGATTTTAAAGCATAACTCCACTTTTGTTGAGAAGAAAACATTCCCCTCTGGGTGATCTATGTACATTACAAGGATTTTAACAAACTTTGTTGCAGATTCATACCTTTTGTAGGTATACAAAAGTAAAGTGAAGTGAAGTGAAGGAATCACCGTTTGTTCCTCTGTGCCTCTGTGCTGAGTGAGTCTAATGGGAGTGGTTTCATAATTATGAATCAGTTGCTGCACCTGCAGGGCACTAATGAGGAAAGCTGCTGGTTCTGCATCCTTTTAATGACCAGGCCATTTTTTTGCAATACGGCACTGCGTCACTTTAACTTTACCTGTCGTGTGACGCTGTACCCAAACAATATAAAAAAACAAATTTCCTCCTCAGTTTAGGCCGATATATATTCTTCTACATATTTTTAAAAAAAATCGCAATAAGCGTATATATTGAATAGTTTGCGCAAAAAGTTATAGCGTCTACAAAATAAGGGCTATTTTATGGCATTTTTATTATGATTTTTTTTTTTACTAGTAATGGCGGGATCTGCGATTTTTAGCGGGACTGCAACATTGCGGTGGACAGATCATACACTTTTGACACATTTTTGAGACCACTGACATTTATACAGCGATCAGTGCACTGATTACTGTGCAAATGTCACTGGCAGGGATGGGGTTAACACTAGGGGATGATCAAGGGCTTAATTGTGTTGCCTCGTGTGTGTTTCTAACTGTGGGGGGATGTGACTGACTAGAGGAGGAGCCAGATCATTGTTCCTAACTAGTAGAAACAGATGATCTGTCTCTCCTCTCCTGACAAAATGGCCCTGGCCCCTGCCACATCCCCGTTCTGTCTCTCGTGCCCGCCGGCCACGCGCATTGCACCTGCTATAGCTGTTTAAAGGGCCGATGTACAGCTACGGCGATTTGCCGACCTGCCACAGTAGAATGACGGTGGCTGGTCAGCTAGTGGTTAATTAGGAGAGCCAATTCAAGTATGTAAGTGCTGCACCTGTGTTTTTTGATGCATGGGTGTTTACCTCAATGGGCGGTATGATTATGTCTGATTTTTGATGCTAAAAGTGGTACAATTGTTTTGCATGGAGATTTGGCGTTTTATATTGTAGGCCTGCAATTCTTAGGAATAACTCACTTAAATCTGTCCAAACAAGAGTTTAGTAGACATCCTGAGTATGATAAAGTTTGAAACACAAAATCATAAATAATAATATAATAAATAACAAATAATATAATAATAATACATTTTATTCAATAAATTTTAGTCAATAATATAATCAAATCAAAAACACAGAAATTTGTCCAAACAAGGGTGCAATATTACTAGTCATATTGGTTCAGTAAACATCCCGGGTATGATACATTTTTAAACATGGGACTGCACAAAGTCCGTCGTCACAATCAGGACAATGAAACATGGTTTCCTTTTGGATTTGCTTTGCACTGTCATCTCGCTTCGAGCAACAAACCACGCACATCCTTGTGGGTGCTGACTTTTTCTCGGTTGGTATGATGTAGTCCATGAAGTGACGACCAGTCAGGCGTTCCGGATTGTCAACGCCAGCAGCACGACGTCCAGCTCTATTTACAGCCATTGGTGTTTGGTGGTTCAGAAAGATTAGTTCGGCAACTTTCCAAATAAAGTCAGAATGAACCACAGGCTTGTCACTTTTTTTTTTTAGCAGAATGTAGGCATACCACAAGCATTGCTCAAGAAGATGCCTGAAGATCTTCTTGTAGTACTGTTTTTGTTGTTTTCTTGGATAGAATGTCATTGCTTGGTCGACTCTGTCAACACCACCCATGGTGTTGTTGTAGTCTATCACTACTTGTGGCTTCATGATGTCTTTCCCACCTTTTGTGCATACCATAACAGTGGAGGTATTATGGATTGTACTCATCAGTAGGGATGAGCTTCGTGTTCGAGTCGAACCCATGTTCGACTCGAACATCGGCTGTTCGACCGTCCGTCGAATTGCGAACGATATGGGCCGTTCGCGCCAAATTCGTGTGGCGCGTCACGGCCCATAATTCACTGCGGCATCGCAGTGCATTGCTGGCTGATGATTGGCCAAGCATGCACTATGACCCGCATGCTTGGCCAATCACAGCGCCGTCAGTAGAGAGAGCTGTAATTGGCCAAAGCCAGGGTGGCTTTGGCCAATTATGGCTCAGGGGATTTAGTACACACCCCACACTATATAAGGCCGCCTGCACGGCGGCCCTGTGTAGTGTGTGTTCCGGTGTGCTGAGAGATAGAGAGAGAGAGAGACAGTGTCATTTGATTTGAGTTAGATAGATTAGGCAGAACAGTCAGTCAGTTAGCTGCACTTACAGTGTATTGTGTATATATATGCATCCCAGGTGTTGCATATATATATATACACTGTATTCAGTTTAGCTAGATCCGTTCCTGTTATCTTCTATCTAGACTATTTAGTGCAGTGTGTCCTGCTCACAGTGTTCAGCTAGATCCGTTCCTGCTATTTACATTCAGTGCAGTGCGTCCTGCTCACAGTGTTCAGCTAGATCCGTTCCTGCTATTTACATTCAGTGCAGTGCGTCCTGCTCACAGTGTTCAGCTAGATCCGTTCCTGCTATTTACATTCAGTGCAGTGCGTCCTGCTCACAGTGTTCAGCTAGATCCGTTCCTGGTATTTACATTTAGTGCAGTGCGTCCTGCTCACAGTGTTCAGCTAGATCCGTTCCTGCTATTTACATTCAGTGCAGTGCGTCCTGCTCACAGTGTTCAGCTAGATCCGTTCCTGCTATTTACATTCAGTGCAGTGCGTCCTGCTCACAGTGTTCAGCTAGATCCGTTCCTGCTATTTACATTCAGTGCAGTGCATCCTGCTCACAGTGTTCAGCTAGATCCGTTCCTGGTATTTACATTTAGTGCAGTGCGTCCTGCTCACAGTGTTCAGCTAGATCCGTTCCTGCTATTTACATTCAGTGCAGTGCGTCCTGCTCACAGTGTTCAGCTAGATCCGTTCCTGCTATTTACATTCAGTGCAGTGCGTCCTGCTCACAGTGTTCAGCTAGATCCGTTCCTGGTATTTACATTTAGTGCAGTGCGTCCTGCTCACAGTGTTCAGCTAGATCCGTTCCTGCTATTTACATTCAGTGCAGTGCGTCCTGCTCACAGTGTTCAGCTAGATCCGTTCCTGCTATTTACATTCAGTGCAGTGCGTCCTGCTCACAGTGTTCAGCTAGATCCGTTCCTGGTATTTACATTTAGTGCAGTGCGTCCTGCTCACAGTGTTCAGCTAGATCCGTTCCTGCTATTTACATTCAGTGCAGTGCGTCCTGCTCACAGTGTTCAGCTAGATCCGTTCCTGCTATTTACATTCAGTGCAGTGCGTCCTGCTCACAGTGTTCAGCTAGATCCGTTCCTGCTATTTACATTCAGTGCAGTGCGTCCTGCTCACAGTGTTCAGCTAGATCCGTTCCTGGTATTTACATTTAGTGCAGTGCGTCCTGCTCACAGTGTTCAGCTAGATCCGTTCCTGCTATTTACATTCAGTGCAGTGCGTCCTGCTCACAGTGTTCAGCTAGATCCGTTCCTGCTATTTACATTCAGTGCAGTGCGTCCTGCTCACAGTGTTCAGCTAGATCCGTTCCTGCTATTTACATTCAGTGCAGTGCGTCCTGCTCACAGTGTTCAGCTAGATCCGTTCCTGCTATTTACATTCAGTGCAGTGCGTCCTGCTCACAGTGTTCAGCTAGATCCGTTCCTGCTATTTACATTCAGTGCAGTGCGTCCTGCTCACAGTGTTCAGCTAGATCCGTTCCTGCTATTTACATTCAGTGCAGTGCGTCCTGCTCACAGTGTTCAGCTAGATCCGTTCCTGCTATTTACATTTAGTGCAGTGCGTCCTGCTCACAGTGTTCAGCTAGATCCGTTCCTGCTATTTACATTCAGTGCAGTGCGTCCTGCTCACAGTGTTCAGCTAGATCCGTTCCTGCTATATACATTTAGTGCAGTACGTCCTGCTCACAGTGTTCAGCTAGATCCGTTCCTGTTATCTTCCTACTGACAGGCAGGCTTGTCTGGTTACAGTATATAAAGCTACCTGAAGAAAATTACAGGTGTTCTTTTTGATCCTATTAGTACCACGGTCAGGCAGCTAGACTATTTACATTTAGTACAGTGTGTCCTGCTCACAGTGTTCAGCTAGATCCGTTCCTGTTATCTTCCTACTGACAGGCAGGCTTGTCTGGTTACAGTATATAAAGCTACCTGAAGAAAATTACAGGTGTTCTATCCCAGCTTAGTGCAGCTACAGGCCATTAGTATGTCTGGAAGGCCAAGAAGGAGAGGCAGACAGTCACAAGCCAATAAGAGAGGGCAAGCAGGCTCTGTGTCTAGTGCTGGTCGTGGAGACGGTGCATCCTCATCAGCACGTGGCCATGGGACACGCTTGGCCTTTTTTTCGGCAGCTGGCCGTGTTGAGCCGCAACATGCGGAAGACTTGGTCGAGTGGATGACCAAGCCGTCCTCATCCTCCTCATCCTCTCTCACCCATGCCCAGGGTGCTTTGTCTGGCAAAGCAGCGGCCTCTTCCCTCAGCTCAATGTCATCAGTGACTCCTTCCCTAGCTCCACCATGTCCTCATGAGGATTCCCTCGAACTGTTTGACCACAGTGTTGGGTACATGCTCCAGGAGGATGCCCAGCGTTTGGAAGGCTCTGATGATGATACTGAGCTCGATGAAGGCAGTAACATGAGCACGGACAGAGGGGGTGCCCAAGAAGGACAGCAATCTGGCAGTCATGCTCCCCCTGCTGCAGCATACTGCCAGGTTTGCTCCAGTGATGAGGAGGGAGGGGATGATGAGGTCACTGACTCAACGTGGGTGCCTGATAGGAGAGAGGAGGAGGAGGAGGAGGAGGAGGCGGCACATCACCAACGAGGCAGGATGCCCTCCAGGGGCCAGCCTAAGGGCAGCACATTGACTGCATCACACCCCAAAGCTCCACATGTGCAGGGCGCTGCAGTCTCTGCGCGTTATTCAAAAAGTTCTTTGGTGTGGGCCTTTTTTGAGACGAGTGCATCAGATCGCACCGCTGCTATTTGCAACATATGTCTCAAGCGTATCTCGCGTGGCCAAAACATCTCCCGCTTGGGTACCACATGCTTGACCAGACATATGTTGACCTGCCATGCAGTTCGTTGGCAAGCGTATCTGAAAGACCCACACCAAAGAACAAAGAGGATCTCTCCTTGCTCCTCATCAGCTGAGATTTCCAACCCCACTAGACCTTCAGTCCTCTCTGAGACCTGCAGTGAGAGGAATGAAGGTGTAGAATTAGGTGTGTCACAGCCAAGTACTTGTGGGCAATCTGCTTTTGGTACACCGACGTCAGATTGTACCAGGCAAATTTCCCTGCCCCAGCTGCTGCACCGCCGAAAGAAGTTTGCTCCCAGCCATCCACATGCCCAGCGGTTGAATGCTAGCTTGGCAAAATTGCTAGCACTTCAACTGCTGCCTTTTCAGTTGGTAGACTCTGCCCCCTTCCGTGAGTTTGTGGAATGTGCGGTTCCTCAGTGGCAGGTACCCAAACGCCACTTTTTCTCACGGAAGGCGATTCCGGCTCTCTACCGGCATGTGGAAGGCAATGTCCATGCCTCGCTGGACAGGGCGGTCAGCGGTAAGGTGCATATTACCGCTGACTCATGGTCCAGCAGGCATGGACAGGGACGTTACTTAAGTTTCACGGCGCATTGGGTGACTCTGCTGGCAGCTGGGAAGGATGCAGGACAAGGTGCAGTAGTGTTGGAGGTTGTTCCGCCACCACGCCTCCAAAATGCTGATTGTGACACACCTCTCTCCTCCACCCCCTCCTCTTCTTCTTCCTCCATGGCCTCTTCCTCGGAACCAGCGGTGCTCCGTAGGCGTTCAAGGGGCTACGCAAGTACGCAGGCCAAAAGATGCCATGCGGTGCTTGAGCTGGTGTGCTTGGGGGACAGGAGCCACACTGGGGCAGAGGTTCTGTCAGCTCTGCAGGGGCAGGTTCAGAGGTGGTTGACGCCACGCCAACTTAAGGCAGGAATGGTGGTTTGCGACAATGGCACCAACCTCCTCTCTGCCCTCCGACAGGGACAACTGACCCATGTGCCCTGTTTGGCTCACGTCCTTAACTTGGTGGTGCAGCGGTTCTTGGGCAGGTACCCGGGCTTACAGGATGTCCTGAGGCAGGCCAGGAAAGTCTGTGTGCATTTCCGCCGGTCATATAATGCCAGTGCTCGGCTGACGGACCTCCAAAAGGAGTTTAACCTGCCCAAGAACCGCCTAATCTGTGACATGCCCACCAGGTGGAACTCGACGTTGGCCATGCTGCAGCGGCTGCACACGCAGCAGAGGGCCATCAATGAGTACCTGTGCGACTATGGCACCAGGACAGGGTCAGGGGACCTTGGTTTTTTTTCCCCACGCCAGTGGGCCATGATCAGGGATGCATGCACTGTCCTGTCACCATTCGAGGAGGCCACGAGGATGGTGAGCACTGACAGTGCATGCATCAGTGACACTGTCCCCCTTGTCCACCTGTTGGAGCACACGCTGCGTGGAATAATGGACAGGGCACTTGAGGCAGAACAGAGGCAGGAAGAGGAGGACTTCCTTAGCTCTCAAGGCCCCCTTTATCCAGACAGTGTTCCTGCGTGCCCGCCGATCACACAGGAAGAGGACGAGGAGGAGGAGGAGGAGGAGGAGGAAGATTGTGTCAGTATGGAGGTGGAGCCTGGCACTCAGCATCAGCAGTCTTTAAGGGATCAGTCCCAAGGAACACATGGACTTGTACGTGGCTGGGAGGAGGTGGCTGCGGACGTTGTTGTCCTTAGTGACCCAGAGGACTCCGGACCGAATGCCTCAGCAAACCTACGCTGCATGGCCTCCCTGATCCTGCAAAGCCTGCGTAAGGATCCTCGTATTCGTGGTATCAAGGAGAAGGACCAATACTGGCTGGCAACCCTCCTTGATCCACGTTACAAGGGTAAGGTTGCGGACCTTATCTTGCCATCGCAGAGGGAGCAGAGGATGAAACATCTTCGGGAGGCCTTGCAGAAAGGTCTGTGCAACGCGTTCCCAGAGACTGGGAGGTTACAAACTCCTGTTTCTGGACAACGTGTTGCTGAGGCTTCGGTCAGTCAAAGAAGGAGCGGTGGAGAAGGTGGCCGTCTGACCGATGCGTTCAGACAATTTTTTGGTCCGCAGCCCCAAGGTATGATCGGTTCCAGCAACCATCGCCAGCGTCTGTTTTACATGGTGCAGGAATACCTAGGGGCAAGATCAGACTTGGACACCTTTCCCACCGAAAATCCTCTGGGTTACTGGGTCTTGAGGATGGATCACTGGCCAGAGCTTGCACAGTATGCAATTGAGCTACTGGCCTGTCCTGCATCCAGCGTTCTTTCGGAACGTACATTCAGTGCTGCTGGAGGCGTGGTAACCGATCACAGGGTGCGTCTGTCCACTGACTCGGTCGATCGGCTGACCTTCATAAAAATGAATCAGTCTTGGATCACCACCAGCTACCAAGCACCTGATGCTGATGTAACTGAATAATTTTTTTCAGATCCCTTCAAAGACTGCCTATGCTGATGCTGAGTGATTATCCCTGAGTAATTATCCTCTTCCTCCTCAATCATCACGCTGATAGCTTGTAAGAACATTTTTGGTTCTGGGCGCCACCACCAGTGCCTAAGGCACAATTTTTCAGCCCCTGTATAACAGGGGCGTGTAATTACAATTTTTGATGTAATACTTTGCAGCACGGCTCGTTCCTGCATTCCAACTAGAGTGTCTGTGAGGGGTTGCAGTGTTGTGGCACCAGCACCAGTGCCTAAGGCCCAATTTTTCTGCCCCTGTCTAACAGGGGCGTGTAATTACAATTTTTGATGCAATACTTTGCAGCAGTGCTCGTTCCTGCGTTCCAACTAGAGTGTCTGTGAGGGGTTGCAGTGTTGTGGCACCAGCACCAGTGCCTAAGGCCCAATTTTTCTGCCCCTGTCTAACAGGGGCGTGTAATTACAATTTTTGATGCAATACTTTGCAGCAGTGCTCGTTCCTGCGTTCCAACTAGAGTGTCTGTGAGGGGTTGCAGTGTTGTGGCACCAGCACCAGTGCCTAAGGCCCAATTTTTCTGCCCCTGTCTAACAGGGGCGTGTAATTACAATTTTTGATGCAATACTTTGCAGCAGTGCTCGTTCCTGCGTTCCAACTAGAGTGTCTGTGAGGGGTTGCAGTGTTGTGGCACCAGCACCAGTGCCTAAGGCCCAATTTTTCTGCCCCTGTCTAACAGGGGCGTGTAATTACAATTTTTGATGCAATACTTTGCAGCAGTGCTCGTTCCTGCGTTCCAACTAGAGTGTCTGTGAGGGGTTGCAGTGTTGTGGCACCAGCACCAGTGCCTAAGGCCTAATTTTTCAGCTCCTGTTCAACAGGGGCATGTAATTACAATTCTTGATCTAATATTTCACAGCAGGGCCCTGTGAGGGCTTACAGTGTTTTGGCCACAGCAACACCTAAGGCCCAAATTTCTGCTGAGTATATAGGGCAGGACCCTACTTTCAAACATCTAACTTACAAACGACTCCTACTTGCAAACGGAAGGAGACAACAGGAAGTGAGATGAAATCTACCCATAGGAAGGGAAATTCTCTCATGTAAGAGTTAATATGGGAAAACAATTTCTCCTTTCCACTGATGCTTTCCAATCCTTGTTCCACAAAAAAACCCAAATTTTCAAAAAACATTTTTCATTGGGACAAAAAAGTGAGGTGAAATCTTCTGAAGAGGAGGAAAGACGCAAAACAAATGTCACAGGGGTGATAACCCTTCCCTATGTTTTCCAAAAAGCTTAGAAAAGATTTTTTGGCTGGAGCTAAACACATTAAAAATGTTCAAAATTACAAACAGATTCTACTTAACAGCAAACCTACAGTCCCTGTCTTGTTTGCACCGCCTGTATACTGCTGTTCAGAGTATATAGGGACCTTTCCTTATTTTAATTTGGGTGCGGGGTTCCCCTTAATATCCATACAAGACCCAAAGGGCCTGGTAATGGACTGGGGGGTACCCATGCCGTTTGTCTCACTGATTTTCATCCATATTGCCAGGACCCGACATGACATTAAACCCGCAAGCAGTTTTAAATGAGATTTTTTCCTTTAAAAATGACATTTGGTGCAGGGACTGTTCTAAACATGGGAAACACGCGTCACTTTACAGGCATACTATAGACACCCCCCAGGTACGATATTTAAAGGAATATTTCACTTTTTTTTTTTTACTTTAAGCATCATTAAAATCACTGCTCCCGAAAAAACGGCCGTTTTTAAAAGTTTTTTTTGCATTGATACATGTCCCCTGGGGTAGGACCCGGGTCCCCAAACCCTTTTTAGGACAATACCATGCAAATTAGCCTTTAAAATGAGCACTTTTGATTTCGAACGTTCGAGTCCCATAGACGTCAATGGGGTTCTAACGTTCGTGCGAACTTGCGGTCCGTTCGCGGGTTCTGGTGCGAACCGAACCGGGGGGTGTTCGGCTCATCCCTACTCATCAGACACACATCTTTTAAGTCACGTCATCGCAGTGCCTTCATTTTGCCTTTCTGCCAGGCAACTATTTCTCCAGTCTTGAGCTTCTTATTGCCAAAGATTGGCAGCATGTCACACCGGTTAGCCCTAAAGGTTCCATAGGCATCCGTTTTGTTCTGCAGAAGGAACTCATAAAGTTCAAGAGATGTGTAAAAGTTGTCTGTGGTTACACAATAGCCCTGATTTAGCAATGGCTCAATCAGTGAAAGATCGGAGGATGTTGCCATTTCATAATTGCTGTATTTTGGGTTGAATTTGGTTCCTTTCCCACTGTATAGGACTGAATTCCAAATGTAGCCAGTTGTCAATTTGCGTAGCATGAAGGATTTTATGTCAAATCGTGCTCTCTTTGATGCAATGTATTGTATCCAGCTAAAATAATCCTAAAAAAATGAATAAATATCTGTACATATGCCCTTTTTTTGCATTGCTAATGTGGTGTGTGGGATTTTTAGACTTGCTGCTTTAGTAAGCACAATAGTAGCAATAATTAGATTAATTTGTGATAGATAAAAACTTGTCAAAGATTTGTATGGCAGAGGCACCCTTGGCTATGTAGAGTGGTATTCATAGAGGGGTTAGAGTCCTTGTGGTTGGTGAGCAAACATTTATATATTACAGCAAAAGATGCGTTTCCTGGCTGATAAGCCACTTCATCAGTTGTATCAGAGTTACACAGAGGTGTGTAATAGATACATCCTATAAACTGTATAAGGTAAAATAAAAGATAATAAAAATAATTTCATTAGGTTACATACAAATTCATGGATATATGTGATATACTGTAAGATAAACAGGGGTTTGACAAAAATATGGAAACAAGTATGATAAAAGAACAAAAGTGTTACCTAATATGATGTTGGACCACCTTTGGCATCCAAGACGGCCTGAATTCTCCTGGGAATTGACAAATATAAATCTTGGATGGTGGATAATGGAATCTGATACCAGTCTTCATGCAAAAATCCAAAGCAATGTTAAAGGAAAAGATCCATAAGGCGCAAATCATGAAGCAGACCCATGTGCATGAAGTGAGATGAATAGCAGCCTCAGCCTGCACTCCAGCCAGGCCACACCCCCAATGCATTTCGCTTTGCCCCTTGGAGCTTGATCATGTTTTAAACCCCTTTCACGCTGCTGGCGCCTGGGCGTCAGCGGTAAAGCGGCGCTATTTTTAGCGCCGCTTTACCGTCGTTTTAGCAGCACTATTTGGCCGCTAGCGGGGCAGTTTTAACCCCCTGCTAGCATCCAAAAAGGGGTTAAATCCGCCCGCAAAACGCGGCCGGTGTGGCGTTTTGCCAGCGGTATCGCAGCACTGCCCTATTGATTTTGGGGAGCAGCGGTGGAGGAGCGGTGAGTTCACCGCTCCTTCACCGCTCCAAAGAAGCTGCTGGCAGGACTTTTTCTGATGCCCTTCCAGCGCACGCTCCAGTGTGAAAGCCCTCGGGCTTTCACACTGGAGTGCATGGAGCAGCTGTTTTATGGCGGTTTGCAGGCGCTATTTTTAACGCTATAGCGCCTGCAAAATGCTCCAGTGTGAAAGGGGTCTAAGCTCCAAGGGGCGGAGCGAAATGCATTGGGGGTGTGGCCTGGCTGTAGTCCGGGCTGAGCTTGCCATCCATCTCACTTCATGCACATGGGTCTGCTTCATGATGTGGGGCTTATGGATCTTTTCCTTTGACATTGCTGTAGCTTGGAGCTAGAAAGAAGCTCCTGTCCCTGCTTGCACTCACAGTAGTATAGTTGAACTTTGCCTCTCTACCTGAGCGGCACCTAAATTTTGTCTTTTTGGGTCACATGCAAAAATCTGGGTTACAATCCTGCGCAATGTCCTTTTGTCTTCTTCGGTCAATTGCCCATATCGACCACTCCTATGCTTATCAGACAACATTGTCCCAGAAACTGTACATGCAATCATAACCTTTGAAAATGTACCTTGCGACATAGCAAATAAATTGGCAACTTCAGTCACAGAGGCACCAGCTAAGCGGGCACCAACAATTTGCCCTCTTTGAAACTCAGTGCATGCAGTGGGTGATGAAAGTGAGGCTTCTCACCTGTTAGCTAGGTGATGGCTAGCTTTCAACGTGAAACATGATGTCATTTTCACACCTGAAAATCATGTAGGGTTTCCATATTTTTGTCCAACCCCTGTATAAACGTTAACTGGATGTTCAACATGCACAGCAAGCTAAGACTGCATCATATGCATTGAACCTCTGTGTATTACTTTGAAGTGAGGTTCAGGGATCACGCTTGCTGTGAACACATACATCTTCATGCTCACTCCTGTTAACCCCTGCCACTTTGGTTGGACAGCTTGGCCTGCATGTAATGTTGGTAAAATATAATTTAGGCACGTAAAATTAAAACATAAATATTATATAGAATTGTATCATTACAGATTTTAACTTCATTAAGTTTTTGATTTTTTGGTTTGGTTTGGATTCCCAATTTTGCATTGTACCCCCTCATGGCAATGCACATTATACACATAGGTGTGCTGCAGTGCCATTCATCCTGAATGATACCTCAATGTACCTTCCCAACTCTTGAGCATTGTGGTGTGCTGCATTGCTTAAAATGGTGCTTGCACCTTTTTTGTATATTTTGGTATGATAATGCACCACACCTAACAAGTGACATAATGCACCATACAGGAGTATGGGTCCTTAGGCCATCTTCACAACTGTAGTAATTGTGTGGTAAATGAAAAGTACCCCAAAATACAACACTCCAATGCACTTTTACAGTAGTGGGCTGCACATTCACACTGCAGCTCACCTCAACACACATGCCATGCATTGTGCTGCATTGAAAAAGGGTCATACACAATTTTTTGATTCAATTAGTTGCACTGCAAACTTATTCAAAATGAATAGGCTGATTTAACACTGTTGTGCCTTAATGCATGTTAAAACCTCTAAATGAAAAAAAAACATTTTTGTTGCTGTTATTGCTTAACCACCTCAATAGTACTGTACATATACAGTCAGGTCCATAAATATTGGGACATCAACACAATTCTAATCTTTTTGGCTCTATACACCACCACAATGGATTTGAAATTAAACAAACAAGATGTGCTTTAACTGAAAACTTTCAGCTTTAATTTGAGGGTATTTACATCCAAATCAGGTGAATGGTGTGGGAATAACAATAGTTTGTATATGTGCCTCTCACTTTTTTAAGGGACCAAAAGTAATGGGACAGATTAACAATCATCCATCAAACTTTCACTTTTTAATACTTGTTTGCAAATCCTTTGAAGTCAATTACAGCCTGAAGTCTGGAACGCATAGATATCACCAGACGCTGGGTTTCATCCCTGGTGATGCTCTGCCAGGCCTCTACTGCAACTGTCTTTAGTTCCTGCTTGTTCTTGGGGCATTTTCCCTTCAGTTTTGTCTTTAGCAAGTGAAATGCATGCTCAATCGGATTCAGGTCAGGTGATTTACTTGGCCATTGCATAACATTCCACTTCTTTCCCTTAAAAAACTCTTTGGTTGCTTTCGCAGTATGCTTTGGGTCATTGTCCATCTGCACTGTGAATCGCCGTCCAATGAGTTCTGAAGAATTTTGCTGAATATGAGCAGATAATATTGCCCAAAACACTTCAGAATTCATCCTGCTGCTTTTGTCAGCAGTCACATCATCAATAAATGCAAGAGAACCAGTTCCATTGGCAGCCATACATGCCCACGCCATGACACTACCACCACCATGCTTCACTGATGAGTTGGTATGCTTTGGATCATGAGCAGTTCCTTTCCTTCTCCATACTCTTCTATTCCCATCACTCTGGTACAACTTGATCTTGGTCTCATCTGTCCATAGGATGTTGTTCCAGAACTGTGAAGGCTTCTTTAGATGTTGTCTGGCAAACTCTAATCTGGTCTTCCTGTTTTTGAGGCTCACCAATGGTTTACATCTTGTGGTGAACCCTCTGTATTCACTCTGGTGAAGTCTTCTCTTGATTGTTGGTTTTGACACACATACACCTACCTCCTGGAGAGTGTTCTTGATCTGGCCAACTGTTGTGAAGGGTGTTTTCTTCACCAGGAAAAGAATTCTTCGGTCATCCACCACAGTTGTTTTCCATGGTCTTCCGGATCTTTTGGTGTTGCTGAGCTCACCCGTGCGTTCTTTCTTTTTAAGGATGTTCCAAACAGTTGATTTGGCCATACCTAATGTTTTTGCTATCTCTCTGATGGGTTTGTTTTGTTTTCTCAGCCTAATGATGGCTTGCTTCACTGATAGTGACAGCTCTTTGGATCTCATATTGAGAGTTGACAGCAACAGATTCCAAATGCAAATAGCACACTTGAAATGAACTCTGGACCTTTTATCTGCTCCTTGTAAATGGGGTAATGAGGGAATAACACACACCTGGCCATGGAACTGCTGAGCAGCCAATTGTCCCATTACTTTTGGTCCCTTAAAAGCAACCAAAGAGTTTTTTAAGGGAAAGAAGTGGAATGTTATGCAATGGCCAACTCAATCACCTGACCTGAATCCGATTGAGCATGCATTTCACTTGCTGAAGACAAAACTGAAGGGAAAATGCCCCAAGAACAACCAGAAACTGAAGACAATTGCAATAGAGGCCTGGGAGAGCATCACCAGGGATGTCTATGCGTTCCAGACTTCAGGCTCTAATTGACTGCAAAGGATTTGCAAACAAGTATTAAAAAGTGAAAGTTTGATGGATGATTGTTAATCTGGCGCAGCAGTTTTTCAAATGCAATTGACACCCCTTCTGTGATGTCAAAAACCAGAAGCGATGAGGATTTTGTCATTTTCAGTTTCGGCTTGTTTGTTGACAATGAGCTACCAGCTTGTGCAGCATCTGTTCAAACTGATCTCGGTTTGATCAGATGCTTTGGAGGCCAGAGGAGAGATATGGGGGTCTAATAGGCCCCATATCTCTCCATAAAGAGGACCTGTCCTTGCCCATGCTTTCATAAGTGATGTTGTTCTGATAGCAGAAAAAAAAAATATATATATATATATATATATATATATATATATATATATATATATATATATATATATACATACAGTGTAAAATAAAATAAATTTAAATAAAACAAATAATATATTTTTTATAAAGCTCCTCTATCCCCCTATGCTCACATGCAAATGGGAATGCGCACGTATGGCCCAAACACATTTGTAAACGGTAATTGTACCACACATGTGAGGTATTGCCGTGAACATAATAATAATTCAAGTGGTCCCTAAAATGCATTAAAATGCATTTTTCCCCAAAAAAAATTGCATTTGAATAACTGCTGCGCCAATATTGTGTGAAATAAAAAATTGCAACGCCTGCCATTTTATTCTTTAGGGCCCTTGCTTAAAAACAAATATAATGCTTGGGGGTTCTAAGTAATTTTCTAGCAAGAAAAAAATGCAGATTTTTATATGTATGAGAGAAATGTCATTCCCGAATGTGGCCTGGGGGTCAAGTCGTTAAAATGATTAGAATTAGGTCTTAAATTGTTGGACGAAGTGGAAAAATGACAGATCTACTGGTAGGTTTAATAATTATTCAAACTATGTTACAGGGGTAATTGGAAACAACAAAAACTGCCGTCTTAAACCCAATGAAAGATTTGATTTTTATTAGTGCCATGAGGTCAGGCTGCCAAAAAGTGAAGTGTGCTACTGCAGCTGATGCCAAACTTCCATGTACCAGCACCACACCAGACCGCTTCATTCTGTGTTTTTTTCCAGTGGTCCGATGCACCCCCTGCATAGTTACGATTACTGTGCTCCAATCAACATAGCTCACCCTCAAGCGGAAATGCAGTGGTCCGCAACTCCAGCATGCTGCCAACATTAGTTGGCATCGGGCATACTGAATTAGCACATAAAAATGAACAAAACATGGACCAAACTTCATTGCACAACAAAAATCAAAGTTTTTAGATGGGTTTTAATATTAGTGACATATTGCATATGTCATTTCTGGTTTTGCCTATAGTTCCACTTTAACAAAGTCAAAAACTGCAGGAAAGAATATCAAAGCAGTGCAGTTACTTGATAATGGTCTGCCCAATCTGCCACAATGGATTGCACCCACCAAAGGGGCAATCAAAAGTCACCTCTATCCTGCAGAGCAATATATACTCCACAGCTCAGAGAAGATCATAATATCGTTACCTAAAAAATTATTTAATCTGGTGCTAAAGATTTTATTGTACTTTATTATACCAATGAACAGTAAAAAAAAAAAAACCTCCAACTATGGCCAGACTATACCAGGCCTTTGCAAGCAATATGGGTATTTATTGGAAAAAAGCAGAAAGACTCTTCTAATGGCTTCATCACACAGTCATCTGCTCCACTTCACTAACCTGCTTAGTAATGTAGCATGAAGTACCCCTACCAGCCAGTTAGTGAAGAGTAATTGCCCAACAACATAGGCTTATTATGTCATTGTAGGGATGGGAAGCTGTTTGACCCTTTCGTCTTGGTAAGTAAGATGATAGGTGTCTATTTAATGTTACATTGAATGTGCAATAACGCTTTGTAAAGGTACCATCAGGGGGTATTGATTGCCCTGCTTGAGACAGAGGAAGGGTTGAAGAGTTCTTAGTGATGAAGGAAGAGGTCCAGCCAGGAGGACACAATGACCTTGGTATATTGACCTATACTCAGCTTGTAAAGATTTCTAAAACACCATGCTGGCATGTATCAGAATGTACTTAGGGCAGTTCCTCCATGACTATAGACGTAAAGTCTAACTAAATAAGTTTAGCTTGCTCTGTGAACCTTTTTTGTTTCAATAAAATACCTGTTTTCACCTTCTTTTCATCCTTCTTTGGACCTGAGCACTGCTGTTCTCCCTCAGTCCTTTTGTCTCCACTTCCCATCTACATGCAGGCACTACAACAATGGCAGCATGGCATTTCTCAGAATGGATTTCCTGATGGTGATAACATTGGATCATGCATGAGTAAAATCTTTTGAAAAAGTCACTTGTACTCTCCATCGGAAGCCCAAATGAAAACACAGAAGGGCATTTGGGTGACGAAGACAGAGTGTTGTCACCCCATAACAGGAAGTGCCTAAACAAAATATTTCATGGCAGGATCACCAGGTTATATTCAAATGAAAGCTGCAGATATAAAAAAAAAAATGAATGGCTTCTGAAATGACATTAAGATGTTAAAACTTTTTTTTTTACTGACTGGGATTACATGTGCTTTAACCACTTTAGTTCCATACTATAGCCAAAAGACGGCTACAGCTCGATACTATAGTTCTGGGAGAGCATCCCTGCATCACACATCGGGCACGCTCTGTGACTGCTGTGCCTTTGGACACAGCTGATCACAGATTGGGGTAAAGGGCCAATCAAAGCGATCCTTTACCATGTGATCAGCTGTGTCCAATCACAGCTAATCACATGTAAACCGACTTGCCAGTTACTGGTAGTCCTTTCCTCATCCGCTGTGTGAGGAAAGGAGTGTCGATAACCGGCAAGTCTGTCAGCACACTGCTTGCACTGATAATAAGGGCACTGATCAGTGCCCATCAGTGCAGCTTATCAGTGGCCATCAGTGCCACTTATCACTACCCATCAGTGGCGTCTCCAGCTTCCATATTTACGGGGGGCACATGGGGGACGGGGACAAAAGTAGGGGGGCAACTATAAAATGCAATTACATATATATATATATATATATATATATATATATATATATATATATATATATATACACATATATATATATATATATATATATATATATACACACATATACATCCTGGAGCCCTTTACTACAATCCCACAACGGACCCTTTCACATATTCTGCAGTGAGCTCCCTTCCTACTGTATTGGGCCCCCCCCAGGGTGGCAGAAAACAAGAGATATATGTCACCAGCATACCAAGAAAATATAAGGGTCCAAAGCAGTGGGAGAACTATCAGGGTTGCAAAGGTTGTCTTGCCACCGGGCCCTGGTGTTCTGCCATTATGGGGTTCCCCAGACTCCTCTTGATGTCCTGCCCCTGCTATTGACAGCGCTGGTCTGGTATCTCTTGGAATCCACAGGCTGGTTCTCCTGTCCTAAGGACGGGAGAAATCAGTCTGTTTTTTCAGTAACTGAGAGTCCTGGTGGAGTCCTTCCTGCAAATCGCTCTTCTCCCTGCCAATGAGGATGCAGGGGAAGGAGCAGATCGGGTGGCCGTGATTGTGTGAGTGCTCGCATTATGCAGTGTCAGCGAGCAGAGGGAGGGGGGAGGAATCACCCGCAGGAGCTGACTGGGGGCGCTCTCCCTCTCAATAGAGACTGTGTTACTCCAGTGGCGGCCTGAGTAAGATGCGGCGCACCTGCTACAAATGCAAACAAAAAGACACTGCCTTTTTGTAAAAATAAAAAAAATATTTTTTCTTTAATTGGGGGGGGGGGGGGGGGGCACATGGTGGGGCACAGCATAATGTTGGGGGGGGGTCAGGGCCCCCTCTGCTTCCCCCCTAGGGATGCCATTGCTACCCATCAGTGCTATCTATCAGTGTCCATCTGTGCCGCCTACCAGTGCCCAACAGGGCCACCTAATCAGTGCCCCCTCACCAGTGCCCATCGATGCAGCTTATCAGTGTCCATCAGTGCTGTCTCATCAGTGCCCGTCAGTGCAGCCTCATCAGTGCCCATCAGTGCAGCCTCATCAGTGCCCATCAGTGCAGCCTCATCAGTGCCCATCAGTGCAGCCTATCAGTGCCCATCAGCGCACATCAGTGAAGAATAAAAATTACTTATTTGCAAAATTTTATAGTAGAAACTAAGAAAAAAAGTTTTTTTTTCAAAATTTTCATTTTTTTTATTTGTTTATTTAGCAAAAAATGAAAAACCCAGTGGTGATTAAATACCACCAAAAGAAAGCTCTGTCTCAAAAAAATGATAAAAATGTCATATGGGTACAGTGTTACATGACCATGCAATTGTCATTCAAAGTGTGACATCGCTGAAAGCGAAAAATTGGCCTGGGCAGGAAGGGGGTGAAAGTGCCCGGTATTGAAGTGGTTAAAGTGGTGATAAACCCAAAAGCAAACATTTACTATATTGCAGCTTACCAATTCTTAGATGTGATAGCTGGATTCCTTTTCTTGCTTAGGCTTTCTTTCCTTTATTTTCACCTGGTGATCTGGCCAGTAAGTCTGTTGTTTTTTAAAAGACCAAGCTGTCCAACATGGATGCTTACAATGATCAGCTTTTATTTATGTAAAACCTTTATCCTAAAAGGAAAAAAAAAAAGTGTTAGCTATGGTCCAGCTTCAGTTTGGTAGTGTATCTAAATGTGCTAGTATATCGAACACTACCCTCCCGACAGACTGACAGTGCGTTTGTTCCTTCATTCTGAGTGGAGGCACTTTAATACAGAAGCTGTGTTACTGGCCAGATCACCAGGTGAAAACAGAGGGAAAGCCGAAAAAAGAAAACGAATGCAGCCACCACATCTAATGATTGCTAAGCTGTAATATATTACATTTTTGTTTTTGGGTTTAATACCGCTTTAAGCTGGTCATGCACATTGGAATCTGTTCATTTAAAAATAGATAATCAGATTCTTAAAGAATTCTTATGTATTTCGCACATTGGGGTTGATTTACTTTAGTCCTGTTCACGCCATTTGAGTTTGGCAGCCCTGGGAAGCCTTGTCCAGTGCAGTTCCAATGCATAAACTATACAATTTGCCTTGTTTCCTATGGTGCAGACAATACTTTTTTTCAATGCAGGGGTTTGCAGTGCAAACAACTGGATCATAACACGGCAGAGGAGAATTAAAGGAGAAGTCCAGCCAAAGCTTGTTTGGCTGTACTTCTCTTATGGATTACAGGAGTACAATCCGTTTTGCACTCCTGTAACCCGTTTTCAGCAGAGAGTGGGCTGAAGTCCGCTCTCTGCAGACTACAGGGATATCAGTTCAGGCACCGCGTCATCCCGACAATGGGAGTCCGGATCCACCAGGTGCCTGGACTGACACCAGTCTCAGCCTCTCAGTGAGCCGCTCAGAGTCTGAGACGGTCGCTCCCCCTCCACAGCTCAGCACTCCAATGAGCGAGGAGGGAGAAGAGCAGAGAACTGTGACTGACAGTCTACAACTCTCTGCTCACGGAGCTCTGAATACCAAATGATCGGTGATGTTCGATCGCCTGGTTCTCAGTGTGGAGGCGCCTAGGTAAGTATGATGGGGGGGGGGGGATCCTTTACTTCTCTTTTAATTCTCCTCTAATTAATTAATAATTATGACATTTCAATAAAGTTCTACTGAAAAAAAAAATGACAAACAGTGCGATGTCCTGGGATTAGCGTATCGGCACTGTTTGCTCTTAGCGCACAACGCCAACCAAGTGATCTGCTTGCAAGCTGCTGATGTGAAGGATGCCTAGAGGAGTAGTATATGTTCACTTTGCAAACGACACCCAATCAGGTGTAAGGAACATTTACAAGAAACAGAAATTGATTGTTCTCAATGCATATGGTGCAGTCAAAGTTTGGTGTGCACATGTTCTATCCAGTTAAAGTAGAATTCCAGTAGATACCAACTAGTCCTTAAAAGTCCCCTCCCATTCCTGCTACTTATACTGCCTAACCTGTGTAAAAAAGATCTCTATACTTCCCTTTTTTCAGTCTGCTCGAGTCCGGTCTTGTGATCCCCTATGTTAGTAAGTGGTGGCTGCAGGGGAGAGGAGGGAGCGCTTAACAATGGTTGGGAATAAAGGGAGCTGTGACATCACCCATAGTCTCCCATGTCCAAACCCCTTGTTGGTGCTTTCTGCCCTGCAGTCACTGCTGACTGACACAGGGGAGTCGGAGCTGCAGATCACATGACTGAACCAGTCACAATCCAAAAATAGGTAGGTATACAGATTTTACACAGGTTAGGCAGCAAAGGTAGCAGGAGGGGGAGGGAACATTTTTGGGACTAGTAAGTGGCAGGCTGGACTTCTTCTTTAATGCTACTTTTCTCCCCTCTTTTCACTTAAGATGGACTACAGTGTGAAAACCGACATAAGGAAAAACAGCAATATATGTAAGAGTATTATCATTGGAACCTCAATGTCAAATCCTTCTTCTGCATGATACCCCTCCATTTATGGCACACCAATGCTTTTTACAAATTAAGGTTCTGTCCTAGCTCCTGTATAGGGAGAAAAAGGCTCATGGACTCAAGAGGTTAAAGTGGTGCATGCCTGAAGATAAAAAACCTTCAGTTTGCAGCTGCACCCTCCTCAATACTTACCTGAGCCTGATCTCGATCCGGCGATGTTCATGAAAACAGCAGCTCTCTCATTGGCTCAGACATAGCAGCAGGAGCCATTAGCTCCCACTGCTGTCAATCACAACCAGTGAGGGGGAAGCGAGGATGGGGCCAAGACCCGCTCTTTGTGATTTACGGACACTCAGAGCAGGCTTGGGAGCAAGCACGCACAAGTGCCCCCGTAGCAAGACCACAAAACCATTGCACAGAGCAGGTAAGTATAACATTTTAATTAATAAAAAAAACCTTTAGTATCACTTTAACTAATAAGCAATAATGGACACTTGGGGTACATCTGTGGACACCCAATGATCATTCTGAAATAAAGACAACGGTCCTTTATCATTGGCACACAAAACTGCATACTCCCCACTAGGGATGAGCTTCGTGTTCGAGTCGAACCCATGTTCGACTCGAACATCGGCTGTTCGGTTGTTCGCCGAATTGCGAACGATATGGGCCGTTCGCGCCAAATTCGTGTGGCGCGTCACGGCCCATAATTCACTGCGGCATCGCAGTGCATTGCTGGCTGATGATTGGCCAAGCATGCACTATGACCCGCATGCTTGGCCAATCACAGCGCCGCCTGAACAGAGAGCCGTAATTGACCAAAGCCAAGGAGGCTTTGGCCAATTATGGCTCAGGGGATTTAGTACACGCCCCACACTATATAAGGCCGCCTGCACGGCGGCCCTGTGTAGTGTGTGTTCCGGTGTGCTGAGAGATAGAGAGAGAGACAGTGTCATTTGATTTGAGTTAGATAGATTAGGCAGAACAGTCAGTCAGTTAGCTGCACTTACAGTGTATTGTGTATATATATGCATCCCAGGTGTTGCATATATATATATACACTGTATTCAGTTTAGCTAGATCCGTTCCTGTTATCTTCTAGACTATTTACATTTAGTGCAGTGCGTCCTGCTCACAGTGTTCAGCTAGATCCGTTCCTGTTATCTTCTAGACTATTTACATTTAGTGCAGTGCGTCCTGCTCACAGTGTTCAGCTAGATCCGTTCCTGTTATCTTCTAGACTATTTACATTTAGTGCAGTGCGTCCTGCTCACAGTGTTCAGCTAGATCCGTTCCTGTTATCTTCCTACTGACAGGCAGGCTTGTCTGGTTACAGTATATAAAGCTACCTGAAGAAAATTACAGGTGTTCTATTTGATCCTATTAGTACCACGGTCAGGCAGCTAGACTATTTACATTTAGTACAGTGCGTCCTGCTCACAGTGTTCAGCTAGATCCGTTCCTGTTATCTTCCTACTGACAGGCAGGCTTGTCTGGGTACAGTATATAAAGCTACCTGAAGAAAATTACAGGTGTTCTATTTGATCCTATTAGTACCACGGTCAGGCAGCTAGACTATTTACATTTAGTACAGTGCGTCCTGCTCACAGTGTTCAGCTAGATCCGTTCCTGTTATCTTCCTACTGACAGGCAGGCTTGTCTGGTTACAGTATATAAAGCTACCTGAAGAAAATTACTGGTGTTCTATCCCAGCTTAGTGCAGCTACAGGCAATTAGTATGTCTGGAAGGCCAAGAAGGAGAGGCAGACAGTCACAAGCCAATAAGAGAGGGCAAGCAGGCTCTGTGTCTAGTGCTGGTCGTGAAGACGGTGCATCCTCATCAGCACGTGGCCATGGGACACGCTTGGCCTTTTTTTCGGCAGCTGGCCGTGTTGAGCCGCAACATGTGGAAGACTTGGTCGAGTGGATGACCAAGCCGTCCTCATCCTCCTCATCCTCTCTCACCCAGGGTGCTTTGTCTGGCAAAGCAGCGGCCTCTTCCCTCAGCTCAATGTCATCAGTGACTCCTTCCCTAGCTCCACCATGTCCTCCTGAGGATTCCCTCGAACTGTTCGACCACAGTGTTGGGTACATGCTCCAGGAGGATGCCCAGCGTTTGGAAGGCTCTGATGATGATACTGAGCTCGATGAAGGCAGTAACATGAGCACGGACAGAGGGGGTGCCCAAGAAGGACAGCAATCTGGCAGTCATGCTCCCCCTGCTGCAGCATACTGCCAGGTTTGCTCCAGTGATGAGGAGGGAGGGGATGATGAGGTCACTGACTCAACGTGGGTGCCTGATAGGAGAGAGGAGGAGGAGGAGGAGGAGGAGGAGGAGGAGGAGGAGGCGGCACATCACCAACGAGGCAGGATGCCCTCCAGGGGCCAGCCTAAGGGCAGCACATTGACTGCATCACACCCCAAAGCTCCACATGTGCAAGGCGCTGCAGTCTCTGCGCGTTATTCAAAAAGTTCTTTGGTGTGGGCCTTTTTTGAGACCAGTGCATCAGATCGCACCGCTGCTATTTGCAACATATGTCTCAAGCGTATCTCGCGTGGCCAAAACATCTCCCGCTTGGGTACCACATGCTTGACCAGACATATGTTGACCTGCCATGCAGTTCGTTGGCAAGCGTATCTAAAAGACCCACACCAAAGAACAAAGAGGATCTCTCCTTGCTCCTCATCAGCTGAGATTTCCAACCCCACTAGACCTCCAGTCCTCTCTGAGACCTGCAGTGAGAGGAATGAAGGTGTAGAATTAGGTGTGTCACAGCCAAGTACTTGTGGGCAATCTGCTTTTGGTACACCGACGTCAGATTGTACCAGGCAAATTTCCCTGCCCCAGCTGCTGCACCGCCAAAAGAAGTTTGCTCCCAGCCATCCACATGCCCAGCGGTTGAATGCTAGCTTGGCAAAATTGCTAGCACTTCAACTGCTGCCTTTTCAGTTGGTAGACTCTGCCCCCTTCCGTGAGTTTGTGGAATGTGCGGTTCCTCAGTGGCAGGTACCCAAACGCCACTTTTTCTCACGGAAGGCGATTCCGGCTCTCTACCGGCATGTGGAAGGCAATGTCCATGCCTCGCTGGACAGGGCGGTCAGCGGTAAGGTGCATATTACCGCTGACTCATGGTCCAGCAGGCATGGACAGGGACGTTACCTAAGTTTCATGGCGCATTGGGTGACTCTGCTGGCAGCTGGGAAGGATGCAGGACAAGGTGCAGTAGTGTTGGAGGTTGTTCCGCCACCACGCCTCCAAAATGCTGATTGTGACACACCTCTCTCCTCCACCCCCTCCTCTTCTTCTTCCTCCATGGCCTCTTCCTCGGAACCAGCGGTGCTCCGTAGTCGTTCAAGGGGCTACGCAAGTACGCAGGCCAAAAGATGCCATGCGGTGCTTGAGCTGGTGTGCTTGGGGGACAGGAGCCACTCTGGGGCAGAGGTTCTGTCAGCTCTGCAGGGGCAGGTTCAGAGGTGGTTGACGCCACGCCAACTTAAGGCAGGAATGGTGGTTTGCGACAATGGCACCAACCTCCTCTCTGCCCTCCGACAGGGACAAATGACCCATGTGCCCTGTTTGGCTCACGTCCTTAACTTGGTGGTGCAGCGGTTCTTGGGCAGGTACCCGGGCTTACAGGATGTCCTGAGGCAGGCCAGGAAAGTCTGTGTGCATTTCCGCCGGTCATATAATGCCAGTGCTCGGCTGACGGACCTCCAAAAGGAGTTTAACCTGCCCAAGAACCGCCTAATCTGTGACATGCCCACCAGGTGGAACTCAACGTTGGCCATGCTGCAGCGGCTGCACACGCAGCAGAGGGCCATCAATGAGTACCTGTGCGACTATGGCACCAGGACAGGGTCAGGGGAGCTTGGTTTTTTTTCCCCACGCCAGTGGGCCATGATCAGGGATGCATGCACTGTCCTGTCACCATTCGAGGAGGCCACGAGGATGGTGAGCAGTGACAGTGCATGCATCAGTGACACTGTCCCGCTTGTCCACCTGTTGGAGCACACGCTGCGTGGAATAATGGACAGGGCACTTGAGGCAGAACAGAGGCAGGAAGAGGAGGACTTCCTTAGCTCTCAAGGCCCCCTTTATCCAGACAGTGTTCCTGCGTGCCCGCCGATCACACAGGAAGAGGACGAGGAGGAGGAGGAGGAGGAGGAGGAGGAGGAAGATTGTGTCAGTATGGAGGTGGAGCCTGGCACTCAGCATCAGCAGCAGTCTTTAAGGGATCAGTCCCAAGAAACACATGGACTTGTACGTGGCTGGGAGGAGATGGCTGCGGACGTTGTCGTCCTTAGTGACCCAGAGGACTCCGGACCGAATGCCTCAGCAAACCTACGCTGCATGGCCTCCCTGATCCTGCAAAGCCTGCGTAAGGATCCTCGTATTTGTGGTATCAAGGAGAAGGACCAATACTGGCTGGCAACCCTCCTTGATCCACGTTACAAGGATAAGGTTGCGGACCTTATCTTGCCATCGTAGAGGGAGCAGAGGATGAAACATCTTCGGGAGGCCTTGCAGAAAGGTCTGTGCAATGCGTTCCCAGAGACTGGGAGGTTACAAACTCCTGTTTCTGGACAACGTGTTGCGGAGGCTTCGGTCAGTCAAAGAAGGAGCGGTGGAGAAGGTGGCCGTCTGACCGATGCGTTCAGACAATTTTTTGGTCCGCAGCCCCAAGGTATGATCGGTTCCAGCAACCATCGCCAGCGTCTGTTTTACATGGTGCAGGAATACCTAGGGGCAAGATCAGACTTGGACACCTTTCCCACCGAAAATCCTCTGGGTTACTGGGTCTTGAGGATGGATCACTGGCCAGAGCTTGCACAGTATGCAATTGAGCTACTGGCCTGTCCTGCATCCAGCGTTCTTTCGGAACGCACATTCAGTGCTGCTGGAGGCGTGGTAACCGATCACAGGGTGCGTCTGTCCACCGACTCGGTCGATCGGCTGACCTTCATAAAAATGAATCAGTCTTGGATCACCACCAGCTACCAAGCACCTGATGCTGATGTAACCGAATAATTTTTTTTACAATCTCAGATCCCAGATTTGCAGCAGGGCTCGTTCCTGCGTTCCAACTAGAGTGTCTGTGAGGGGTTGCAGTGTTGTGGCACCAGCACCAGTGCCTAAGGCCCAATTTTTCTGCCCCTGTCTAACAGGGGCGTGTAATTACAATTTTTGATGCAATACTTTGCAGCAGGGCTCGTTCCTGCGTTCCAACTAGAGTGTCTGTGAGGGGTTGCAGTGTTGTGGCACCAGCACCAGTGCCTAAGGCCCAATTTTTCTGCCCCTGTTTAACAGGGGCGTGTAATTACAATTTTTGATGCAATACTTTGCAGCAGGGCTCGTTCCTGCGTTCCAACTAGAGTGTCTGTGAGGGGTTTCAGTTTTGTGGCACCAGCACCAGTGCCTAAGGCCTAATTTTTCAGCTCCTGTTCAACAGGGGCATGTAATTACAATTCTTGATCTAATATTTCACAGCAGGGCCCTGTGAGGGCTTACAGTGTTGTGGCCACAGCAACACCTAAGGCCCAAATTTCTGCTGAGTATATAGGGCAGGACCCTACTTTCAAACATCTAACTTACAAACGACTCCTACTTGCAAACGGAAGGAGACAACAGGAAGTGAGATGAAATCTACCCCTAGGAAGGGAAATTCTCTCCTGTAAGAGTTAATATGGGAAAACAATTTCTCCTTTCCACTGATGCTTTCCAATCCTTGTTCCACAAAAAAACCCAAATTTTCAAAAAACATTTTTCATTGGGACAAAAAGTGAGGTGAAATCTTCTGAAGAGGAGGAAAGACAGCAAAACAAATGTCACAGGGGTGATAACCCTTCCCTATGTTTTCCAAAAAGCTTAAAAAAGATTTTTTGGCTGGAGCTAAACACGTTAAAAATGTACCCGTTCAAAATTACAAAGAGATTCTACTTAACAACAAACCTACAGTCCCTGTCTTGTTTGCACCGCCTGTATACTGCTGTTCAGAGTATATAGGGCCTTTCCTTATTTTAATTTGGGTGCGGGGTTCCCCTTAATATCCATACAAGACCCAAAGGGCCTGGTAATGGACTGGGGGGGTACCCATGCCGTTTGTCTCACTGATTTTCATCCATATTGCCATGACCCGACATGACATTAAACCCGCAAGCAGTTTTAAATGAGATTTTTTCCTTTAAAAATTACATTTGGTGCAGGGACTGTTCTAAACACGGGAAACACGCGCCACTTTACAGGCATACTATAGACACCCCCCAGGTACGATATTTAAAGGAATATTTCACTTTTTTTTTTTTTACTTTAAGCATCATTAAAATCACTGCTCCCGAAAAAACGGCCGTTTTTAAAAGTTTTTTTTTGCATTGATATATGTCCCCTGGGGTAGGACCCGGGTCCCCAAACCCTTTTTAGGACAATACCATGCAAATTAGCCTTTAAAATGAGCACTTTTGATTTTGAACGTTCGAGTCCCATACACGTCAATGGGGTTCTAACGTTCGTGCGAACTTTCGGTCCGTTCGCAGGTTCTGGTGCGAACCGAACCGGGGGGTGTTCGGCTCATCCCTACTCCCCACTATGGGAAGAAGAGTCATGACACATCCCAGTGACACTCACTTCAAACAGTATGGCCAGACCTTTCACAGCCTGTCATTCTTGTTGAAAGTCTCCTTATGTAGGACCATGCAAAGCACTTACCACATGATCCATCCAGATTCATATGTCCTTAGCCAGACACAGACATTAACTGGCACAATGTTGCAGACCCCTTATTTAGATTTTGTTTAGATGGCCTGTACTCATGATGGCCCCAAGCCATCTAGAGGAGTGTGGTTCCAGCCACAGGAAACAATAGAGAAAGCAGTGCACATTAAAAGTAGGTGCTAAATGTGGATAGGAAGTTTTCAGAAAACACTGTGCATTAGCAAACAGGGCACACTTAGAAAGGGGCATGAAGGTAAGTGTGCCTTTAGGTGGCTCCCAATCAGGTGAATGGAGGAACAATTATAGGACAACATTCCTAAAAGTCAAGTTGCCCCTTAACATAATTTCCAATGTGGGTTTCACATTGCCATCCCATATCTTTTTCTATTATCTTATACATAAAGATTTATAGATTAGTCATTAGCTTGAGAAGGAATAGTTTAGTTATTTCTCTTCATGCTCTACAACTACGAAATATCAGCCACACATGGAGTGCATTATGTAGCAATGTGAAGCAGGAACCAGAGTCTGTTCATGTGTTGAGCAAATATGGCTGTTCCCAGGTACATATATAATTACAAATAATACACAGAAACATGGTTTTTAAATATTATCGCACTCTGATAATATTACAATCATTTAGGACACTTCCTCCCTGCTATACATGACAAAATCATTTGCAATAGTAATCATGAAATGAAACAAATATTAATGACCAGAAAAGAAACACAGACTGTAAAAAGTAAAGTGCCGTTACATTAGTGGTCAGTGTAGAAATACCTCCTTTCAGAGGGGAGATTCCCCCGTTGTCAGAATATACAAATCAGCACTGTAGCCATTGGCTACAGCCACTGATCAAGTGACCTTTATCACTATATCTCCAGGTCACAGTACATTAACAAGATGGTCAGTGAGAAGAATGCTCTATATACAGTATATGTGGCTAGTGGTTCAACCCCCCCCCCCCCCACATAGGAACCTTATGATTCCACAGAACCTTAGTAAACAAAGGCTGATTTAGTGTCAGTAGTTACTTATCTGAAAGGCAGAAACTGCTCATTGCACAAGCAACCATTAACAATCTCTGGAGGAACAATGGTTGGCAAAAGCCATTGTAGAGGAACCCTATGATTCCACAGAACCTTATGAGAGAATGGCTGATCTGGTGTCAGTGGTTACTTATCTGAGAGGCAGAAATTGCTTTTTGCTCATGATACCACCTAACAATCTCCGGAGGAACTCTGATTGACAAAAGCTGATGTAGGGGAACCCTATGATTCGACAGAACCTTAGTAGAGAAAGGCTGAACTGGTTTCAGTGGGTACTTATCTAACGGGCAGAAATTATGCATTGTTCATGGAACCCACCAATAATCTCTGGAGGAGCCCTGCTTGATAAGGGCTGATGTACAGGAACCCTATGATTCCACAGAACCTTAATAGAGAAAGGCTGTTCTAGTGTCAGTGGTCACTTATCTGAGAGGCAGAAATGTATCATTGCTCAAGGGACCCCTAACAATTTCTGAAGGAACCCTAGTTGACAAAAGCTGATGCAGAGGAACCCTTTGATTGCACAGAACCTTAGTAAAGAAAGGCTGAACTTGTGTCAGTGGATACTTATCTGAGAGGCAGAAGTTGCTCACTGTTCATGAAACCCCCTAACAATCTCTGGAGGAACCCTGGTTGACAAAGGTTGATGTAGAGGAACCCTATAGTTAAACAAGGTGTGTTTTTTTCAACCAGACTAACGACAGTATGTAACTATGATTCCACAGACCCTTAATAGAGAATGGCTGATCTAGTGTCAGTGGTTATTTATCTGAGAGGCAGAAATTTCTCATTGCTTATAAAACCCCTTAACAATCCCCGGAGGAACCCTGGCTGACAAAGGCTGAAGTGGAGGAACCCTATGAATCCACAGAATCTTAGTAGGGGAAGGCTGATCTAGTGTCAGTGGCTACTTATCTGAGAGGCAGAACCTGCGCATCACACAATGAACCCCTAATAATCTCTGGAGGAAACCTGGCTGACAAAGGTTGATGTGGAGGAACAATATGATTCCACAGAACCTTAGTAGAGGAAGGCTGATCTAGTGTCAGTGGTTACTTATCTGAGAGGCAGAAACTGCTCATTGTTCATGGACTCCCCTAACAATCTCTGGAGGTACCCTGGTTGACATAGACTGATGTAGAGGAACCCTATGATTCCACAGATCCTTAACAGAGAAAGGCTGATATAGTGTCATTGGGAACTTATCTGAGAGGCAGAAAGTGCTCATTGCTCAAACAACCCTTAACAATTTCCGGAAGAACCCTGGTTGACAAAGACTAATATAGAGGAACCTTATGATTTCACAGAACCTTAGTAGAGAAAGGCTGATCTAGTGTCAGTGGTTGCTTATCTGAGAGGCAGAAATTACTCATTACTCAAGGAACCCCTAACAATCTCTGGAGGAACCCAGGTTGACAAAGGCTCATGTAGAGGAACCCTATGATTTTACAGACTCTTAATATAATGAGGCTGATCTAATGACAGTGGTTACCTATTTGAGAGGCAGACATTTCTCATTGCTCAAGGAACCCCTAACAATTTCTGGAGGAACCCTGGTTGACAAAGGTCGACATAGAGCAGTGGTTCTCAACCTGGGGGTCAGGACCCCCTCAGGGGTCGAATGACGATTTTCCAGGGGTCACCAAATCCTGGGCTGTTCCTGAAGCCTGCATCGCTCTCCCAGCCTTTTCACAGCATGGCTGGAGGCAGAGACTAGAGGTCAGCTGACTGGTGAGGAATTTGAAGTGGGAGGGGCTGGAGGAGACCCTATCTCCTGATTTCGGCATAGGTGTCACTGCTGCGAGACACCACAAAGTTGGAGACACAGTTAGTAACACTACCTGTGATTGTAGTTGCCATTAAAAGTCTGAACTACATTTCTCGTATCAGCAGATGATCTTGTTCAAGAGCACCTAAGTTGGCTGATCAGAACTCCTCCCAGCACTGCCACTGATTGCACCGTCCACCAGCACTGCCATTCATCCCAATTCCCTGCCAGCACTGCCACTCATACCATTCCCCTCACCCCCCCCCCCCCCCCCCCCCACCCACCAAGGAGTAAGAGAAGGAATAAAAATAAAGAATACATGGAAGGGAGAGGAAAGAGGGGGAGGAACAAAGAAAAATGGAGAGAAAGAATAAGAGCAAGAACAAGAAAGACAGCTAGAGAGATGGATGGGGAAAAAACAGGAAATTATGATAGAGAGAGATAAAAGGCAAAGAAAAGAGAACAAAGAAAAATAGTGGTACATCCTAAAATGTACCATAAGGGGTTTTAATACTGTATGAGTGGAAGGGACTCCGGGAGCGCTAAATGTCCGTGGGTTAGGGGTGCAAATTACTTGTCTTGCCTTGGGTGCTGACAACTCACGCTACGAAAATTATTTTTCTGTTAGGGGTCCCCGCAACTTGGGAAATGTTATCAGGGGGTCACAGCACTGGAAAGATTGAGAACCACTGATGTAGAGGAACCCTATGATTGCACAGAACTTTAGTACAGTAGAGAGACGCTGATCTAGCATCAGTGGTTACTTATCTGAGCAGAAATTGCTCATGGAACCACCTAACAATCTCTGGTTGACAAAGGGTGATGATAGGAATCCTAGGATTCCACAGAACCATAGTAGAGAAAGACTGATCTTGTATCAGTGGTCACTTATCTGAGAGGCAGAAATGTATCATTGCTCAAGGGACCCCTAACAATTTCTGAAAGAACCCTAGTTGACAAAAGCTGATGTAGAGGAACCCTTTGATTGCACAGAACCTTAGTAGAGAAAAGCTGATCTGGTGTCAGTGGTTGCTTAGGGCATAAACTGCTTAAGGAACCCCATAAAAATCTCTGAAGAAACCCTGGTTGACAAAGGCTGATGAGGAACCCTATGATTCCACAGAACCCTTGTAGAGGGAGGCTGATCCAGAAAATAATTCTGATTACTAGATTTCCCTTTTAAGCATACAGGTGATATATAAAATAAATGTGCTATATTTAGGTAATAATCATTACTATTTCCAAGCAAAGTCTTCCTTTGCAGCAGCCCCATAGAAGAAAACTATCAGCTGTCATTTTAGTCCTTAGATTCACTCTGCACAGCAGCTAACAAAGCAATATGCTGCAAAGAAAAGGACATTAAAATCGGATCTGTGCTGACTGCATTTTACATATCACTTTTGTGGTTTAGCTATCCTTTAAAAACCCCATTTCCAGAGAAAGCAATGTGTTATGTGAGAATGTGTACCCATAAGAGCACATCAATGCTTGGGCTCCCCATCTCATTATTCTTCCCTTTAGCAGAGTCCAGCAATGCAGAGTATTGGCTAAGC